>LR749646.1:29186-123456 GCA_902729485.2 Mus minutoides | reverse complement strand
TGATTTTCTTCTCTCAAATTTTCTTAATGGTGTTCAACTATGTTATTACAAATGATTTCATGAATGAGGGTCTCCTGGACTCTCATACTCTTTCCTTACTGTGAGGCAAGTGTTCAGGAGGGCTTTCCTCCTTCCCTTCCTTCCTTCCTTCCTTCCTTCCTTCCTTCCTTCCTTCCTTCCTTCCTTCCTTCCTTCCTTCTTTCCTTCCTTCCTTTCTTCTTCTTTTGTTGTATCACACCTTGTTCATTAAAATCAAATTATGAAATGCAGAAAACTGATGAAAATGGAGTTCAGTTGGTCGAATATTTCACTGGCATGTGTAATGTTTGGGTTCGATTCCCAGTATACCCACCTAAACAGGAATCTTTTTATATGATTTTAGGTGCAACAGGTAGGAGTAAAAGGGAAGAAGATCAGAATTTTTGGGTTATTTTTACCTTTTCTGAATTCCAGGGAGACATTGTCTACATAAGGCCCTGACTTAAGAAAAAAGGATCAAACTAACAGTAATAAAAAAGAAATCACACTATAAATAAAAGAGACATTTTAGAAATGTGCAAAGATGACTCCACCCAAACAAAACACACAATTAGCCCTCAAACTCAACCTAAAGAACAATGAAAAATCTTAATGAAACATGAACAAAAGATTTAAAAAAACCCTCATCAAAGGAAATATGCATATGCAAATTAAGATGATGAGAAGATGTTCAATATCATGTGCTATTAGAAGAATGGAGGCTAAATGACCAATGTGCATACATATGGATGACATCTAATGCAGGAAGGAAAGTGGAGCCACAGAGGCTCAGTGATTCAATCAGGAATGCAAATGAGGCAAGGAATATGGAAGAATTTGGCTGTTTCTCCTTCAGTTAATATAGTAATCATTGTCTTATGATGAGACTTTGCAGTCAGACCACTTTGTATTCATGCATAAGAGAAAAAAAAAAAAAAAAAAAAAACCTCTGTCCTAACAGAAACTTGTGCATGGATATATACTACAGCTTAGTCATTTGTCACAAAGCTTGAAAGTAAACAAAGTTTCCTACATTTGGCAGGTGTATATGTGAAAAAGCTGACATATCATGAAAACGGAATATTGTTCTCCATTGAAAGGAAATGAGTTAAGGCCTATGAAGATATGAAGTGACACTAAATATTTATTAGTAAAGGACTAGCAACCAAAGATATTACTACAAGTTTCAAACTGTTCGGCATTCTAGAAATGTAGCACTTGAGAGACTCATGAATGATTAACTCATAAGAGTGAAATGATATGTAGAGATGAAAAGATAGCACTTTCTAAAGTGTGTATTTATGGAAAAGACTCTATTAATGGATATGCTGGCTTTTATATGTCAGCTTGACACATGCTTAATCATCTAGGAAGCAGGAATCTTAGTTGACTGAAGTATCATTAGGACTGTCCTCTGCATAAGACTGTGATGTATTTACTTGATTGATGATTGATGTGGGAGGACTCGGCACTTTGTAGGTAAGGCCACCCTGTGATGGTCCTCCTCTGTGCTGTAAGACATCAGGCTGAGAAGCCAGGGAGAACAGTTCAATCTGCCCTCTACCATGGACAATGGCATCAGGTTCTATCCTCAGTTTCCTACCTAAGTTCCTGCACTTGAGTTTCCAGGACAATGAGGTATGGGCCACAAAGTGAAGCAAACTGTTTCCTCCTCAAGTTGCTTATTCTTATGCTATTTTGTTACAGCAACAGGAACCCTACCTGAGCAACTATGCAGCTATTTACACTTTTGTTAAACCCCAGGAAGACTACAAAAGCAAGGACCAATCTTCAAACAAACTGTAATCGGAGTGATAATAATTTATCAATGAATTATCCTTGATTGTAAAAAAATGTATCATTCACTGGATGTTCATGAGGGCAAACTTTCTTTTAGACAGGGAATTCTACCCAATGTGTACACTCTGCATGATTTTCTGTGTGTGAATCCAAAAGGAATCCTGAAGCATGATCCATTAACAACAGATGTTATAGGAACATACCATAGTACAATAGTAGAACATTTGTGTAGTCTGCAAAAAGGTTTTGGTGTGATGCACAGTACCTAAAAACCGAAAAACAACAAAATGCAGTAATGTTTAAACTGCCTTAGTTATACTTTCTAAGTAAGGTAGTGTGTACAGGAAGAAAACAGTCGTAGGATTTGTTCACAGTTGCAAGTAGGACGGCTTCAGTTTTAATTATTGAGTAGTTGGAACTATATGAAACTTGTTGTAATACATTTGAACTTGAAAGCCTCCAATTTGCTATATTACATTTTAACTAAAAGGGACGTTTACACAGATTCATTCTGGAAAAGGCATCAGATCAACATATGGATTGTGTTTTAAACCATTGTATTGATTCTGTTTTCCCAAAAATGTCTTTTGGTTCTCCATAACATTTTGTCTTGTTTTTTGATTCAGATTCATTCATCTAAAAAAACTCCTCAGTACGTTAGGAAAGTTGCCTGAAATTTAATATATACCGAAGAACATGAATAAACTGCTCCTTTCATATTACTCACTGTTCAGTTCCTCATGAACTAAATTACAAGTCTTGTGTATGTATTTATGTATGTATGTATGTATGTATATATGTATGTACATATGTGTTTGTGTGTGTGTGTGTGTGTGTGTGTGTGTGTGTGATGACTCCCTCATTTCTTGTCTGCCATTCTGAATCCCATAGATATTTAAACAATTTTAACCCTGATGGTTAGATCTTCAGGAACCATATAATAATTCATGATAAGCAATTTGCATCTTGAAGAAGATAAGAATAGCAGATTCTTCTTGAGATTTTAGATTTATTTATACTCTTGACCATCATCACCTGGACCCCTTGAATGATAATTATGAAACCCTCTTTGAAAGGAACATCTGTCTAAGACCTGACCGGGCACTGGGAACCTCCTCTGCAATGCCCACAGGTTTTTTTCTTGACATCTGGCAGCTATCTCCCTATCCATGTTTGGAGGCCAGAGGGAGACAGATGAGAGAACATTTGACAATAGAGCACTACCTCCTCCTTTTAGCATACTAGTCACAGAGGAACCATAAGCCCTAGTCTAGGGTATGTGCCTATGCAGCAGTGTTTTAAACATTACACTTTTTAAGATGCTTTGGAGAAAGTTATATTTGATAAGGAGCATAAACAGCAGTTTGATTTCTTATGTCTTACAGAAGTGGAGACTTTATGTATAATGCCTTTCCAGGCTTTTCATCATTTGATTTATAACACTCCACAACAAATATGGTTGGGGGGTTGAATAGGGGGTTTCCAGAGGATGGGGGAACTGGGAAAGGGAATAACATTGGAAATGTAAATAGAGAAAATATCCAATTAAAAAAAGAAGTTCTGTATCAAGTGCACTACAATAATTCAGAATTTCTCATAAGATATCTAGGTTTCCACATGGTTTATGAAAAAGTGAACAGGATTCTGTTTAATCATAGGCTCTTCTTTAGTATGATCACACTGACTATACTTAAGTGTATAGGTTTTACTGTGAGATGTTTTGCATTTTTCCCTACACACAGAATATTTATTAAATCTTCTATCCAAGGAAATAAAGTGTTTTCTGTTCCTCAAACATCATTTTCCAGTAAGTTATGATAATGTTAGGAAATATTTTAAGGGACAATTAACATAAAATCCATTAGCTCTTGCCCACTCTCTCCCAATGAGAAAACAGTGCATAATGTCAACAGTGCCCACCAATGCATGCATGGCTTTGTCGAGTCAGTGATTTCTATGTGCTTGGTTGACTTCTGGCCCCAACTCTTAACCCCTCTCGGTCTCTGTCAGTGACCCTTGGCCATCTCCAACTACTCAAGCTGCAAACAGACTGAAACCAATTTGTTTTCCTTATGTTTTTAAAGCCACTAGCTTGGTATGCTAATTAGAAATAAATCGCTTGACCCATAAAAGAAACGGCAGGAAACCTGAAATGAAGGCATTATCCAACACTTCATGCTCCTTAGTGATGCCGTTTTAAATATTTCAGACAGCCCATAAATAATTAAAACCTCACCACAGCAAATTATGTCCTATTATGCAAATAAATAGCCTCCTCCCTGGTTTCATTAAAGATTCCAAATGACAAGCTGAGTAGTTTAAACATAGCAAGGTATTGCAGCGAGGCGAGACATCTTTCAATATATTTTTTTAAATTGTTAGTGCCAAGTTTCATGTGGATTTTGACTCTAACACTTTAATTTGCATGAGCAAATAAACCTTTAATAAACCTTTGTAAGTGGGGGGAATGCATCATTTAATTAAATTTGATTTGTTGTGAAACTATTGTGCCTCATGAATATTTAAGAAGCACAAACTCTATTTCAGTGAAAAGAGCACAATATTGAGCAAGGGACTGATTTTCAAGAAGTTAATCTGACAATGCCTGAGAAATTAAAAGTAATTAATAAAGGTCTCAAATTATCTTTTCAGAAATTGACAGGCTAGCCCACAAGTAAATATCAACGGTGTGCTACCACACACTTCTGTCTCGTACTGAGTTTTAGGCAGCATTTTATCCACTGATCTAAATCACTCTTTCTGTGCATGGGTGTTTCAAAACTCAGTTGTCAGACTTTCTCAGTCTTTAAGTGCAGTGTCATGCTAAAGACTGCTTCATGCTAAAGAAACTTCGGGCTTTATATTGCCAGATAGGAAAACTGTAAAACACTACAGCAAAGGAAAATGCATTTTAATTATAACCAAAATGTTATAACAAATGACATCTAAAAACAAATGAACAAATGCATCTAAAAACACTCAGCTGCTGATTCAAAATATGACACTGCTTTGCTTTGGATTCCCACTGTTTTATTTCCATTTTAAAATAAATATCAAAGCGAAGTTTAATTATTTTACCAGGAATTTGAGTTTGTAGAAGTGCCAAACTTTGTAATATCATATTGTATCTATAATATAATTAATCTAATTTTTAATCATAATAAATGTGACTTTTTTATATTCTGAAGATAAGGGTTTTACAAAATATCTCCTAGGTTGCCTTTTGTATCAATTAAGGATGTTCATTTCTTTTAGGAAAATTCATTAACTATACATAATGTGTACTCTTTCCTCAAATCCAAATAAATATTTGTCAATGGTTCCCTTAAAGGTTTTCAATGTCAATGTGATTATATTCTCTTTTTAGTGTGCATATGAATTTTCACAAAGACATTTTCTGAGAAGAGCCAGCCAATTTCTAATTTAGCCAAATATTGTATTCAGAGCCTATGTGTTACCTGCTAAAGAAAGTAATGTTTGAGAAGTTATCAGAGAAAAATAATAAGAAAAGGTTCATTCATGTCTCAAAAGCAATGTCCTAGAGATGAATAAAAATGGCTTTGGTATAGTGTACTTATCTTTTATTGTGGCACATGCACATCCTCCACACACAAGATCTTCCTACCTCTTTCTATTCAGAAAAGGAGGACATCTCATCCTGGATAAGCTCTCATTTTTTTTTTTTTTTTTTTTTTATACTTCAGTTACTTCCAATATAAATCCTGTTTTGTTTGTTTGTTTGTTTTGTTTTTTCTTTTGTTTATGTTTTTGTTGTTGTTTTTTTAGGTAATTCCTCACTGATAATTATCTTGATTTATGATACCTTCAAATTCTCTCCCTCTGCTCACTTATTTTAAACCAAAATATGCAAATAAAGCAATCAGTGCATTACTTTGCATAGACAACTAACACTGAGAGAAGACACCTATCTACCACATATTCTGAATCCACTAACTTATTTTCTCCTAATTATTCATTTGCAGTATGGTTTCTGCCATTCAGAGAGTCCTGTGCTCTGATTTGCCAACTGTGTGTCCTTTTTTGGAGGGACCATGATACAGTGTTCTTACACTCCTTCTGATTTTTTATTTGAAAATTATTTCACAAAAATACGGGGTTTTCTGCAATATTTTTTTCAGAGGACCATGTTTCATTCCTTCTGTCTGTCTGTCTGTCTGTCTGTCTGTCTGTCTGTCTTTCTGTCTGTCTGGCTGGCTCCCTCCTTCCTCTTTCTCCCATGTGTCTTTGTTCCGATCCTGTGTGGTATTTGTCTTTTTAATTAAATTATAGATGGTATGAACTTTGTATTTTGTTGTAAATCTGCCATGTTTACATGTAAATCCAACATTTTTTTTCAATTTGTTCTTTGAGATCAAATTGTTCAAGTGCTTGTAACATATCTTTACCAAGGAATTTCATCTCTCAGAAATGTCTTTATTTCTATATATAGATATATTCCTTTAGAAGTTATTGTTTGAATCAAATCTTTCATTGTTCTCACTCTTGAATGCACTAACCGCAGATTTCTTAGAGTGACACATGGCATTACTGTGCCTCTGTGTTTAGTAATCTGCTCTGCTCTAGACAAAACCACACCTCACTTG
This sequence comes from Mus minutoides, assembly GCA_902729485.2. Classification (NCBI taxonomy): domain Eukaryota; kingdom Metazoa; phylum Chordata; class Mammalia; order Rodentia; family Muridae; genus Mus; species Mus minutoides. The sequence goes on along the minus strand of LR749646.1, from coordinate 117,034 downwards.
TTGCTCAACTGTGTTCCCAATTATCTGGTCGGTTTTATTCATACTGTTTTACTCATGAAATATTCTGTGTGTCCCCAGATATCAAATTAATGACTCCCTTCTCTGCTGGCATCTGTGCCTTCTCCTTTTCTTAAGCTACATTCTTAACAGATTGTAATAATTTGTTTACTCCAAATGAATCAGTTGTTTTCTATTTATCTTTAGATGCTCAGTACTCAGGTGGCATCTGTCACAAATAACACAAATCTATTGCTTGCCATTATTTTTATGGGTTTATTTTTAATTATGTGTATATGTGTGTATTGTGATGGTATGCTTTTGGTGTATGGAAGCCTATGAATTCCAAAAGAGAATCTCAGATCTCCTGTTTCTGGAATTTCAGGCTGTTATTAGCTACGTGATTTGGGGCTTAAGAATGGAATTTAAGTGTCTGTTAAAAGACAGTAGACAAAAATGAGTCAATTATACACTGGTAATGATTAATAGATAACTCCTCACTGATAATTATCTTGACTTTATGATACCTTCAAATTCTTTCCCTCTGCTTACTTTCTATAAAACAAAATATGCAAATAAAGCAGAATTGTCAAGAAAACAGAACATAGAAAAAAATCTAGAAGACTGTGACAGAGTTTTAAATCATAATAATTTTTTCAGACTTTTCAACATGTCTTTTCTCTATCCAGTATATCCTTATCTTTATTCTAAACTGAGAACACTATGTGTACTTTACAAGAACTGAATCTAGGCAAAACTTGAAGCATGAAGGTTGGTGTAAAATATTACTAGAAAAAAAAGCTGTCTGTTATTACTATTTTATTTCATTTTTATTAGATATTTTCTTCATTTACATTTAATATGCTATCCCAAAAGTTCCCTATACCCTGTTCCCCTACCCACTAACTCCCACTTCTTGGCCCTGACATTCCCCCGCACTGGGGCATATAAAGTTTGCAAGATCAAGGGGCCTCTCTTCCCAATGATGGATACAGAAAATGTGGTAGATTTACACAATGGAGTACTACTCAGCTATTAAAAACAATGAATTTATGACATTCTTGAGCAAATGGATGTATCTGGATAATATCAACCTGAGTGAGGTAACCCAATCACAAAAGAAGTCACTTAATATGCACTCACTGATAAGTGGATATTAGCCCAGAAACCTAGAATACCCAAGATACAATTTCCAAAACACAAGAAAATCAAGAAAGACCAACATGTGGATACTTCATTCCTCCCTAGAATAGGGATTAAAATATACATGGAAGGAGGTGCAGAGACAAAGTTAGAAGCTAAAATGAAAGGATGGACCATCCAGAGAGTGCCCTACCCGGGTGGTCCATCACATAATCAGCCACCAAATGCAGACACTACTGCATACTCCAGCAGGATATTGCTGAAAGGACCCTGATATAGCTGTCTCCTGGGAGGCTTCGACAGTCCCTGAAAAATACAGAAGTGGATGCTCACAATCATCTATGGGGCAGAACACAGGATCCCCAATGTAGGAGCTAGAGAGAGTACCCAAGAGCTGTAGGGGTCTGCAACCCTATAGGTGGAACAACAATATGAACTAATCAGAACCCCCAGAGCTCATGTCTCTAGCTGCAAATGTGTTAGAAGATGGCCTAGCTGGCCATAGTTGGGGAAAAAAGGCCCTTGGTCTAGCAATGTTTATATGCCCCAGTACAGGGGAATGCCAGGGCTAAGTAGTGGGAGTGGGTGAGTAGGGGAGCAGGGCAGAGGGAAGGTATAGGGGACTTATGGGATAACACTTGAAATGTAAATGAAGAAAATATCTAATTAAAAAAAAAAAAAAGGAAAAAAGAAAAGAAAAGAAAGAAAGTGCTCACAATCAGCTATTAGATGGAACACACGGTTCCCAATAGAGGAGCTAGAGAAAGTACCAAGGAGCTGAAGGGATCTTCAACCCTATAGGTGGAAGTACAATATGAACTAACCAATATCCCCAGAGCTATTGTCTCTAGCTGCATATGTAGCAGAAGATGGCCTAGTTGGCCATCATGGGAAGAAAGGCCCCTTGGTCATGCAAACTTTATATGCCCCAGTACAGGGGAATGCTAGGGCCATGATGTGTGAGTAGGTGGGTAGGGGAGCCAGGCGTGGATGGGGGAGGATATAGGGGACTTTGGGGATAGCATTTGAAATGTAAATGAAGAGAATATCTAATAAAATTGGGGAAAAAAAAAGAAAACCTACTGTAGGGCAAGCTGTAAGGGCTAGAGATGAGAGATAAATATATTCACACACACACACACACACACACACACACACACACACACACACACACACACACAAAGAAAGTGGCTTTTCTTCTGCTATTGTAGCCCACTCTGGATAGCCTGGATAGCCTGTACAGTCAGTCAGTGGGTAAGGAATGGGAAGTGGTGGATGGACTGGATGTGAAAGCACTTATTTGTTTTGACAATCTTATGGCCAGATCTCAATCACTTGGCCATTTCAATAATATTGAAATGGAGGAGTACTACCAGCTAGATGTGGAATTCATGTGGTAGAAACTTAATCCCTAAGGAACAGGGTTGAAAACACCCATTTTTATTTTTGGATGAAGACTGGAATAGAATGCCTTGTGACTGAGTTAAGGTCATTATTGCAAGAGTAAATTCTTTATGAAAGTATGCTGTCCCTTTCTCAGGCCTTCAATTTGTGTACCTTGCACTCCTTTTCTCAGGCTCCCTAACTGTGTTTCCTCCCTTGGTCATCCCTCAAATGATCTCCATTTCTCAAGATGTCTATCTTGTCAGCATCAGATCTCCTTACTCCATCTCTCTGCCTCCCTCTTCTATGGTCCCACTTTTGTTCCCACGGCCTACACACCATCAGCATGTATTGCTTGCTGCTCTGTTTTAGTCCATCAAGAATGTTCTCAGAGATAAAGTCACTCAAGGTGAGGTTTCTGAGTCTTCAGAACACTGAGTTGCATAAACTTATGTTGGCTACATATTATGTAGCTTTATCTTTTTTTATGATATTAGAAGTAAATAGTAAACTAAGGCAATGGTGTGTTTTGCTTACATAGAAGTTAAACTGGAGAAAAGTCTATTTGGTAAATGAACTGACAAAATTTTCTAGTTTTCTTAGATATTTCAGAAACCTAAATTTTCAGGTCTTGCTTACCAATGATATCTATGATTTCCTTTTATAATATCATTGTTGAGTACCCATTTGTAGTAGTAGTAGTAGTAGTAGTAGTAGTAGTAGTAGTAGTAGTAGTAATAATAAAATGAATCACCTTTGATATCATTTATGTACATATGTAAATGATATAATACATAATATATATGTATGTATATGCACATATAAATGTGTGTGTGTGTGAGAGAGAGAGAGAGAAAGAGAGAGATTTAGTCTGAAGACATTCTTTTTTTTCCAATTTTTATTAGATATTTTCTTCATTTACATTTCAAGTGCTATCCTGAAAGTTTCCTATACCCTCCCCCATCCCCTGTCCTGCTCCCCTACCCACCCATTTCCACATCTTGGCCCTGGTGTTCCCCTGTACTGGGGCATATACAGTTTGCATGACCAAGGGGCCTCTCTTCCCAATGATGGCCAACTAAGGCCATCTTCTGCTACATATGCAGCTAGAGACATGATCTCTGGGGGTACTGGTTAGTTCATATTGTTCTTCCACCTATTGGGTTGAAAGGAGTGTCTCAAATTTCCAGTAAAAGATAGAAAATGCAGTATAACTGGTGGTTAGTAGTGGAAAGTCACTATAGTATATCCAAATCCCAGTGATTTATTCACTTGTATACACCCCCCCCACACACATACACACAAACACACACACACACACACACACACACACACACACACACACACACAGATGGAAGGAGACAGAGACAGAGACAGGGAGACAGAAAGAAAAAGGTTCCAAAGTATTCATATGAGTAGAGCAGAGAGCAGAATGTCTATTGAATGATTTGCATTTTGAAAGATAGAATACATTGACTCTGCTTCTGAGGGAGTGTTAAATTTTCCAGATGTTTTAATTTTATATTTTACATATCTTAATGAAATGGATGGGACAGTTTCTTTCTTTCTTTCTTTTTTTTTTTTTTTTTTTTTTGGATGGTTTTAAATGAAGCATTTTAAGTTTAAAAAATGAGAATTGCTTTCACTCTGGGGTAAATTTAAATGTACATTTTCTGTCCATGATTATACCTTTCATCTACTCATATTCTTAAGGCTTATATAAAATTATTCATATTAAACTTATACAGATTATTACTGTATCTAGTGACAAATATCTGAGAAACATGAACAGAAACTTCAATTGATATTTTGGCACTTAAAATGAGCACATTATTTTTCTATTTTGAATAGGAGTAATTACTGCTAAAAGTGTATTTTAAATGGAATATTTTAAACTATGATTAATTTTTAGGTTTAGTTTTTTGACATAAGAATATTGACTAATTTATTTATGCTTAAGTACCTTTACACATCTGCTATTTATGTTATGGAAAAAAATAGCAGCCCAAAATGGTCTACTTACTGCCTATACTCTGACATATTATATATTAGATTCTACTTTATTTTCTTTCATACCTCTACACTTAATTTTCTATTCTCATTTATTATTACATTTTATATTATGGTTTCATAAACTTTTACATATTTTCTTCTTTATGAACAGTGCTAATTACAAGTGTACAGCATCCTCTATAGGCTCAAAATAATGAGTTCTAGTTGACTATTCAGTCTTTTCATAGTTTCAATATATAGCTATAACAGTGTTTGGCTAAGGCATATATACTTCCAACTTATAATACAAGACACACTTACCAATATGATTGTTGGTGGTTTAAAAGAAATATTTAGACAAAGGCATATTATAATATTCATATTCTTCAAATTATACCAATAAATCAAGTTGAAACACTTCTTTTTGCTACTTATCATAAAGTTTATTAAGGATTATTATAGATTCATAGGCTGTTATGTAAAATGATATGGACATATGTACTCTTCTCTTTTGTCCAGATTTTCCCATGTTTATATGCTACATAAATGTGTTACAGTGTCACTAAGCTCTAGACAATGAGGATTTCCATTACCAAAAAAACCAAAAAAAAAAAAAAAAAAAAAAAAAAAAAAAAAAAAAAAAAAAACAAAAAAAACCTCACAGACTCATTACTTCTTTTAGAATTTCACTAACACTTTAATACAACTTGATATATGGAAATTCATGTTTTTTTTTTTTTTTTTTCATTATGGAGGACAGAAATCTGAAATCAAGAACATCAAGTCATGATGTTCTCCAACCAAAGGCTCTAGAAGGGAATCCTCCTTTGTCCATTGCAGCTTCCGGCAGATTGATGTTAGGCTTAATCCTGTAAAGCTCACATCTTTGTATTTGCTTTTATATTTTTCTTCCCTTTCTACTCTCACGGGTACACACACATGATGTATGGTTTGGGGCCCACCAACATCATATACTATGACCTCATTTGAACATATTTAATTGTATCTGTCAAAAGATTATTACCAAGTAGGTTTGTCATAACTTTCAGGTAGTAAAGTGCTCATGTTGCTTTAGAGGATTTTATCCTCAGCCTTTTGTTGGCTGAGCTTTATAGTCATGTATTTCATGTCCTACCTATTCTTAGCTTTAACAACCAGTAGCATATTTTCTATTAAGTAATTTGTTATAAAAAATCTTATATATGTATAATCATAAAGTATGAAACTTTTAGGATTGATTATTTTCACGCTTAGTAGAATTTCCTATGAATTCATTGAGAGTATTGTACATATCAATATTTAATTTCTGTTCTATTTTAATCACATTAAAGTTGGATAACTTTGTTTACCCGTGTTCATTTAAACATATCAGTGTACCTCAGAATTTTGGGTAAGTGAATAAATTAATGTAAACATTTGTGTACAGATTTCTGTTATATAACTCATCTTTATTTCTCTGGGAATTTATGACAATGCTCAGAAATGTGTTTAAAGGCTATTTTCACATAAATGATAGAGATGGAATTTATGAGAAATCCTATGCTCATTTTAATCATTTTCTTTATCCTTAGAGTATTCCAAATTTCTGAAAAAAAAAATATATATATATATATATTTTTTTTTTTTTTACTTGAATTCAAGTATACATGCAGTTCTATATATTTTCAAGCCTGGTTTTCTTCAAAAGAAGTGCATGTTGTTCTTCCTCTTTGCCTAATGCATCCTATTCTCTGAACATCTGTCTTTCTTTGGATGCACTTATTATACTCTGTTGTTATGGAATGGTTAGTCATTGATTCCCTCATTTTACAAGAGGTTAATAGTGTGGAACTGTTCAGTGTGTTCATTATACATGAAGCCACCATTCTGACTGTCAAGTTTCCTTCACACTGTTAGATTCAACCACAGTTCGTTTACTTGTCCATCAAGAAGTAAACTTGTATGTAATTCCCAATAGAACAAGTCAGAAACCAATTCAAAAATGGTAATGAAAAATGTAGAGCTTCTATTAGGAAACATATCAAAGTCTCATTTAAGTTGTTGAGAAAGGAGATACAAAGTTGTGCAAGGTCCAAGAGTCTAATACCTATCACAATTACAGGGTATAACAGTGCAGAACCCTGTTTAGAGTTTGCCTCCTGGGAGTCTTGATTGTCCAGTACAGAAAGATCTTTCCATTTCCAATTATTTTTTTAAAAAATACATATTATCTTTCTTGCCCTCTGTGCCAGTTTTCTCTTCTCTTTATATTATTCTACTGACATAATTTTCTCAGATATCAACCTTTTAAAAATCACCTTTTGAAAACCATGTATATCTTTAGACTTTCTCTTGATATGCCAATAGAATATATACTAATAGTGAAATGAGAATATTGCAGATGCCAGTGGGCAAACTTGTCTGTAGATTGAAGGATGCTCAGTATAAAATATATACATTAAAGTCATAAACTTTTTTCTCCCTTTTTAATTTTTTCTCTCCTCTGCTCCTCCACTGTCAATACTAGGCACAATGGAACTGTGGTTGATCTGGCCAGGATTCTCTCTCTAAGTTGTGATCTCAACCTGAAGTCTTACTTCCTTTTATTTTTTAATTACATATTTTCTGTATTTATATTTCAAATGTTATCTACTTTCCTGGTTTCCCCTCCAAAAACCCCTGATCCCATCCTCCCTCCCCATGCTTACCAACCTACCTACTCTTGATTCCCTGTCCTAGCATTCCAGTACACCGGCACATCAAGCCTTCACAGGACCAAGGTCCTCTATCCCATTGATGTTCTACATATGCAGCTGGAGCCATGAGTCCCTCCATGTGTACTCTTTGATTGGTGGTTTAGTCCCTGGGAGCTCTTGGGGTACTGGTTCATATTGCTGTTCCTCCTATGGAGCTGTAAACCCCTTCAGCTCCTTTGGTCCTTTCTCTAACTCCGCTATTAGGGAACCTGTGCTCAGTCCAATGGTTGCCTGTGAGCATCCACAGAGGCATTTGTCAGGCACTGGCAGAGCCTTTCAGGAGACAGCTACATTAAGCTCCTTATAAGGGAAATCGGTGTACACAACAAATGGAGCACTGCAGTACTCTCCATGAATATATTTGCTTCTGATTCTCATTAACTTAAAGACGGTAAGAAAAATACAGGATAGATGTTTTGGGCAAACATTTTTTTTTTTTTTTTTTTTTTTTTTTTTTTTTTTTTTTTTTTTTTTTTTTTTTTTTTTTTTTTTTTTTTTTTTTTTTTTTTTTTTTTTTTTTTTTACTTTTATGTAGTCTTAAGTCCTTTCATGTTAGAGCAACTTTGATATAAATGTATCATTCCAGAAAAATGGGTAGGCTAATTTTCACCTATTCCTCCAATTTTCCACATCCAATCCCCCAGATTCACCCATGACTCTCAGGCAGACCAACTGCATAGGTCACTCTCAGCCATCCTCCCATTTCTAGTGGATCACACAGATATTCTCCTCCTACATTCTCCCCCAATTTAATGCTTTATAATACACAACAAGTCCAGCATGCACTGTCTGGGAAAGCCAGAGGCCACTCCAGCCAGGGAAGCAGCTAAGCTAACTGAAGACCTTTGCCTTTCCGCAGCTCCAAAACCAATTCCCCATTTGTGATGGTTTGTATATTCTTCTGTCAGGGAGTGGCACCATTTAGAGGTGGGGCCTCGGGGGGAATAGGTGTCACCTGGTTGGAGTAGGTGTGTCACTGTGGGTCTGAGCTTAATATTCTCACCCTAGTTGCCTGGAAGTCAGTCTTCCACTAGCAGCCTTTGGATGAAGACATAGAACTCTCAGCTCTGCCTGTGCCATGCCTGCCTGGATATTGGCATGCTCCCACCTTGATGATAATGGACTGAACCTCTGAAACTGTAAGCCAGCCCCAATTAAATATTGTTTTTTTATAGACTTGCCTTTGTCATGGTGTCTGTTCACAGTAGTAAAACCCTAACTAAGACACCATTCTTTTAACCAACTTTCTAGCAAAACAACTGTTGAATCTCCTCTTTCCTCTCCTGCTCCCAGCTTTGTGGATCACACAGATCTTCTCCTCCATATTTCCCTCATTCCACTCACTGCTTTTTCTCAGCCTTCAATACTCTCAGGAATTCCCGGACTCATAGGCTACTCCAGTGACGGAGGCAGATTGCCTAATGCAGATCTTCACTTCTCCCTCGCTCCTCAAAACCAATACTCTAGTCTCATCCCAGTTCTCTGAAAGACCACATGAGTCCTCCCTCTTCCTTGCTTGGAAGCAGATAATAATGTGATATGTTATACCATTAAACTTTAGCTCTTGTTAAACATAAAACGTATTGTTCTATGGATTGATTTTATAGGTAATTTATATAACTCATGTATTATGTTAAAAGTATGCCAAAATAATTAAGTATATGTTCTAGGTCAAGTTGTCTTGAGTGATTAGAAATATTTTAGTATCACTAATCAGCCTGTCATTAGCAATTGGGAAATTCTATTTTCTAATATACCAACGAGATAAAGACAAGCCCCTAAATTTTGCCCTCTTCGCAATGTTAAGTAAAAATAACTAAAATTACTAGTTTGTGTTCCATTAATTACTCACTAATATTTTCTAAAGAATACATTTTTATTTTTGTTATCTTCATATTCTGGATTTGGCATGAAATCATTAGAGATTTATTTCTCATATCCATTCAAGGGGCTCTCCATGCATCTTGCAGTGTATGGGTTCCTTGCACTACTTTGTTCTGTCAGTGCCTTGGCTTTGATTGAGTTCTTTACGAGGCAAAGTCTTGTTGTTATTGTATTCTTCACTTGGCTTCCAGCAGCTATCTCCATAGACCGATGGGAGTGCACAGCCAGGGGCCTGAGATCCCTGCTAGGAGGAGATCAAACCTCCACAACAGGAATTCTTCAAGGCAGGTCAAGCTAGGTTCTGAAATCCAGGCAATATCACATAACAATGTTATTATTCATTTAGAATTCTTTTTTGTCCCTTGATTTTATCTCTGAAAACTGACTTCTAAGTAGTTTTACTCATAAATTTCCAAATGGTAAAGCAGGCTGTGTTTCAAAATGCATGGAGGGTGGGAGAATGTCTTTGCCTGACAAGAACATTCTGCACAGCTTAGTGTTGTAAAATAGAATGGAATTCCTAGGGCAGCAAGAGTAAACTAAGATAAAAATCACAATAAGAACTCATTTAACAGCATGGCAAATCATGAAGAGAATGACTTCAATACAATAGTTGAAATCACAGTTTGCTAATGAATATTTTCCATTATTTGAGTGGCCATGTTGATTTTATTTACGTCTATTTTTGCCTTCTAGTGATGATTAACACTTCTAGCCCTGCTGCCTGCAGATCATTCGCCTGGCTCTAGGGCAGAACTTCAGGGAAGAGCTTCCATATACAGCACAAGCTCACAAGTGACCAATCAGGCGATTCACGATGACAATTTAATAAGATATTTATGATCTAGAAATGTTTAACTCATGTACAGTCGGTAAGACCATAATACTGTGGTAATAACTTAGATAGGGTTTATTTATATCACTTGAAAGAAAAGCTGGTTGCCTTATGCATATTATATGTGCTTCTAATTGCAGAACATTTGTTTTTCTCTTACCTCTAGCCTACCATATTAGTGAAGCATCCTGTTGCTTGCAGATGAAAGAAGAAAGCTAGTATTCTGAAATTTTATGTCATCATCTTCTTTTCTTTTTAAGTTTTCAAGATTTTATTTTATTGGTTAGATGTATTTATCTGATTTTTTGTTTGTTTGTTTTTCATCATTATTATTTATGAGTGTTTCAGTGAGATTACATTGGTTGATGTTCACCATGTATAGGCAGAAGTTCAAGGAGGGCAGAAGAGGAATTCTAGTCCATCTGAGTCATCCTATGGATGCTGGCAATGCCTTGTTTCCTCTGTAAGAGCAGTGCGTTTTTATAACTACTGAACAATCTCCAATTTCCTCAGTTTCTTTTAAGCCAGTCTCTCTTATTATATATAAGTTAAGTAAAAATCCTTTTATAAAAACAAAACTAAATACAATAATGACCACAGTACATTGTGGTTTCTTACTTATTTTATTCAGTCATCAAGGAAAAGTTATGATAAGTACATTTAATAAAATACATGTTTCGTAGAAAGAAATGTCTTATATCAAAGGATACTGCAATAAAATTCTAACATTATTTCAAACCTCAAAATTATGTGTATAAAAACAGACACAATTATCCTAACCAAAGATTTTAGGAAAATAAAACTGAGTTTCCATTGAAAAAGCAATTTTCTCAAACATAATCTTAAAATAAGCCAAAGGAAATTAACTTTTATGATATATGTGGTTCTTGAAAATGTTTCATGTTTATATGCCCTAGTACAGGGGAATGCCAGGGCCAAGTAGTGGGAGTGGATGGTAGGGGAGCAGGGTGGGGGGGAGAGTATAGGGGACTTATGGGATAACACTTGAAATGTAAATGAAGAAAATATCTAATAAAAAAAGGAAAATATTTCACCAACATTCTAAAATATCCACCTTGTATCTGGCTTGTTATGATTACAACTAATTTATGTTTCTTATGACCTTCCTTATAAAAAGTTGTAAATTCACATAGGTATATAATATAATTTAATATCTATAAAGTGTATACTTTATAATTATAAGATCAAATAAGTGTTTGAACATGGAAAATGTATTTAACATTAAACATATCAAATACAATATATAAGTAATTAATCATATTTACACTTTGACATATTATTCCTTTGTGGAGAGTTGTTAAGCTAAAAACTGATGTTTTGCCCAAGTTTATTCTAACATGTTTGCATATCACAGTTTGGCTTAAAATTAGTGACACAGAACTCTGGAAGAAGTTAAAAGATTAGATTCTTTTATTCTTTGTGGGATATTTAAGTTGGGCCTTCCATAAAATATTCAATATTGCCCTAAGGATAATTTAATAAAAGACAATTACAATTATTTTAGTGCAATATTTCAGGTGCTTAAGGTTACTTAAAAAGTTAATTAATTAATGTCATTTAATCATTATATATGGTATTTAAACCTATACAATTTCCATTAGCAATTAAATTGTAAAGTTAAAAGAAATGGTCAATTCTATCAAATTTTAAATTTTAAATATGTTTAGATAAATCAAGTATCTTTATCATTTGATTATATCTTTTTTCAAAATAACACATATACTATAATCTAATGTTTCAGTTGATTGAAGATTTATTTTTCTGCAATTATGGATAAAACAATGAAAACATCTGGATATTTCTCTTATATTAGTAAAATACTAAAAAAAACACTTGATTCTTTTAGTAAGTATGTATTTTCATATTAATATTAAGACACCTGAAAATGTTTACTATAATTAAAAAAATACATTATATGAAAATTCCAGAGTGAGATTGGGATACTTCCCTATGAATTGTGGTTATAGAGACCCCAATGCTTCCCCCAAAATAGAGGCTACTGCCAGTGCTTTTATTTGCTACCTGTCTTCCTTTCTCAAACATGGTAATGTATTATTTCTGAAATCACCCCACATTGTGGGTCCAGGATATAGTGAAATAAAGATATAACTGAGCTGGAGGCTGCTTCCTCCCTGCTGGCCACCTTTTGTATATTAAAAAATGGTATGCACACTGCTCAGGTTAAGGAGCCATTAATACTTTTCCACAGTGGTGGACCCTGAATACAACAATACTGTCCTGCCTGACAAAATACATCCACTGGTGCAGTGATAATGTAACAGATAACCATTGATTTCTGATTGTATTTGAGGCCATAGATCCTCTATGGGAGAGGATCTATACCTGAGAGTGTAAACCTGACCAATGGAAATTGTAGGAGAAACCATACATTCTAGTGGGAAGCATGCTTCTGTTGTTTCACTCCACAGACATGTCAAACTGACATCTATATTCTGTTTATAACCTAGATTGCTACTGTTCTCAACTTTTTCAGGACAGTCCTTTCTTTGTTTGAATAAGTAAATAATTTATAACAGGGCAGTTCTCTGAGAATTAACTGTTGGTTCCATATCTTTAATGGGATCACTGTATCTTCCATATGTCCAAACACTCTGGGAACATTAACAGAGATGTGGAGAAAAGAATGTTAGTTCTGGAGAATGAAGATGAACGCTGTCTATCAGCTGCGTCCACACATATCATGACCAATGGAATAAGGACTACCCAACAGAAGCATTTCCCTGCACAAAATCAACACAAGACTGAGCTTGTCACCTTCCAGCATGGTTGGTAGAGGAGCTCATGAGATTCCACCACAGAGCTAAGGAAATATTGGGAGTGAATACTTTCAGGAAGAAAGGGAGTCATTTTTCTTTCACTGGTTTTATTCAATAGAAAGTGATCATCATTTTCTGGTGAAAAACTGCACACCCATGAGTAGGCAAGCCACCCTAATTAAAATAATATGTCTTCAAAGCAAGAGGAGAATTTGGAAGAAGAAAGATACATGTGATTTTGGAAGGCCATAAGAGAATTTAATGTGAAAGAGTATATATGAATATATATATATATATATATATATATATATATATATATATATATATATATGGAATTTTCTTATTTATTGTTTGTTATTTCAATAAATTTCAATGTATCTTAATCATATTTATTCCATTCTCTTCCATTCCAGTTCATATCTATCTCTGTCTTAATTTTATGTTCCCCTTTAAAATACATCGCTATTATCATTATTAATTTATTTGTTTACTTTGAATGCACTGAGTTAGATTAATGCTGCTTATAGTGTATGGGGAAGCACAATCCACTAAGGAATGAACAACTCAGTAGTGGTTCACCATGATGGATTTTTGTCTCATCCAGCAATCATATGGGTCTGCCAGAAGCACCTCATCTAAAGGTGAGGTCTTGACATCTGTTTCCTATCCCTGCTGGAAACTTTAACTAGCTTAATCTTGTGCAGGTAACCACACAATCATTAGTTCATGTGAACAATCAACCATGACCTGACCAGAAGACAGCACCTGTCAGCACTTCACCTCATCTCCTGGCTCTTATCTTCTTTTCACCCCTTCTTCCAAAGATATTCACTGAACCTTGAGAAGGCATGCAGAACGACAGAGCTGTCCCTCTAAAGCTGAATAGTCTTCATCACCTACTCTCAACACGTTGACCCCTTAGGATTTTCTCCATTAGAAATAATGTCTGTCAAAATACAATTTTGCTCATCTGCATACCAGGTGCTCTCTGCAAGGATCTGAGAGGGTTTGGCCTGGCCTGAGGGGCCAAAATAATGTAGCTCTCTGAGGGGAACCCTGAGCAAGGTCGACTACTGTCCCTCTTCTGTGGCCACCGGAGTCAGTGGCAGGCATCTAGATCAAGCAGGAAGTAGCTATGCTAGGCTCAGGTACCCAGCTAGTTTGTCCAGGTCAAGGTCCAACAAGGAAAGCTTCAGGAGAGAATAAGCTTTCTTGGCGTGTTACAGATTGATAAAACAGGCACTTTCAGATGATCTTTGGTTAACTTACTAGTGCACACTATTCCTTGTGGATAGGGCCTTAATGACATTTTGGGGTGGTCTGAGATGTTGGAGATGCTTCATCTGCATGTGAAAGGGCTTCAGGCATTGTCCCTACAAGACTGATTGTCACCATCTCCTTAATGGTGTGTCATGGCCGCCCGTTCCAGGATAGGAACCTGGCTAGGAGTAAATTTAAATCCCTACCTTTCTCTGAGAATTGCCGGGTTTCCTAAATCTGCTCAACCTTACCAGCTTTCTTTTCCGTAGGGTGGCATGGTCCACTGCCCCATATAGCTTAGTAGTTATGGTATGTAACGAAAATTTGTAAAATAGTTTTCAAAGATACATGAAAAATCTACGATATGTTAGAAGTACTGCTTTTCCCCAGGACACAGGCACTGTATAGGATGCACAAGCCCCGTAAATGTAAATGTCAGGGGATTAAAAAGGATTTTGAAGTTGGGTGTGATGCCTCATATCCTGAGGCAAAGCAATATGGTCAGAGAGAAAAACATGAGCCGAAAAAGCAAAGCAAAACAAACAAACAAGCAAAAGTCTTTCTGATAACCCTTTATACGTGTTAGACTTCTTATCCTCTGTATGTATTATTTTTTAAAAAGTGTATGAAATGTCAAATTAAATTTGACTTTAGCTCAAAGAGAATATATTTACAAGCAATACTTAATGCAAGGTATTTTATTTGATTGTTTTAATATTTAATCAGTACTTATTCATTATCTTTGTGTGCGTGTGTGTATGTGCGCACACATTTGTGTATGTGTGGGTATGTGTGTTGATGAATGTGAATGTAGACTTGCCATAGTGCACACTTGAATGTCAGATTAAAAACCTCAAATAAACCTTAGTAACTGCTATTCTGTTTAGCCAGTTATTGAAAATATCCTGAATTAATTTTCAAGTAAAACCTCAGTTTTGTGTATATATGAGTGTCTGTTAATAGCTCATTAAAAAAACTTCATTATTAAGAATAAATATCTTCTATGTGAGAGACAATGTTTATTTTTAAGGATATGGAAATATGCCTGTATTTATATGGATATGCAATTTTACCAGAATGGCAATAATCATTCAAGTACATTTGGCTTTTAAACAATTGAAACTGTTATATTACTAAAGCTTAAAATGAAAGTCTAAATTGTAACAGCATGTTTAATGTTTTGACTTGAATGTTAGGTTTTAAAAATAATTACAAGGAAAGTATTGAAAATCAGAAGCATGCAGGAAATTATTTTTTTATAAAATAGGTAAGATAGAAACATAAACATGGTAATGGTGCAGTTTGAGCTGTGGCCTGAGACTCCTCAACCAATATGCCCTGAATAAATGTGAAATTAAGATTTTCCTCACACCTTGGGCAGTCTCATTTGACATATTATAAATGGGGAGGCCAGATGGTGTTTGGGCAAACAATCAGCTTCGAATGCAAACCTGTCCTCTGTAACACACACATACAACACAAGGCTGCTGAGCTACAAACTCTGCTTGAATAACGATAGGAAAAGAAACTAGAATAAATCTTGCTTCTGATACTGAGCTGACTGCATTTTTAAAATGTAAACGACAATATGTAAAATATATGTGAACTGTTTCAAATAATAGCCCACGTTTTAGTAAAAGGATTACTGTCTATGTATACACTAATATCTCATCTCAGTATCTGTGAATGGCAGACATAACAATAGATTTTATTTTGTGTTAAATTTTATATTTTACAATGTAAATTGCAATTTTACATACAGCCATATGAGTTTTGTTAGCAATTTAGCTAGTGATCTAAAAATTAGTGATTCTGCATATTATAGAAACTGTGTATAATTCAAAATTGCAGCATAGTTACAAAGGACACAGGACAGAAACTAGTGCCAGATCAAGAGCACAAATCCTGCATCTTTGCATCAGTCACTTTATTCTGATAATATTTATTTTACTTTTCAGTGGCTTTGTATATTCATCTATAAAATGGGTCCTCACATAATGATTGAATCTTGTCTCTACAATATTGTAGCAATCAAAGGGACTCCACAGGCAGCAGTTTGGGTTCCAATTGCTAAATACCTCCCCCTGGAACTTCCCTTACTGGGCAAGCAGGGATAAATGAATATTTGAAAAATTAACTTTACAATATATAATTGATTTTACATATGATGTGAGTGGGTGAAGAGCACTTGGAGGCAAAGGAGAGGGGGATGGGGTAGGGGGTTCATGGAGGAGCGATCAGGTAGGGGGATAGCATTTGAAATGTAAACAAATAAAATGATTAGTAAGTTATAAAAGTAAAAAATTATAAAATTAGTCATAGTAACACTTAATAAATGTGTGTATGTGTATATACACACATGCACATTCTGAATGAAATTTAGGAAAATAATCCAACGATTAGCTTTTCATGATTTCATAATAGTCTTCAAAAATGTTTTATTTCATTCATTTGTTTATTTATTTTTTCTTCCAGCAATGAGGATTGAGTTGTTCTCTGTAAAAAACTAAAGTAATTTACTATTTACTAACATAAATAATGAGAATAATAACATAAATGTTGAGAATAACTGGAAAAACCTGAAATCTCTTTCATTATATACAAAAGTGTGTGTTCAACAAATAGCATATATGAAACCTCTGGCTTTGATCCTGTATAATTACAATGCATAAATTTTGTTTAATTGAAACTAATGAAGAAATATAGAATTTCTTGTTGTTTCAGATATTGTTTTTGTGGTTATATATATATATATATATATATATATATATATATATTATACACATATATGTGCGTGTGTATATATATATATATATTCATATATATCATAATCACATATATCACATATATCAATTCATATATACATATATATGCATATATACATAATCTTTAGGTATTTATGGCCATTGTAGTGATATAAAGACTATTCCACATTAATATTTCTTTCTGTCATAGAGTATTACCAAGCATGAATTATTTAGAGTAGTAGTATAGTTTTATTGACTGAATGTACAAATCAAACAATTAATCCACAAACCATACATTTAAATAAATTAATTAATGATATTCTGTTTCATTTTATTTGGAGTCTGAACAGACTTCTGGGTTCTTTTTCAGTTAAAATGATATCTGATTCTCTCCCTTCTCTGAATTATTATACTTTACATTGGCCACAGATCTCCTCCTTATCTAGTAACAATAACTTTTTTATATACTGCTTTAAATGTAGTCACCAAGCAGGCCTTAGCTTTAGTGCCTGAAATTAGGGGCATTCTGGGTATAATGACTGTACACTTTTCCTTATCTTTGAGACCCAGGTAATTTTTTTTTTTTCCTAACTGGAACTACAAATGGTAATTCAGGTTTATTTTGCGTTGCGTTTGCACGATGTTTCCAGATTCCTTGGTTTATGCCCTACACTGTCGTGTTCAGTCCTGCCTGACCAAGGTGGTCCCCACTGTGGCACTGAGGTGTATCTCAGTGGCAGGGTCTTCACTGCAGGGTTCTGCTATGCCTCACAGTTGCTCAACCATTTAAACAAAGGTTAAATCTTCTGAAACTGTGAGTCTACATCAATCTACATCTTCTTAGGAATTATGTGACATTGTTTAATCCAGGAAAAAAAAATTAACAAAAAATTTGGTACAAAGAAGTGGAGTTATGGCTACAATAGCCTCATGGCCATGTGTTTCAGGAGCCTTTGGGGGGTGTTTGGTAAAGTTAGGAGCAGATGGCTAGATACATCCTAGAACTCTATAAAGAGGGGGATCTAGAAAGTCAAAATACCAATAAGAAATTGAGCACATTAAATACAGTCTCTTAAGACATGTTATATGAGAATGAGTACTCTCTTGAGAATTGGACTAGATGCCATTATATTACATTGAGAATTCTGTCCGCTTTCTGGAAGTTTACAGGAGGCTGAAATATAAGAGAGGAACTCCTAGGTAAGTGTGGCTTTGGATGGGGTGGGGGTGTTGCTCACTGTATATAGGCAAATTGCAAACCAAAGCCAGAGGTTAAAGGAAGAATGAGACCTTTGACTATTGGAATTTGAACTAAAACAAATTTTGAGGTATTATAAAGTTGAAACCACTCAGACCTGATTCCCACAATGGAAATAACATTCAGGACATAAAATCAGCCCTAAGACAGTATCACCTGCCAAAAGGAAGACCTTGTCTGGTCTGTCAGAATCCACAGCTTTGGGAAAGTCTCAAATGTACTAACCCTGCTTTGGTCTTCTGTAGTTCTGCAGCTGGCTAGCTGGCTTTTGTTTGTTTGCTTCTCTGTGTTTGTTTGATTTTGTTGTTTTGTTTTGTTTTTGTTTTTGCTTAAAAGCTCATCTTGAGAGTTGGTTAGGACTGAAAAAGAAACTGAACACTCAGCTATTGCTGGCTAGCTAACAAAGATTTTCTGTTCTCTTAAACCCATGCTGAAACAGTCTTTTCTCATGGACACAGTATTTTGCCCAGGGATAATGGGAAGAATGCTTTGGGAGTTTCTCAATTGGCCTAAACTTGCCTATCAGAGATTCCTGGGCATTGGAGTTCAACTCATTTGAAAGACTGTGGGATATCCATTTAGCACAAGACCTCCCGAAGGAGTACTTCCTGCTGTTCAGCTGCCCATGCATGCAAATTGTCAGGGTAATCTTTCCTAGTCAGGGGTCCCTCTATTGGGGCAAAACTCATGGCAGAACATTGACTCATGCAAAAAATGCTGGAGTTGTAGACATAGATGAAGTAGATGATTTTTAGCTGTTGTTATTGTTGGTGGTGGTGATGGTGGCTTGATTGGTTGGTTGTAAAGCACACTTTATAAACAGTGTCACTGAAGGTCAGGATTAGGAAAAAATCCTGAATATTTTGATTGTCTTAAAAAATTAAGGGAACACTCATGGAAACTTTGAAATAAATTCAGAAGCACAGCTCATGGAGAGTTCTCAGCATGAGATTCATTTGCTTCCACTGGACTCCATCCATGAATCAAGGGCAGAAGAACTCTTGTGAAGGACATAATGGAAATCTATGTTTGTCCTTGACAGCCTCTTTCAAATGAAAAAAATCAAGATTATGCCCCTGTTTTCCAGTTTTCATGCTAAGTACTTCTTCTTTGGTCACAAAATTTGTAATCTCCTCACAAAAAAGGGGAAGTTTTAACAAAATTAAGATACGTTATGCTGTAGGCAGTTATTCATGAATAGGGAATAATTTTAATGTCAATTAATACTTGGCAACATCGTTACAAGAAAAATGGCTTAAAGCCAGTTTTAATGACCCACACATTATCAAAACATGAAAATGTAGAACCATCAGCCCACTATGGATGCAATCGCTTGGGATGGTTTCTGATCTCAAATTTTACTTCTCTACATTCATTCTGTTGTTTGAATATTGATCCCTAGTAACTGTCTAGAATAAAACTGCTAGAAAAAAAAACTGGCTGTAAACATACACTAGGGTTGTAGATATGGAAGAAGTTGGCATATTGTAATTCAGAGGTTAATATTCTTATCTCAGATTAGTTTCATTGCACTGAATGGCTATTCATTGTCCAGAACTGTATCAGACTTAATATCTTGTGGCTAATAGATGAAAAAATGTCTTGGAATCTATCAACTTAGCAAACCACTCTTTTCTACCAAGGCAGCTCAGAATGTCATCAGACAACAAGTGAGGCCTGTAGAAATGCATACACATATGATAAATACCTTTCTGATGGTTCTGCCAATGAATTTATGGTATCTTGATATGTAACTTCCTTTGTTTTGTTACTATTGGAAATTTCATCAGGTTCTTTCCATGTTGAATTTGGAGTGACCTAAATCTGTGCTCCTGCAGCATGGTCATTCATATTTGATCCAGAGTTCTGTTATTCCTTTCAGGGTAAGAACCTTGTTTCATGCACTGACATAATCACGTGTATTTATCTGCGGTTGTGATTTTTCTCAGTGTACATAGGATAGCTTCCTAGCCTGAGCTGTTAAATCATGGCCTGAAGTTGGCAAGTCTTATATTTTGCTTAATGAGAGCTCAATTCTCAGAGTAGCAATTACATTTTACAGCGTATTTCACAGCACTCCAGACAACTAAGTTTGACTTTCTCCTTAAATACCTTTCTAGCCTCTTGTTTTTATTTTTAATGAGCATGTGTAAAATATGATCTTACAGCCCTATACTTTTATGTTTCTTAACCTCTAGTGACTAATAATGATATTTTAGTGATTAACTAGATACACTGTACTACCAACTCATAAACACCTTCACAATTTTAAGAAATAGACTATTGCTGCATACACAAACTGGTATACTCCTTTTGGGGGAAAAATATTGAAAGTGTTTTCAATAGTATACAAGAGATTTAACAAACAAACAAACAAACAAACAAACAAAAAAACTTTATTTGCAACATTTTACAATTCTACATGTTGGCACCAGGACATTCTAAACCTATGAGTTAACAGTGTGCCCTGTGACCTGAAGACCTGTTGCCAAGCCAAGGATCACCATATTCCAGAACCCACTTGGATCACCTCCAACCCTTACTTGTGTTACGTCATTTTCCATACAAATAAGGAGAACACCCCTTCTATTTCTATCTTTCTCTCTTCCTTCTCTCCCCTTCCACTCATCCCGCCACTCCCTTGTCTCTTCCTCACAATAAACATCTTTCATGTGGAACCACCTTGGCTTAGCATGCTGTTTGGTGTTACCTGCAATCTTATTACATCACTACATACTTTGGGAAAAATAGAACTTTTTTCTTTTATTTTTTACTTACATCTTTATGGGTGTTTGCTTTCATACCCTTGGTTTATATTTTTCTTCTCTTATATACTTTAGATATATTTCCATAATCTTACAAATCAAAAAAAAAAAAAAAAAAAAAAGAAAATCTGCTGTTCAAAGCAAATCACTTACATTAAATTGGATCCTATATCCTTTAATCTATCTATCTATCTATCTATCTATCTATCTATCTATCTATCTATCTATCTATCATCTATTAGATACAACAAAAATGTAAATAAATGTGCCATTTGTGAACTAAACATAAAAATAGATCAGACCTGGTAAAAACATCCAATTGTGTTTCTGGAATTTGAAAATATTGGAAGTCTATAATAATAAAATATGTTAATTTATGAAAGGCACCCATTATAGCAGTCATATGAGAAATTACCTTATAAACTAATTCTACCTTTATCATTGAATTGGCCTCCTGCAAAAAAACTGAACTGTTTTGAAATGTATGTATATGCAAACATAGATGTTTGAAGTTAATTTATGTAAATAAAAAGCATAATGTATAAAAATGTAAAATTTTACAAGAGTTCACAATTTCAAACTTCAGTTTCCTATGTACTGAAGATGATATTACTTAATCTTTGCTTATCCATAGTCTCTTAGATTTTTCATGTAATAAGTTCAATGTCCTGATATTCTCATCAATCACATTAATTATGCATTGGCTACTGGGTAACTTTCATACTTAACAAGTTCTCAAAACATATATTAGAAAGTAGTCTATTTAATAACAAAATGTAGGGTAGCTAAATATCTCCTTGTGTGTTATAGGACTTGATATAAGTAGTATTCACTCAGACTCTTAGTCAAATCTCATTTTTTCCTAGGAGAGAAATAACAAACTTTTCCAACTCCTCCTTGTTTCCAGATGTTCTTGTTAATAGTTCTAAGGGTAGACATTTAGTTTAATAAGTCCCTGTAAAACTTTTATATTTAACTATTTCATATATAGTGCCTTTAAGCAATATTTATCAAGATACTAATTATCATTTCTTTGATTATGTCCAGCCATTTTATTACTGTTTTATTGTTGTTGTTTTAGGAAAAAAGAATATTATGTTGTAGAAGCATTTCTTTTAGAACCTCCTAATTGGTAATGAATGTTTAAATATTCTATCTTAGTAAACCTAGTATATACTGGCAGTACATGGAAAAGGGGAATAAAATTTCATAAACAATTTAATTATACATATTTTGCACTTTGAGATAAATTGCATCTCATAAATTAATAGACTACCCTATTGTTTAGTTTGTTTGATATTTTTCATAGAATTAATTCTCTAAGACTACTGATTTGAGCATGTTTAACAAGCCTACTGTAAAATATTTCACAGCTCATCTGAATGTATTTTGATTTCTAGCAATTGTAGTTACAGTAGCCAAAATAGATTATTGAAGTACATAAACAGATGGTGTATAGAAACAATGTGTTTCACATTGCTTCCTATGAAGAGCAATAGATAATAAGGCTAAATAGTACATGTAAGTCCTATCCAAAGTATACAGATACATTCTATCACACACACACACACACACACACACACACACACACACACACACACACACAATTGAATAGGATATACTAGTGTATATTTAAGTCCTTGAGTTGTAGAACAGTCTCTGTTATCACATAAAGACTAGACTCAACTTATCCTCAGATTCAATATTATGATCATGGAAAAAATAATGACACAATGAAGTCAGTAATGAATGACATAAAGAAGCTTCCCAGAAGCAAGAAGAATGGCAAATTAGTCCAAACTGCAAGAGATAAATGTAGGGATGGGCTTTCATGGATATTCATTACGCCGAGGTGACTAAACAGGCTAAATTGGAGCTGATGTTTCAGCAGTTAAGACAGTATCTTTCTGCTTTGAAATTGAAGCCATCACCAAGAAATATGGAATATTACAATCATGAGAATACATTGAAAGGTGAGGGTTGGAGCCAGAAAAATCATAAGGGTAAGATATTTAAAAATTGCTACCCAGTGGCTAATCAGATATAACATATAAATCTATTGAAAGTATTAAAACTAATTTTAAAATTCTGAGAAATTAAATATTCCTCTTGAGAAGACATGGTTTCTCCTAACAACCTCAACAACAACAACAACAACAACAACAGTTGAATTCATACAGTAATATATTGAGGCAGTCACACATTTGCAAGAGAATAAGCCATAGTGTACTATTCTACAAAGATCTGTCTTACAATTGTTATATACATAAATTTAGTATATTATATAACAAGATCAGAGGTCATGTTACTTGAATAAAAATATACTCTATGGGGAAAAAATACTGATTTACATTGTCTTTCAAAGAAAAGGCAAGTGAAACTGTATGCAGAATTTAAATGCAGTCTATGTTATACTCTCACTTTTCTGTATATTTCATAAATTTTCTTTATTCATACATAAAATTTGTAGCTTTTACTTTTTTTAAAATTTTCTAACAGTATACACTGATATTTTAAATATTATATATGATGTTGTAATCTATAGCTGCCTATATTAGGAATGCTAACTACATTCCCCCAGAACTGAGGGACCCTGCTCACAGTTGGTAACAGGGACTCACTAGAATGCTGTCTCACAAACATCAGGGCAATGCTTTCACCATCATCTCCATTTTTAAGAGTTCCTGTCCTTTATGTCTTGTTTTTTATTCTTGAAGAGTTGTTATTTGTACCTAGACTTCCTATTGGGTATTTCAATGTCAAGGAAATGCCTTACTATTAACCTGTCTCATTAAATTAATTGATGAAAAGACCTTTGGTTATGTCAATTGCTGATTTTTAAAACATAATTTTAAATAAATATGTGTAGCATTCTCATGACACAAAAGTATGTGCAGTCTGTACTCATTACCATGGACAGCAACTTTCACACAGTTCCCCAAATTTCTGTGCAAGAAATTTGTTCTTTTATTTTAAGTTATGATTAAATGATTAAATGCTAAACATATTGCTTGCAGAAAAGAGACTCAGATGTTGCTCTTCCACTTTATGTAAGTCACCCATTTTTTCTCATTTTTTTTAAGTGTTATGAAGCCTTATTGAGACTTAAGCTATATAGCAAGATTTTTAGATGTTGTGTGGAAGGCATGGCCTCCATGTGGTCTAACTTAACTAACTTAACCAGAGTGACCCTGATAATATTTTCATATTATCATTATTGACTTGTATGTTATACCAGCAAGTCTATGATTTATATTTTATTTCAATATTTTATTTTTATCTCTACAGATGTATTAAGTTTATGGATGTGTGTGTGTGTGTGTGTGTGTGTGTGTGTGTGTGTGTGATCTGTATGTCTGTTGCCATGGAGATGAAGGCACTTAATCCCTTCGAGTTGGAGATAAAGAAATTAGTAACTGTTTGAAGTTGAAACCTGGTCCTCTGCAGGAGCAGACTGTGCTCTGAACTGCTGAGCTACCTTCTAGTTTCTGATTTATATTTTTAAACCATTAGAAATACAGAGGAATATGCTAGTCCCAGTTATAGAGTATGAAGTTTTTATTTATGATGGTTTGAGTATGTTATTAGGCTCATATATCTGAACCCTTGATCTCGAGTTGGCAGTCTGTCTGGGGAGTTTATGGGAATTTTAGAAAGTGGAGCATTGGTTAAGGATATACATCATTGTGAATGGGATGTGAAGGTTTATAGCCTCACCCTACTTCTTTATCTCTGTCGCTGCTTACTGGGTATAGACAGAAAAAATGTGTATACTAACATGCTTTTCTTGACTAATGCCACACATAAAGGAATCTTTCCCTCTGAAATCATAAGCCATAATAAATCCTTTCTTTAAGTTGCTTTGATAAGTTCCTGATAACATTAATATTGGCCATGTACTTAGCTTTCTTACTCAATTATATAATTTATCTCACTTAACTCATCACAGTTCTATTTAAAAGATTTTATGATTATTTGATTATTGACTACAATGTAACCTTCATGAGCAGAGGTTGAAAAAGTGATCCATGTTACATGTTTAATCAATGGGAAAATTGAATTGTGATGTCAATCAAATGCTATCTAGGACTACACTCATGATCAATATACTGTTCTTTCCTTTGGGATGTTGACTCTGTCCTATTAATGAAGATACTGTCAGGATGAGACAACCTAGATAAAAAGAAAGTGAGTTGTAATTAAATATTGCCTGAAGTCTACTCTAGTACTGGACTTTTCAATATATAAAAGCAATGCAGCCTCTTTATTGTTTAAGTGAGTTTGAGTTGATGATTCTGTTACTTGCAGCTGAAATCATCCTACAAAGTACATACGTTACTATTTCCTGGAAAGTATGGCCACAAACAACAGACTAACTGCAACATGTTGAGTTGACTAGAAAGGAGATAAACCAAGCCACTAAAGACCCATTGATTTTTATAGTGGGAATCAAGTACTCATTGTTAGTAAATTTCATCCTTTAAATTAAGATAATGGTACTCTTTTACCCCAGTGATAGCTTCAATCATGCAACTGTAACATGTTATTTCTAAAATCCTTACTGTCCCTTTGATGATTTGATGATTGATTCAGAGATAGAAAAAATAAAGAATTAAAGGGTTCTTTTTAAAAATGATATTATGGAAGTGAATGTCCCTTTGCTTCATCAGCTAAATCTCTGTGGGGAAAATGTTGAAGATGAAGCCACAGTTAGAGATATAAAAGTATTATGAATAGAGATATAAAAATAATATTGAATAAGAATGGCTCCCACTAGCTTATATAGTTGAATTTTAGTCACCTGGAAGTGGACCTGCATGAAAAGATTAGCACTATTAGGAAGTGTGGCCTTGTTGGATGAACTGAGTCACTGGAGGTGAACTTTGATATTTCAAAAGCCCAAGGCAGGCCCTGTTCCTCTCTCTCTCTCTCTCTCTCTCTCTCTCTCTCTCTCTCTCTCTCTCTCTCTCTCTCCTTCCATCTATCCATTTATCCACATGCTGCCTGTCTGTCTGTACATCTGTTTGTCTGTACATCTATTCATCCATCCATCCATCCATCCATCTATTCATTCATCCATCCATCCATCTATCCATCCATCCACCCATTTATCTGCCCACTTGCTTGCCCGTCTGTTCATCTGCCCATTTATCCATCATTCCATCTACTCTATCATCTATCTATCTATCTATCTATCTATCTATCTATCTATCTATCTATCATCTATGTTAGTTTCTGGTTTTCCTGTAGCTCTCAACTACTGCTCTAATGTCATGAATGTTGCCACAGTGCCTCATGATGATCATAATAGACTAGATTTTTGAAAGCATAAGCAACTCCATATTAAATATTTCCTTTTGTGAGGTTTACATTGTTCATAGTGTCTCTTCATAGCACTAGAACACTGACTATGACAGTGATCAAAAGTAGGAGAAAAGACATTGCTTTGAGGAAACAGTATAGCTTAACAACCCGAGACTCCTTTTGACTTGAACTATAAATATCCCTTGTAATCTAACAATGGACTTATCACCCTGTGATGCCACCTGTACCAAACTATACCTACATCCCCATAGAAACATCCAATGTAGTCTTCTTGTAAGTTTCTAGTCACATTCTCCTTTAACCATATATAGGTACAAAAGTAAAAGAGCCAATCGTGCTTAGACTACTTGTAAACACATGCGCAGTGAAGCAATCTGTGTCTTTTAGGGAAACACAAAGCAAAACGAAACAATATGAACCTTCTTATGAAAAATGAAGTCATATATGATTAAAATTAGAAGCATTATAAGAGTATGTTTGAGCAACATATAAAAGCTTACATAATAAAAATCTGTCAATCAAAATATAGATTTATTTAGTTTGATCTTTAAGTAACAAACTTTTTTTTTTTTAACTCCTTAAAATGAAGGCCCAAACAATAACAATTCCAATGCCTTACAGGGCATTGCTGGCATGACTCTTCTTTAGTTTTTAATAAAGTTTACCTTCTACTTTGGAACATATATGTGTCTTGGTAACTACTTTGAACAAGTTACCAAAAACTTGGAAGCTTTTTTCCCAATACTCTCTACTGCCAAAAGATTCATAGAACTCACTTTCATTGGAGTTTTTTTTTTTTTATTAGTATCATTATTACTTGATGCACTTACTTAATTAATGCACTTTACTGTGCATGACATTTTAGGATAGATCTTATGACCAAAGAATACTTAGTCACATAAGGTCCCCTGTGCACTAGGTTTACAAGAAATATTTGCTTTATCTCCTAACCTATTTCATTTAGCTGAATTTAGACTTTGTCCTTTCACATTTGAGTTGTACTTTTTAGTAAAGCCATCCTTATTTTTCAAGTTGGCTGTACATAAAGAATGTAAGTGCTGAAGAATGTATCTGTGCACTGTGAGGATGGCAAGACAATCAATGTATTGTTGCTCTGATATCCTTTCAAATTATCTAAAACCAACTGACCTACCTGCCAGCATCTTAAATCAGCCTTGGATATTTATTTATCTTAACTGTGACAGTCAGCAGAGTGTCATGTCTTGTTTCTCATCAGGAGGCAGGTTGACAAGGTCACTTGTGAAGCTGTCATGTAGGGAAGCTTGAGTCTATTCTCTAGCACATGCCATTTTGTCCAGGTCTCCATCAGTAGACTCTCTGCTTCCTACTGCATGAAGAGGGTCTCATGAGACAAGGTTCCATGAAAGCACACTTGAAATTCTATTACACATTTTAAAGAAAATTAAGTAAATATCCCAGATAATATGCTAGAAACCGAAAAAAGAACTGGTTTCCATACCTAGACCACTAGTAATTTCCTTGGTGAGACAGTTGACTCCCCGGTCAGCTCTCCTTGTTGCCATCTCACAAAAAATTGAATGAGCATGTAGGTAAGGGAAACAAACACAATTTCTTTCTTTCTTTCTTTCTTTCTTTCTTTCTTTCTTTCTTTCTTTCTTTCTTTCTTTCTTTCTTTCCTTTTCTTTCTTTCCTCCTCCTCCTCTTCCTTCTTCTCCTTCTCCTCCTCCTCCTCCTCTTCCTCCTCCTCCTCCTCCTCCTCCTCCTCCTCCTCCTCCTCCTCCTTCTTCTTCTTCTTTTCCGGGTAGGGATCATTTAAACAGGAGAATGGGAACATGAATAGAAAATGGAATCTCTGAGACCTGTGGTGGCAACAGGATGCCAACCAAGGGAGGCTGCAGTAGCTATAGCTGTGTTATTAATAGGCATTGTAGTATAATAGGAAGAATGGTCCGCATGTGATACTGCTTCATAAAGTACCTGGAGGGCTTCAGGGTGCCAGATAATGACAGACCTTGTTAGAGCCATTCTGAAGAAAAGAGATCACCTTTGAGAGTAAGCAGGGATGGTACATCTGTCCATTCTGTAAGGTCTTGAATATTGATGGGTAGTCTTACTGCACCCACATTTCAGTTGAAGCAACAGTACTCAAAGGTTGGAGGGAGTCCTCCCTAAACCTGAAAGAGTTGATTTCTGTATCGAAGTATGGGCTATCTCCATCTATTCTTAAGGCAGGAAGTTTTTCCCTTCACTCCCCCCTCTGAAATGTGATGTGATCTGGCTCGGGAGACTTCACTCTTCTAAAGAGTAGCCTGAACTGGGTTTCAAGACTCAACATGCTGCTAGCCAAACCAGTGAACATGCACTGTGCATGGATTTAAATAGGTCCATGTGGGCGCTGACTGACTTTGTGCATGCTTGTCAATGGTTCATAGGATGAGGACCAATCAGGAAGAGGCTGTTAAAACTGAAGGAGAAAGCAAAACAGCCCCATGTAAGCAGTTCTGTTCCCTTCCCACCTCAGCAGTGGTGAATAGAGAACCAGAGGCATCAGAAGACATTGTCCTCAGAGAAAGAAGTTTGAAGCAGTTTAGAGCTGTGGTAATTTCCCAATTTTCTTTATCCCGCTAATGCCCCTGTGGGTTCAGATAGAAGATCCATCATCGCTGGTTTTTCAGTCCCTGCTGTCTGTCATGTACAGACTATTGGTACAGACTATTGGATTGTGCCTGGAGGTTTACTATACTGATTTTTATTCTTCACTCTATGCTGTCACGTTAATGACAGCTAGATCCTCTCTTACCCACTATCAGTTGGATAAAACAAGACCTTTCACTTTTCATATTGAGTTCATAATATCAGTAGAAAGTTCCTATCTAAGCCTATCACCTTTGACTTTGGTGACAATAGTGACATTAATAAAATCTTGTCTTCAATTCTCAGGGCCAAAAAAAAAAAAAAAAAACAGTCAGTAATTCCCACCATTCTGAAGAGGTGCTGGTGAAAGAATAGTGATTAAAAGAACATCATATAAGAAGCCCTTTTAATCTGCATGGCCTAAGTACATTTAATTATTTGTAACAAATGACTCTGACAAGGATAATCTTTACTAATGGAATTTATTTTATCAGTTGGTAACTGTTATTATATTAATTGAAATATTATATCATCTCGATTAAAAATGTACTCCTAAATGTGCTATGTAATCAAACACTGCTAGTTTTTTTTTTTTCTTTTTTTTTTTTCCTAATGAGACAAACAGATTTTGGCATCGATGTTGTGATATAGATACCTATTTTTTAATGTTTATAGCTTTAAAAAATTAGTGCTTTTCAAGTTGAATAACTGATCCATATCTCCTTACAAGAATGTGAAAGAGTTATTTGAAAGAGTTGTGTGAAAGTACAGAAATGCAGTTTCCATGAAAGTTGTATTAAAAGAGTAATTCAGAGATATTTTTGACTAGGATTCATTTCATTCATAAAAATTCAGACCCCAAAAAAACAAAATATTGGGAAGTCGTTTTTGTTTCTGTTTTCTTAGGATGACCTGGAGCCAATGCTTACAGTCTAACTAGCAGCCTGTGTTGACTGATGTTTTATGACTCACTTTAAAGAATACCCTTTCCTAACTGACAACACCGATGTTCTCCCTGGAGTATACATGTGTCTAAGGATGTTGAATTTCTGAAGAAGGGTTCTTTATCTTCCTTTCTTATAGTCCCTTGTAACATTTTCATTTATAGTTTTAATCTGTGCCTGGTATAATTTTCACACATACTTCTTTTATTTAAAACATTCATTTTAAAGGTGACTTTGGCAGGTTTGAGGGAAAGTGGAAAAAAGACACTTGTGTTGTGTAACTGAGCTAGTTATTTAGCAATCAGCATGTTGAGAGTTAGGCACCAGTAGACACAGTATTATGGACAATGATTAAAATGTAAGGTCAGAAGGAGAAAGTGAAAGGAAGTGAAGTCATGGGTGTCTCATTTAACAAAATTAAGTATGGAACTATAACTATTTAACAATGTATGTGCATACATACATATTTCATCTTAAATATGTTGCACAGATTTCAAAGATGTGACATTTGTTTTGAGTTAACCAAAATGAACTAGAATAAAATCCCCCTAACTTATTTCATGAGTAGTTTTATGAATGTTCTCACTTTTACTCTGGAATACAAATTTTAACTATGTAACATGTTAAAACCATTTATACAAATATTTTTCACCTTAAGTAGACTCTTTATTCAGAACTGAAATACCCATAAGCACTAGCAAACAAATATGACTCATCTTTATTCCTAATCCAATACTGTTTGTTTTAGGGGACTTGTTCTAAACAGGAGTATTTCTCTGATGTAGTTAGATTAATCAGGATGTTATTTTGTATTGCCTAGAGCAGTGTGTCTAGTAATTGGATAATTTGTCTTCTCCATCACAATAATAGTGGAAGGAATCAGTACACTTGCAATGAAGAAGTTTGTTTCTGCCTGAGCTCAGGGAAAATTTGACTACTTCTATCAGATTAGTTTCCATTTGAAAATAATTTATTTCTGTAATCATCAACAGAACCCAAAATCCTTTTAGTCCTTCCTGAGGGGATATTATTGCACTGAGAAGAACAGAGTGTTTGTGTGTGGGAAGACTGGAAAGACGCTGATAGAGATGATATAGAGAAGAGCCTTGAGATGCCTTGCCTCCATTTCTTCCCAGAAAGATGCAGAGTGGGCTTCTTTCTCTGAGATCCTGGACTAAATTTTTACAGTTGTGACAGCATGGTCCTGACGCTGCAGTTTGGCCTTGAGGAATGAATACTACAGGTAGAGGCAGCTATTCAGATGCTTGTGAATGGAAGGAGATAGAAAGTAGGTCAGTTCATACTACTTTAGACATTCATATATATATAAGGGAAGGTCAGTTCCTAAGGTTAACACTTCAGCAAACTTATATTTTTTTCTCTGATGGTTAGTGAGCACAACTGTGCACTATAGTTTCATGGTGAGAGATGTATTCTATCCTTATTTTCAAATCCATATATGCCCAGAAACACAGTCATAGACATATATCTATGTGCCATAATTGAAAGTATTAAAAATTATCTATAATTTTACCTTTAACAAACATTCTCTCTCTCTCTTTTACCTTTAACAGACATTCTCTCTCTCTCTCTCTCTCTCTCTCTCTCTATATATATATATATATATATATATATATATATATATATATTCTTAAATTGACGATTTTCTTGGCACAACAACTTAGATTAGGTGCTCTGTCTTTTAAAATTCAAACATTTTATTTGTGCACAGGTAGGGGCTTTTTTACTCTCTTACGTTGTCTCATTTTACTATCTGCAAAACAAAACAAAACAAAACAAAACAAAACAAAAACAAAAACCCAAAAACAAAACAAGACAAAAAGACCCTTCAGAATAAAAAAAAAAATAGTAGAAAAATCTGTTTCATTTTTAGTTCTCCATTTTTACCTGCTTCAGTTTACTGAAGAAATAAAGACATAAAGACACAGTAATACATATACATCATTTATATATCCATAAGCCACATGGATTCATGGATTTTTTTTCAATCTGAAGTGTGTCTGACAGTTTATAATTAAGGATGATCAATGAAGTGCTTTCTCACCACCATTAATACCTTCTTTAATTGCCTCTGGCATTGGTAACTATTACTAATTAGGAGCACAAAGGCTGCTTCCCTTTTGTAGTAATGTCTCTTAGCATTTTCAGAAGGAGCACATTGATATATAGAGAGCTGCATTTCTACAGTTATATCTCCACAAAGGGGTGAAATGTATTCATCTTGAAAGACATATCATCTTAGATGCTTCCTTTATCATACCCTCCAATTTTATATTCATGACTATTTAACTTATCTAACCATAAAATGTTAGCATGATTAAAAGGCTTAAAAATCATTTCATGAGCAGTTTCTGCAGTTTCTGCCTTCTGTACATGTTGGATGTCTTTGAGGCATATTTGCAGACTTTATTATTGCAGATGTCCTTTTTTTGTGAATTTTTCAAGAAGGATTTATATTCCTAATATAAAGGAGTGATACTATTGAACATATGAGAAATTCTACACTTTTGTATGCAAAATTTTTTTCTTTATAGTTTTACCTCAAATTAGGTTACTTGTTTCTTTATTATTATTATACTTTTGTAAGATTTGAGTAGCATCAATAATCACCTCATAATAAGACCAATTCAAGTTTCTGTATTAATTAGCATCTGTTAAAACATTAATAAGTTCATTTTTATGTGGATTTGTATTTCAATTTTAGTCCTGAGCCAAGTTCTTCTCTGAAAGAACAGTTTCTTTCATTATTATAATGCAAGAACCAGGTCAGTTTAGTGATTATTGTCCAGACTTGCTCCCTGGCATTTGGGATTTTTAAGGCATGCTTTTAAATATTCACAGTCATCATCTTTATTTTAACTTGTTTTTCATGAAGTTGAAATCATCCTTCCAACTTCTCCTTTCTTTAAGGGTATATAAAAATGCAAAGGGCCCATTATACCAGAATTCTACACCATAAAATGCCATTCACATACATAGCTCAGATAAAAATCTTACGGGTAATGCTTAGGCATGGCTTATTATACAGCCATCACTCCTTCAGCTCCTATACACGTATTATCTTTAATCCTTATTATTCCACAGGTTGGCATTAATCCTATCTTTAGGTTTCAGAATCCATTAACTCTGGATGTTCCACAATTTAATGGAGCTAAAAGGTGAGAGTTTGATGGATTTTATCTCAATCTATTGATCATAAACTGAAGAGGCTCTTCTAATCCTGAGTTTATAATTTTATGAATAAGATACATTCAGAAACTAGAAGTAAAATCTACAAACAAGTGTAATGTCAAAATAACATAGCAAAATCAAATTCTAAGAGATCAAAGGCAAAAGAAACACAACACAGAAGATTTTTACCTTTTATTGTAGAGATACATTAATAGAATTTGAAAACTTTTAAAATTATTTAAAAAATATTGTGCTATCCATTAGGTGGGAAGAGCCAAGAGCACACCTCAAAAGACTAAATTATATTATAAAACAGAAAGACTAATATGCCAGCAAGTTTAGCACAACTTTTCTTTATAAAACCTTTTTTTATTAAAAAAATGATCATACTATATTTAAGATTTTTAATAAAACATTTTAGCCAAACATATATGTTTTATTTTCTAGTATAAATATGTTGGCACACACTTTACAATAGCTGAAAATATTTTACTCTGGGTTCACAAAATTTTCCCTTAGAATTAAAACACACACCCCCCCAAACAAAAACAAAAACAAAACAAAACTTCATTTGCCAGTTTCCTTCCTAGAACTTGTGTATCTCTGTACTTCATACAGCTTGTCAATGATCTATGTTATTGTTACATGAAGAACTGTTTTGGAATGGAAATTAATTCACAATATTAAATTGGTAATTATCTGATTCACATAGAATGATCTTAATCACAGATATTAAAATTCCCTTTGTAGAGTGCAGGATTAGCATTAACTCTAGGTGGTGTTGTCTAACTCTAAATAAGAAAGGAAAGACAAGAAAAAAATAATAAAAAAATATGAAGTGAACTCAAGGTCAAGCTGTCACTGTTCTTTTCCTCAGAGTTAAACATTAGGGAGGGAATAAGAAACAGTTCCTAATAAACAATAGCTTTTTGTGAATATAAAGAACAGGGTAGCACACATATGCTTGCATACTTGAGAAAGATAGAGAGAGAGGGCAAGGGAGAGAGAGACAGAGAGAGACAGAGAGAGAGACAGAGACAGAGAAAGAGAGGTGGGGTGGAGATTGGGGTTGGGTAGATATAGTCAGCAAGTGAGCACTCATCTCAAATGCAGGAAGCACCAGGCTCCTGCTCACCAAAAGATAGGTGGTAGGGAAAAAACAAAAAAACAAAAAAAAAAAAAAAAAAAAAATGGAGCTAAGGTGAGCTGCAACCTGAGAATTTGGTGGTAAAAGCTAGGTATCTCCGGGATACAGTCGAATTTGAGAAAATTTGTCCCTCCATTCCTATGATGCTAAGAAATGCTAAGCACTGTTTAGCCAAGCAAGTCTCTGGAGACAGATTGTAGATCAGAACAAAAGGAGGCTGATTTGTGTCCTCCCACGCCGCACACTTAGTCCTTATTCTTCTGAGAAAGTACCTTAAGGCATAACTACAATATTTAATTATTGCTGATTATAAGAGCTATGATTGTGGAGATTATTTTTAGGATATAAATGAGGCTGAATTTTTGAAACTTCTGGGACAGAAGAATGTACATAGTGTCACATTTTATTAAATGTGATAGCTCTCAGAACCAATAACTACTAGATCCAGTTCCATGTCAGGAATATTATTATCCTAGTTCAAAGAAATTGGGCAAAGGATAACTGATGATATCTGATAACAGATGTCATTCACTCCAAGCAAAACCCTCTGAATAATCCACAAAAGGTCAAATGAATCCTCAGATATTGGGGTAGATTTTATTTGAGGATTGGTTTGGAGAATGGAAGATAGAAGATCACATCTGATGGGATGGGATCAGAAACATTTAAATTAAATAGAAACAAAACCACTTGATTTCAGGGTTTGCAAGGATGCCAATATTTCTTTTCATTATCACATTGGTGTCAATGTGCTTCAGTGGATTGGTGACCTAACTGTCCCATTATTAAGGCTGAGTAATGTGTACATACATACAGTTGCTCTTGAGTCGTGGTCCCTTAGTGCACCTCATAAATCCCCCCAAAATTAGCTAGACACATCGCTTTATTGAAGGACAGTTCCTAAAGTATTAAAGTATAATAGGCAGAAAACTGTAAAACACTTCGGTTAAAAAAAATGCAAAAGGAAATGGGTTGTTCTAAGAAAGACTGTTTATTTAATGAACAAATGTATAGACTTTTGTTAGGTGGCAGTAGTTGTTTGTTGTATTTGAGTTTTGAAGGTAGAAATCAGGCAGGCTGCAAAGTTTGGGGGAAGACATTTCAGAATCACTCATGATACAGATACGAATGACATATCAAACATATTGTAAATTTCTTGAAATAAGTACAACTATTAAGATGTCAAGAATTTGCTGAAGGAACCCTGATATAACTGTCTCATATGAGGCTATGCCAGTGCCGGGCAAATACAGAAGTGGATGCTTACAGTCATCTATATGATATAACACAGGGGCCCCAACGGAGAAGCTAGAGAAAGTATCCTAGGACCTGAAGGGGTCTGCAACCTTAAAAGAGGAACAACAATATGAACTAACCAAAACCCCCAGAGCTCATGACTCTAGCTGCAAGAGTATTGGTATTGCAAACTTTATATGCTCCAGTACAGGGGAACGCCAGGGCCAAGAAGTGTGAGTGGGTAGGTAGGGGAGCAGGGTGGGGGAGGGGAGAGGGAACTTTCGGGATAGCATTTGAAATGTAAATTAAGAAAATATATAATAAATAACAACAACAGCAACAACAACAAAAAGATGTCAATTGTTCACTTCATGATTTGATAGAAGGCAGATCAGTGTATCCATATTTAATGAACATAACTTGGCCTCCACAAAACCTCTTTCCTGCCTTTCTCTCTTATCCTAACCACAAATAGATGGTCCTGAAACATAAAGATACCTTAATTTGTGTCAAGCAACTGACCAATTTGTGGATCATAATATATCATTCTTGTTTTCTGAGAGAAATGGTATGTTACAGTCTTTGAAGGAACTACTGTTTTGTTCAGTAATAACCAAGCAGCAAACATGGAATACAAAATGAGACGGGACTGCATGAAAATAGAACCCCGTGAATGACATTCTGAGAGGCAAATAGAGGAGGGCCAACTCAACCTTTCTCCCTCCGTTTCCACGTGGCTTTTCAAGAAGTTATTTTTGTAACATCCCATGCCTTGCCTGCTACCTGATGCTTCCTGAAAGTTACATTTCTGTTCAAGCAAGTGATTGCAAAATTTGGTATGCATAAAATTAATGTCTTGGGAATCATTTAGTAATAAAGACTTAAGTAATGTATGGAGCTGCAGCAATTCATATGCTCTGTTACATGTCTCCATTTTGAGTCTTAAAACACCTCAAACGGTAAATGAGACCAAAGACAGCAAAAATAATCATAGGGTTGGTGAAGAATATTTGGAAAAGACAAAGTGATTTTATAAGAGATGTAAATATTTAGAAAATTGGAGGAAATGGTACTTTGCAGCCTAGAGACCAACTAGAGGCAAAGAAACAGATCTTATTCACCATAATATATTTTATGGAAATCATAAATAAGGAAAGTTGTGTTATATATACAACACTCTTTTTAGCAATTATCATTTTATTGAAACCTTTTGCCTCTAACATTACAAACCCCTTATGAATGTTGTACTCTCAGTACCCAACATCTGTTACTCTTCTTAATACAATTCAAATTAACTTTTAGGTGGTAGCAAGCCACACCGAATTTTCATTATTTAAGAGCCATTTCTGGAACTGCTTTTCACTATGGAAAGCATTAAAGACCGATCGTTCTTGTGATGTCGTATGTGAAGAGTATTTAGTAGTCATGTGCTCTAACCTTAGGCATAATATTTTGAGCTCTGTAAAGAATGATACAGACTAAGTTTTTGTACTGCAAATGGTGATCACAGAAATGGCAATGGCGATCCCTGCCTGTGATCCTCAGTTTCCAGGAAAGATTGTATTTCATTGCTATATTTTTAAGGACTTGGATTCTCTTCTTGCTGCAGTAATTGCTGAGATACATACATCGCTTCATGAATTCACCAACATTCCTTCATTTACTTATAGTTTCTCTTTTAGAGGGAAGCCATATACTTCTCTTCTGCTTTCATAAAAAATACCTGCCCCCACCCCCTTATCTGTCTATAAGTTCTTTGAACCTTTCAGCCGATTTCCTAAAAAAGCAATTTGGCTTTGATATCAGATTCCAAAGTAGACTTACCAATGAGATATTTTGCAGGTTATTGTCTAAATGGCACACATCCTCCTCCTCCTCTCTCTCTCTCTCTCTCTCTCTCTCTTTCTCTTTCTCTCTCTCTCTCTCTCTCTTTCTCTCTCTCTCTCTATCTCTGTGTGTGTGTGTGTGTGTGTGTGTGTGCGTGCATGCTCACCTGCACACATACATGCATGGATGTATGTGTGTTTATGGAGGGTGTGTGTGTGGCTTGTTTGTAGATTACACCTATGTGGATGTGTGAAAGGTCATAAGCCAACCTTGGATCTTATTCCTAAATCACCTTGTTTACTGAGATATATCTTTTGCTTCTCTTGGAACTTACTGATTCGGCTATGCTGTGTGGCCAATAAGGCTCAGATCTGTCTACACCTACCTTTCTCATGTATAGCACTGTATGCAGCATTGCTGTGTGTATTCTAGAAACAAACTCAGCTCCTGATGCTTGCAAATCAACACTGAGATACCTCCATAACCCTGAATTATGCCATATCTTATATGAAATAAATTTGACTCAGCCACATGTCGTGCTTAGCTTTTACACAAAATAGAACACTTCTGAAGAGGAAATTTCAATTAAAAAATGACTATGGTCAGACCCCATGTCTGTGGGTGTATTTTCTTCATTACAAACTGATGGACTGGGGCTTAGCCCAATGTGAGTAACACTGCTACTCATGGATATCTGGCCATGAGTTGTATATGATAAGCAGATAAATGTGAGCCAGCAAACAAAACATTAGTGTCCACTCCAGTGTCTACTCCAGGTAACGACCTTGAGTTTCCTTGATGAAGGACTGACTATAGAGTATAGGTTGAAATAAACCCTTACATGCTCAAGTTGCTTTGATCATAATGCTTTCTGTAAACTAGAAAAGAAAATTAGATCACTGCACTGGAGTTTCCTAAATTTTCTTTACTTACTCGATTCAGGTGTACTCATC
The DNA here is from genome assembly GCA_902729485.2 of Mus minutoides. Lineage (NCBI taxonomy): Eukaryota > Metazoa > Chordata > Mammalia > Rodentia > Muridae > Mus > Mus minutoides. Next base: position 78,997 of record LR749646.1, on the reverse strand, counting down.
TCAAAGTTTTTAACCCATAAATGTTCCTGTCTAACTGAAGAACAGGGACAAAAATAAAATGGAGCAGAGACTGAAGGAAGGGTCATCCAGGGAATCCATCCTGTCTGCAGACACCAAATCCCAAAGCTGTTGCCTTTGCCAAGAGGCAGTTGACAAGAGGAACCTGGTATGGCTGCTCCTTGGCGGGTTCAGTCAGCCACTGACTAATGCAGATGTGGATGCTTGGAACCAACCATCTGACTGAGCTCAAGGATCCTGGTGGGGAAAGTGGCCGAAGGACCGGAGGAGCTAAGGGGGATTACAACCCCATGGGAAGAATAATATCAGCAGCCCAGACCACTCAGTGATCCCAAGGACTAGACCACCAACCAAGGAGTGTATAGGGAGGGATCTGTGGCTCCAGTTATATAGGTAGCAGAGGATGGCCTTGTCTGACATCAGTGGCAGACAGATCGGCTTGGTCCTGTGGAGGTTTGATGCCCCAGTATACAGGGATGTTGGAAGAGTGGGATGGAGAAGGTGGGTTGATAGGAGAGCACCCATATAGAAGCAAAAGGGAGGGACAGGAGGGAGGTTGTTGGATGAGGGGCTTGTGGAAGGGTAACCAGGAAGTGGGATATCATTTGATATGTAAATGAATGGAATGATTAAGTAAGTAAATAAATAAATCTACCTCATTTAATAATAAATGTTTGTCTTCAATATAAAGAAATTTTTTTTCTTAAGGAAACTGTGTTAATATGAGTAAAATAAGTTGATATTAACTAAACATGTATGATCTTGAGATCAGAATGAGAAACAGAGCAACTTTTTCCTCTTATATTTGATTGAAAGCAAAGGAAAAATCAGGAGTTATGTTTTGTTTTTTTGTTTTTTGTTTTTGTTTTTGTTTTGTTTTTTACATTTTTTCCTACACAATGAACAGGATAGTGGAATATGTTTCTTAGAATACACACACACACACACACACACACACACACACACACACACACACACACATACACACAATTATGTTTTCATTGTGGTATGTGCATTTGAGGGAAGATACTCCCTGAGACAAATGTTGTTGGGTCTTTCAGATATGTAATTTTACATGTTTCCAATTCTCTCAATGAGGGTGCATTGGAATTAGGAACAGTTTTTGCAACCTTTGTTAGAACAGTATGTGTATTTCACCACTGAGCAATCTGTTTAGCTGTCAGACTATGGTTCTAGAAGTTTTTAAATTTAGTAGACTTTTATTTCTTTAGGACTATTGCTTTCTCTTTTTTTTTTCTTTTTTAAAATCCAAATCAAAACTGTCTATCTTACTCTAAGGAACTGCTCATTCATAGCACAGGATGGAAAATTTTATGAGATTTTCATAGTGCCCTGAACACTATATGGGTAACACCATTTTTTCTCAACATATACAAAGTGTGAATATTATCTTTTGTGACTACCTGGAACTGATATCTACTAACTTGTATTCCTGGGAAAGATCAGACCCCTCAAAAATGGCTACATGAACTCATGTGGATATAGGATGATTATAGAGGGGCTGATGTTAAGTGAGGTCATCATAATAGTCCTTAAGCCAGCATACTGGATAAAGAAATAGAGTTGTCATATACAGCCATGAATAATGTATAATCAGGACATGAAGCCAGAAAGGCAGAGACTGAAGTGCTGAGTCCTAGGGTGAGGACATATTGGTGTGCAGTTTCAGTTAGACAATAGAAAGAAAAGACTCTCCTTTAGAGTTTTCAGAGACAGCATGTTCCTACCAGTAACTTGACTCTGGACTCATACATCTGGAGTATGAGTCAATATATCCCTGTACTTTCATAGCACCCAATTTGCAATATATTCCTGCAGCAAGTCCTGAAACTGATATGTTCCTCTCACTGAGTAGAAATATACAAGATTTGCCTAGGTTCACCATCTGCTCTTTGCCAAGTTTGTTCCAGTTCATACTCACTAGCAAGACATATCAGAAAATCAGACTCAGTCTTTCTCCTTATAATAGACATTTCAATAAATCAACACACAGTTTAAATAATCTTCTTATTTTTAAGTCCTCGGGGCAAAGAAAAAATGATTAAGTATTTTCGCATTGTTAGCTAACTACTGTATGGATTTCATTCAATCTCTATAAGAACATTAATTTCTCACTGATAATATAATCCTTTTAGAGTTCTTAGTAACCTCACCAGACACAGCATACAAAGAGATAGTTAACCATATTAATCAAACCTTCCCAGAGAGGAAATAATATCGATGTACATCCACTCTTTTTCATCCCTGAAGCCAGGAATACAGAAAAATTATGTCTTATTTTTGATATAAGGGGTGTGTGTTTGTGTGCTTGTGCTTGTGTGTGTGTGTGTGTGTGTGTGTGTGTGTGTGTGTATGTGTGTGTGTGTGATGTTTTCAACTGTGCCTGTTTTGGTGTTTTGGTGTGTAGACACAAAAACTAGGCATAAATGTCAGGCTCTGTTTTCTGTTTCAGATTATCTCAGTCTACCATCTCATTGTACCACAAGTTCATTCACAATATCAGATAGCAATCTCAGTGAATGACAACCAAGTATATGAAAATAAATTGGAGTGATATGGATGTAGATGAGCTAATTCCTAGCCTATATATACTTATGAGTTTCATCTGTGTTATCTGAAGCCACACTGTCACTGCAACAATGTAATTTCTTACTTTGAACTTAGAAATCAAAGCAGGCAACCCAGTTCAATATATATCAAGTATCACATATGGACTGTGATAGACAGTTGCATCTTCTCACAGCAAAACACCCATGTGTTAACAAGAATTCTGGAGCCAGATATTAAGGTACAGATCGGGAGCTCTTTATAAAACTTCAGTTTGTGCTCTAGGTGCCTCTTTTATTCAGATGGAATTTGAAGTTTGAATAAAAATCTTGTTCAGAGAGACTTTCTCTTGTCTATATACCAGCCCTTCTTTCATTTTTGAATCTAATACTCAGAAATAAACAAGTAAAATTATTTTAAAATCCATTTCTTAACTCTGGCAAAGGTACTACAATACCTTTACATGATATGCCTGAGACTAAACAGTTAAAAATGTACCATAACAAGAAGGGAGTCCCTATAACATATAAGATGAAAATTTCAGCAAAATATAAAAGTAACCTTTATTGACCAGATATAAGTGTCCTATCAGAGGCTTCCCTCTAAATAAGCTCACCATTTCTAGTTCTTTGTAAATTTTGTCTGGGTGTATCAACCCATCTGTTTTGCCCAAATTCAGCTCCACCAGATTAATTCAAACTGACTTTTCTTGGCTTCTGATTGAATTATGCTGCTTGTCCTCAAACTAATTCTAGCAGCCTGTTCTAATCTTCTGACTTCTTTTTCATTCTCTGGCTTATTGTATCTTCACCCGCAACCTGTCTCTGTAAATCTGTCATGGTAAAACTTTCTCCCTCCTCAGGAGCTGAACTCAGCTCTGCTCTAGTGCCTCGATTGCTTTCAACTGAATGCACTATCCTCATAACTGACTAACTCAGTGCTGCTCTTAAGTATCCTCTCTTTCCTGTCTGTCCTCTTGAATACCAGACAGTCTCATCTCTGACTCATTTTGTCAAATCTTTCTTTGATTTGTCCCTTTGTTTGCACCTCAAGTAGGTATCACTTAAAAACATAATAGCCTCTTTGAGTCTTTGTTGTCACTCCGCATGCTTGTACTACATAATCTTTTATACAGACAAAGCACATACACACTCAATAATAATAAATAATTATAATATAGTATAGAATTATATTTATTATTTTGATTATAATATAAGTTATATAAAAACCTAAATAAAAGTATAAATAATATAATTTATTATTATTATTATTATTATTATTATTATTATTATTATTATCATTATTGAGAGAATAATTAGAAATTCTCAGATAAAATAGAGGCATTTAATAAGAATGCGAGATCAAGCTCGAGGACATAGTATAGAAGTCCCTTGGAGATTTTAGGAACTGGTGACATTACATTAAGCAACATTCAATATTCTTGAAGGTCTAGAAAAACCAGTAATTGAAATTAGGAAGACAAAGCAATCTGGAAAAAATGGATTTATATAATAATTTTAGATTTTTATTACAGGTTGAAATATATTTTAATCTTCCAAAAATATATTTTTGAGAAGTAATTTGTTACCTTTAAAAGAGTTACTAGAGTCAAATTACATTAGAAAGCATCAAGCTAAACATACTGAAATGAATGTTTTAGATTAAATCTTCTAGAATCTCCAAACTAAGATGCTTACTGAGCCCATATGACCTCAGCATCCTTTTCCCTTGCAGTTAGCATCCTCTTTCCTACAGGCTTTGAAAAAGCAATACACAATTTTGAGGAGTCCTTTCTTTCTTAAAGATCACACCAATGCTCTAAAGAATTCACTGTGGGGAATGCTTTTCTGTCCATTTGAAGCATCAATGGTTGCCTTGGAAACAGGGTATATTTATGGCCAGTTCTAATCAGACCACTTTTTTAAACAAAATATTTCTCTAAAATACATGATTTAATTTGACCATGTCACATAATTCTTGTGTTTCTGTAATTAGCAATAAATTCTAATTTTCTTAACAGTCATTCTTTAAGTCATTCTGAAATAATTTTTATTTTAAATTTCTTGAACTTTGTGCGTGGACAATAAATAATTCACAAACTCTAAGCAATATGTAATTTTCAGAATAAAATGTTATAAAGGACAGAATAAAATATACTATTACAAAATTGAATGTCTTACCATTTTAAATAATAATTGTTATAGAATTTAGAAATATGTAATTATAACAGAAATCGACAATGAATGCATAGTATTTGAAGAGTAGAAGAAGTTAAGTAGATTCCATGATTGGTAGGCAGACAGATAAAGAGATTCTTGGGTAGATAATAATTGTAGGTTTCTTCACAAGTCTAACCTGAGACAAAGCATTGCAGCTTAAAACAAAGACTTGGTTATCATCCACTACCACCAGCAGGGCTCTACTGAAGAAACTTGTTTTCTCAATTATACAATTGATAGTGCCTAATTAAGAGCTGAATATTTCTTTGATAGTTGTCATAGTCACTGCTTAATCACTGTGAAGACACATCATGACCATGACAACTCTTATAAAAGAATGCATTTAATTAGAAGCTTGTTTACAGTTTAAAAGGTTTAGTCCATTATCATCAAAACAGGGTAATGACAGCACACATTCCCAAAATGCCCCCAAAGTGTATGCATACACATTGCTGAAGTGTTCCTTATTCTTTCTGTTTAGTAAACAAAGCTATCATTGGTTTTATGTTAATCTTATCTGAATCAAGATTCTGTACTTAAACATTAAATCATAAACATAAAATCTTAGGAGAATACTTAACTGAGTTATTCTATGTATGCCACCTTTCCATGCGGTGACACTTATAAGAATTATGTCCTTAGGTTTCTATGCAAATTGAACTAAAAACTTGTACTAGATCACAGGAATGTTTCCAGATATTTTTCATGCCATACTTAACAGATTTACATCAGATCAATGTTGGAAATGGTTCCACATCCTTTTCTACTGCTGTGAAAAGACATCATGACCAAGTCAACTTATAGAATAGAGAGTTTATTTGGAACATAGAGTTTCAGAGGATTCCCATCCATGTTCACCATACTAGCATGGCGGCCATCAGGCAATCACGGTGATAGAGATTTAACCACAAAGCAGACAGAAAGACAAGGAAAGGCAATGAGTTTTGAAACTTCAAAGCCTGCCTCTAGTGACCCATCTCCTCCAACTAAGCTCTGATTGCTAATCCTTACCAAACTGTTCCACAACTGAGGAAAATGTATTCAAACTTTATGAGCCGTTGGTTGCGAAGTTCTATTCAAACCATCCCATTAACAATATAATAAAATCATACATTTCTGATCTAGCAGTATAAATGATCTGTATCAAATGAAGTACTACCTTGTTCAGTAAATTAAAAAATTCTAAATTCTCACTGTGCGGTAGTGGTGCATGCCTTTAATCCCAGCACTTGGGAGGCAGAGGAAGTCACAACATTACTTTGTATTTAAAAATATAAATATGTGTTGATAAATAAAAATTATGTATCTGTATAGGCACCTGAGTATTTTAATATAAATGTTATTAATTTAATCATTTTACATGTGTATATATATATATATATATATATATATATGTAAAATGTATAGTTAAATTTATTATACATTTTTAACTAAAAATTGTGCAATGATTTTTCAGAAAATATTTTTTTCTACATAATAAATTAAATATATTTTTTCAATTTCTTATTTTTTCCAATTTTATTAGATATTTTCTTCATTTGCATTTCAAATGTCTCCACTATGTTTATAGCAGCATTATTTATAATAGCCAGAAGCTGGAAAGAACCCAGGTGTCCCTCAACAGAGGAATGGATACAGAAATTATGGTATGTTTACACAATGGAGTACTACTCAGCTATTAAAAACAATGAATTTATGAAATTCCTAGGTAAATGGATGGATCTGGAGGGCATCATCCTGAGTGAGGTAACCCAATCACAAAAGAGCTCACATAACATGTACTCACTGATAAGTGGAGATTAGCCCAGAAACCTAGTTTACCCAAGATACAATTTGCGAAGCACATGAGACTCAAGAAGAATGAAGACCAAAGTGTGGACACTTCGCCCCTTCTTAGAATTAGGAACAAAGCACACATTGAAGGAGTTACAGAGATCAAGTATGGAGCGGAGACAAAAGGATGGACCAAGCAGTGACTGCTGCAGCCAGGGATCGATCCCATAATCAGCTACCAAATGCAGACACTATTGCATATGTCAGCAAGATATTGCTGAAAGGGCCCTGATATAGCTGTCTCGTGTGAGGCTATACCAGTGCCTGGCAAACACAGAAGTGGATGTTCACAGTCAGCTATTAGATGGAACACAGGGTTCCCAAGGGAGGATCTAGAGAAAGTACTCAATTTCTTATTTTTAATTTTTATTTATTTATTAATTTTTATTAGATATTTCTTTATTTACATTTCGAATGCTATCCCAAATGTCCCCTATACCCTCTCCCCACCCTGTTCCCCTACCCATCCACTCCCACTTCTTGGCCCTGAAGTTCCTTTGTACTGGGGCATATAAAGTGTACTAGACCAAGGGGCCTCTCTTCCCAATGATGGCTGACTAGGCCATCTTCTGCTACATGTAATAACTTTAATTCAGAAAAAATAACTGCTTTGAGCAGTTGGTGTTTAAAAAGTGGTAATGATTATCTTGTTAGAAATAATCAAAACACTGGGAATGTTGGCAAGGACTCCATCATACTTCTACAGTTGCATCCGGATGGTACTTAGCCTCTGCTCTTCTGTTGAAACTCATGAAATCATTGTGATATTGCTGTCTGATCAGCAGCAATGGGAAAACCACTGAAGCAACATGGCATGGAAAACCTTGTCAGACTGAGCATCGAGTGGTAGTGAGCTCATGCTTGTCTTGAATCCTGACAAATCTCAGTCAGTTTTGATTTCCTGTTTCTCCCTCTTACATATGAGAGTCAACATATTTTATACTACTTCAGAGGTAGTAGTTTAATTTGTCCATAGAAAAACGATACTCCTTTCTCTAATTTTATTTCTGGTGAATATTTTTTTCTCAAATTGTGACTTACAGAATAGGCAGTATAACTGACAGTTTACATGAATTAATTTGTGTTTAGATAGAAATACATTTTATTTAGTAAAATATTAATTGGCTTCTATATGAGTCTCTAGCATTCATTTCAGACTCTGCTTTCTAATCAATTTTTCTCCCCCCAACCAATACTATGACTTTGGAATCAGCTGATTTGTACTTCAAAATGAAGATAGAAGTAAACAGTAAAGACCTCTAATCTCCTTCCAACACATTTGGTACTCATGAATTTATGTATAGCTGCCTTGAAATTATTAAATAATAAAACCACATTTTCTATATATTAACCTCTTTCACTAATTGCTCATTGATGATTTTGAATATAAGTCTCTAAGAAATTTAAGCCAATAATATGTTATCTATATTCAAGAGGATAGGACTCAGGCTCTGAAAACAAGGTGTGTTATGTCATCATAGCTGAATAGCTATGAAGCCAGGTGAGGCTAAAATTTGTGAAGGTATTTGCTCCACAGTGACACAGTTTCCCTCTCTCCTGTTCTGGTCAACTCTGCTTCATCTCTCTATTCAACCTTGTGCCAGTTGAACTTATACTCAGCCATATAAGTTAAATAAATGTCATTTCATATATTCTAAATATTAAAAAAATTGTTTGAAACAAAATGAGTTCCTGAAAACTAAGCCATTGCTGTTCTCTATTCATTTTATGTACTAAGCTGCTCTTACCCTATTGCTGTTTCTTTCCTCCAGTCAACCTCTGATGCTTAACTTAGAGAATAAAGTTTATATAAGTCAAAAACATGATTTCCTGACTAGGCTATTATGATTTAGAAATAGATTGTCCTCAATAGCTCAAATGTTGAAGACTTAATTCTCAACTTTGAAGTTGTTCAGGGGTGATGGGATAATGGGGGTGCTAGTGTCATCAGAGGGATAAACCTCTGTTGCCCACCACAGTTGCCCTGAGAGATGAAGAGTGGGGCTTATTTGATGAACTTAGTTACTGGTGCCTAACGTTGAAGAGTAACCTCTGGTGGAGCCCATCTTATTGCATATGATACTCCATTACCATTTTCCCATAGTGTTCTGTTGATTCACTATGGGCAGAAACAACAGAAACAGCTGACAACTGATTTGTAGGAAACTAAAACCAACCCTTCGTCCTATCAGTTGATTTTGTTTTCACTGTAATGAAACTGTTCTACAGATTTTTAAATACCATAACTGTCTTCCAAAACTCATTTAAGCATAATTCTTATGTAAATTTGAAAAAAAAATCTTATTTACATCCTTTGGCAGCTTTTATTCTTAATAGTTTGCCTATATCACCTTATTCCTTTTAAAAAACATTTCCCTTTACCTTATAACCTTCACTTTATTCTCTGTGCTGTGTAATTTTGTGGATTTTGTTCTCATTTTTTACTTGTCTCTTCATACTTCGGATCATACATGTGACTCTCACATTTACATGCACTCCTGCTTTGTCATGATACACTTGTTCCTTCTTCCCACCCCCACCCCCATTTGTTCAAAAAGTCATCACTGACCTCCCTAGTCATGAAAACCATAGTTTGTGCTGAATAACTACTGGAATCATTTTTCAAATCTCTTTACCATTATTCATGATTTAACCCCTTTGAGAGAAAAGTCCACATGCTTTCATACCTCAGGCACTTAGCAGAATATAGATAGATAGATAGATAGATAGATAGATAGATAGATAGATAGATAGATAGATAATAGAAAGATAGATAGATAGATAGATAGATAGATAGATAGATGATAGATAGATAGATAGATAGATAGATAGATAGATAGATAGATAGATAGATAGTTGATAGATAAAATGAGTCACCGAAGGCAGATCTTCAATGTCTAGGTAGGAGATGCTACTACACTAAGAACATCAGGTATGTTTCTTCATCTCCTTTCATGAATATATTATGCTATAATTCCTTTCTTGGTATAATAATTCCTGAAAATACTGTTTTTAAAATAATGAATAATGCACATTTAGGGTAGTTATTTTTTTAAATGCCAAAGGTAGTATTGCATGTAGTATTGTAGTAGTTTGTGGTTGGAAGTGATGCTTTTCATAGTTTATGGCATGTTGTTCAATACAGTTGCAGTCAATTCCTGATGATGAATGTGTAGTTTGCTCTCTTTATTTTTTCTGGCTTTATTTTTCCTACTCCCTATCTCAGTAGCAAGTATGCATTTGGTTTCATGTATGATTCTAGTATGTATTTGGTTTCATGTATGGAAGTAAATATTGTTATTAAGGGAAATTAATTTAATGGGAAAAGTACTTCAGAATATAGATAACATTTAAATAGAATAAAAATTCCAAATTTAATGTAAGCCATTCTTCTGTGAACAGAATATTAATATAAGAATTTTAGTTAACAGAAGTCAATATTTTACTACACTGAGGTATTGGATTTATTTTAATGTTCAAATATTTAAATGATAATTTTCAAATATGAGCACTTTTAATACATAATCATCATTTTCGTGACTATTAGCACCAAACACTTTTAAAATTTAAGGAATTATTTTCAAAGAATAAATATTTAAACTTACTTTCATATTGGCATATAAAAGTTTCAGCAGTTTTTCCTTTAAGAAAATAATCCTTAAATTATATATTTTTATTTTGAAGAGAACAAATATATTAGGTTAACATCATTTTGGCTATTTTATTTAAAGGGTATTTTAAAAATTTGTTACATAAATTATTGAACAAATTAAATAATAAGTATAATACAATTTATTAATAAATATAATACAATTTATTAATAAGTATAATGGTATGATATATTTTTCTTATTAAGTATATGTTGATGAGTGTATACAAGCTATGTGAAAACCAAACCAAACCAAACCAACATTTGTAGCACAGTAGAGCCTGCTTGATCTTGCTTCTTCACCATTTACTGTCTCTCTGTTTATATTTCTATGCAGGCAAATAGATACCATATCTATGTCTGTCTGTCTATCTGCCTATCTCTCTATTTTTATCATCTATCTATCTATCTATCTATCTATCTATCTATCTATCTATCTATCTATCATCTATCTATCTATCTATCTACCTATTATCTATCTATCTATGTATCTCATCTTTTTATATGCAATTAATAAATGCTAGAGCTCTTTTATATCATCCATAATATACTACTTGTAATTCCAGTGGCCTCTCTGTCCAAGACAAAAAGCCAAGATATGAGAGATGGACAGAAAAAAAATTAAAATGTGAAGAGAAAACTTGGGTCTCAACAGAATTTATGTCCTCCTTGTACATTACAATATTGAAAACATTGTCTAAAATAATAAACACTTTCTAAATTTTATTTCCTTCAGCAGTATCTGACCTAATGGAGCTGCTTACAAATGATAAGAATGTCGTCTTACTTGACATTATTTACTTGTCAAAGTGGCTTTTCCTGAGTACCAACAATTTGAAACATTAGACTTAGAACTGAAAGCCAAATTGTATGAAAGTTAAGCTAGAATGATAAAGTATAAGAAAAATCTTTGCAAGAGACTGAATTTCCTTTTTTCCTCATCATTTACAGATTGTATGAATGTTTACTTAACAACACATTATACCAAGAAAGAAAACTGTTAACTAGTGGATCTACTTGCTTATAATGAAGACTATTTTAAAAACAACATTTTTACTATTGACAATTTATTGACTGACAGACAATTTATGTTGTTCAGCATGAATAATTTTTTTTTCTAGGAAACTAAGTTCAAATCAGTGAACTGTAGGAATTTCTAGAAAGAACAATGTTATAGTCACAGTAGAAATGTCTGAGGAAGTTAATAGTATAATAAGAAAGACGAGTAAATTTTTGCTTATATTATGATTTTGAAAACAAAAGAAAACTTCAGTTAAAATACATATTAATATTGGAACAATCTCAAAACACATCTGTAACATTGGTTTTAGACAAAGACATCATTAAACTCATAAACATATATGCTTCCAATGCATGAATATAATGAATTTGTTGCAAATGGAGGAAATTCACTGAAAGAAGGCTGTCCATAAATTCAACATTAACAAAAACTTTAAATAATAGGGGATGATAAAAGAAAATATATAAAAATAATAGAAATTAAAAGATGAAGAAGACATTGACCATAAAAGGGTAACAATATTTATGTTCTTTTATGATTACCCACTTAGTAAGATAAACATTCCATGGTGCTATATTTCCACTTCATATAAAATCCTAATAGATGTAGAAAATACATAATTGTCTCATTGAAATAGTAAGTCATGAGCCATGCAAGAAATCATGTTGAAAACTTCATATCCAGGGCACATGTAACAAGTTAAGCTTAGTGACTAACCATGACCTACCTACTCATGACCTATTCAAGATTCACCAAGAGAGTGTGTCTCTGGTGATCTAGGCAATTCAAAGTATATAAACTCTGTTTTTATTTCTAAGCTTCATATTTTGTGGATAGATTTTCTACATAATGATAGTTAAAAATATATTAAACAAAATAATATTGATTATAATTTATCTTAAGACACAACAATCTTAATAAAGTGACTGATTAATGTTTTATTGATTTACTAAGGAAAGTTACCTTTGGCTATAAAATATGTTAGAAAGTGAATTCAGAGTTACACTCACTGTGATTGACTTAGAATTTTCAAATGGTCTTAATGCCTGTGGGTATATCCAAAAATTATTTTTCACTAGACTCACAACTATTCATTAATCTAACCCAGATGTGAAATGTAAGACACTCTGTATACTATGTATAAAATAATAATCTTATCAGTTTTAAGTAATGGCTCCCCACCCCCACACTTCCAAATAGTTACCTGTTGTGTTTATTTTGTTTACTTTGGTGCTTTTCTGATATCAGAGACAAAGCTAAGCAGTAATAGCGAAATATGTGTTTCATTAATTTTTGCCATTAAATGAAGGTTACTCCTCTTATAAAAAAACAGAGTTGAACTTTAAAAATAAATGGAGTCTTGGCAGCTCTTCATTTATCTAGACACTTAACCAATTGAAAATCATTAGGCTTACCATTTTTGTTTCTTTCATAAATTAAAAATTGTGACTCAATAATATTTTATTGTTATTAATTTCTTATGGTTTAAATGCTTAATTAATTTTACAACCATAAGGCTATGAAGCAATTTAATTAATTGAAAAAACATAAAATAAGTTTGTATAGGTGTGTAGCTCAGCTGGTAGAGTGCTTTTATAGAATTGGCAAAGAACATTGAAATATCTGTAGCTTTACAGAACAGCATGGACTTTAGAATTTGGTTAACAATCAAGAAAATAGGGAATTTAAACTTATCAACACCTATAGAGGTCGTCCTAAACAAGCATGAGCTATATGTAGTAGACCTTGTAAATAACTAGCTTTCTGAAATATAATAAAATAATAATTAATAATGTAATAAAAATTAAAAGTTGAATGTTTTCATATGAATAAAGAAATATTAGTTTATTAGTGTAATTTTAATATAAAGATTCTTGAAAAAAGGCATCATTAAGTTTATTATTCAGTCCTTGAATATACATAACAATATAAATTCACAGTATTAATGTTTTGTACATTAATATTTTAAAAGTTTGCAAAGTACAAAATTATTAAACATATATAACCTTTATGTTAGCGATGTCTTATTGGAAGGACTCTTATTTTCCTGTGATAAAATATTCAGACAAAAGGCACTTAAGAGAAAAAGATTTAGTTAGACTAAAGTTCAAGGCAGAGTTCATCATTGCTATCATTGCTACAGGAACTTGCAGCAACTGAGTTAAATATATATATATATAAAGATGAAAAGTGCAAAGAATGTATACCCAGATTGCTTTCTATACACCTGTACAATCCAGAATCCTCTGCCTGGGACAAGATGCCACCTGCCGGGTTCACATCTTATCACCTTAATCAATATACTAGGAAAAATTCCCCTTAAACAAGTCTATAAGTCCATCCCCCAGGTAGCTCTAAATTCTATCACTTTGACCACTACCACCAATCATCAGATAATAAGTCGCCATCTCAAATTTGAGTAGTTAATAATATCCTTATTTTAAAACATTTATTCAGTGTAGATTTGTTGTTTGGGAATTTAATCATAATTAATACTGAATATAATGAAACACTTGATTGATTTTATCTCATTCATCTCTAAGATTAATTTTGAGCTTGAACTTTTATGTAACAAACACCTAATTTAAATAAATGGATAATAAACAACAGTCTGTGAGACTTTTCTGTATACAATTATGCCAAAGGATTAGAGGAGAAAGTGTGTTCCCTTTTGAAAATACTACATGTAATTTTAAAATATATATTAATTTTGACAATATTTCAGCACACTCACATTGTTCTCTGAATTATATAATTCTAGTAGGAGCTTCATTTGTTTCCTCATTTTAATTACATATGAAAAAATAATATAAAATATTACATTATTTAGGGATGAACATATTATATTTGTATATATTTATAGTATTTTACACTATACTACATTTGCCTCATTATGATATATAATTCCTAATCACAAATTACTTTCTTATGGTGACGTTATTCATTACTATTTTACTATTTGTTATTCTATTGAATTGTATAGACTATTTTTTAAAAATACTTGTCCAAATATGGCTAAATTAATAAATATTTTAAAGTCATTAGATGCTCCAAAGGCAAAAGTTCATGGACTGCATTCGGTCTCTAACAATGAAGGCATGTTTCTATTGTTAATGACAATTATCTTTCTTGATTGAAAAATAATGATCATGTAATGCCCTAAATCCAGGAATTAATGATTCACTATTTTGTAAGACAAACTATGCACATGTTTAAAAAATTTATGAATAGTCCACTTAATTGGTTTTAAGAAGTCAGCTGTCAGTACTGAGAGCCTTAGTGGGTTTTCTTTGCATATCATTTCCTTTCCAAATCAAATTTATTAGGCTCTGTATGTAAATATAAGACAGTTCATTCTTCTTGCACAAATTTCATATTTAAGCAGAAGTTAACAAGGAGAACAGTAAAACCAGAAGGACCTTTGCTGCTATTGGTTTGGTCTGAACCTCTGCCTGGCTTACTAATAGGACTTTTTTTTTTTTTTTTTTTTTTTTTTTTTTTTTTTTTTTTTTTTTTTTTTTTTTTTTTTTTTTTTTTTTGCCCTAGTGTGATAAGCAGCAGCTCTCTTTGCCATTGCTCTTGATAAAATTCAGCTTCTCTTAATCTTGGATACCATTCACTCAACTGAGATCAGTGGCATCAACACATGTTCTAGGTGTTGATAGCATTCGTTCTTTTAATTTCATGAAGTGTGAATACATACATATACAGAATTCTAATAATTTCTCTTTGATTTCAGGATGACTGCTGGATCTTCAATATGTGAGTTTTTATAAGTGAAAGCAATGCAAACATCAGCTACTACAATCACCAACCCCAAATTACTAATAACTGAATTTATAATTTGCTAGAAATCTTTGAAGCATCTTTCATTTCTCCATAATTGTGATTTCTGATCTGTATACCATAACTTTGAAGAGTGAAATATAAAGCATGTAGGGTGAAATAACTTATTTATCTCTTATTTCCTATAAAATATCTAACTTCATACTTCTCTTTTCTCATAAAGTTATTAATCCCCTTGTTATACATTAGAAGAAACAGCAAAATCAAAGTCTTAATCAGTGTTTCTATTTCTGCACAAACATGACCAAGAAGCAGTTGGGAAGCAAAGGGTTTATTCAGCTTACACTTCCACATTGCTGTTCATGACCAAAGGAAATAAGGACAGGAACTCACACAGGGCAGGTACCTGAAGGCAGGAGCTGATGCAGAGGCCACAGAGGGATGTTTCTTACTGGATTGCTTCCCCTGGCTTCCTCAGCTTGCTTTCTTATAGAACCCAGGACTACCAGTTCAGGTATGGCACCACCCACAATGGGCTGGGTTCCTTGATCACTAATTGAGAAAATGCCTTACAGGTGGATCTAATGGAAGCATTTTTTCAAGGGAGTCTCCTTTCTCTGTGATAAGTCCAGATTGTGCAAACTCTTTTATCAGCTTTACTAGACAGATTTCTAAGGTGCTTTTCCTGCTTGCAGTAGGTTTGTAAATACACACAAACACACACACACACACACACACACACATACACACACACACACACACACACACACACACACATACACACACACACACACCACACACCACATATAGAAATACACACATTTTTTTAGCCTTCATTAGACAAGTCACAAATTAACATATCCAGAGACTCTATGTCATTTTTTTTCTCAAGCCTTGCTAAAGTTTTTAAAGTATACCTCTTACTGTTCTTTATTTTTCTTGAGAACCATGTGCCCTTTAACCCCAAAGCTTCTTACTACACCATTCTTTTCCGATATTGGTCTTGCTGACTTTTCCATTTATTGCCTTGCCTTAATCACTTTTTGTACAGATGTAATAAGCATCCATATTATTGGATCATGGATTATACTTATTCCCTCTAGTTCTCCTCTTGTATCTTTTTCCCTGAGATTCACTCAGTCATAATCTCTGAAAGTAGTTCAAACACTCTATTCTAACTTGGGATTTCCTAAGATTTATTTACAATTTTTTATTTTAATTTTTATTTCATTTTGTTTTATTTTGGCTTTTTGAGACAGGGGTTTTTTATTCAATTCCTGGCTTTCCTAGATAGATGGGACTATTTCTATATGACTTGTTCTATAGGCCTCAAACTCAGATATCCAGTTGCTTCTGCCCCCAAATATTGGAAATGAAGGAGTGTGCCACAACTACCAGGCTAATTTTTATTTTTGAACATTTCTGAGTAGTAACTTTAATATTGTTTATCTATATAATACCCATTCCTTAAGGCTTGGACATCTTATGAGGAAGAGGCAACAAAAAGTTTGTGAGAGTTAGCTGTGCTGAACACCATCAAAACATCAGCAGTTCTAGGCACAAGACTGATGCTTATATGAATTTAGAGGCTGTAATGGCACATATAAATCCTGCACATATTCAAACAAGACAAACTCGCAGCATGGAAGATGGGAAGTGGGCACAAGCCCCCTCCCACACACACACACACACACACACACACACACACACACACACACACAAACAAGAAGCTATATGAACATGATAATTGATGGGGAGGGAAAAACCAATGTTGATTTTCTCCTACTAAACGGTGAGATGCGCACATAACAGCATCCCTGGGGAGGCCACATACTCAGGAGAAGTTGGACAATGTAAAACAAATATTGTTTCTTTCCTTGTTTATTTATGTGTGTGTGTGTGTGTGTGTGTGTGTGTGTGTGTGTGTGTATGGTTGTGTGATTTCTCTTGTTTTGAGTTAGTTATTCTTTCTTTGTTGGAGAGAGATAAATAAATAAATAAATAAATAAATAAATAAATAAATAAATAAATGAGTGGGGAAGGGGATATCTCTGAGAAGTTTGGAGAGAGGAAAGCATATGTTCAAAATATATATATTACATAAAAAAAACAAAAAATGCAAAATAAAACCAGAGACTAAACCCTCTTCTGAATATAAACACAGCCGGGCGTGGTGGCACACGCCTTTAATCCCAGCACTTGGGAGGCAGAGGCAGGCGGATTTCTGAGTTCGAGGCCAGCCTGGTCTACAAAGTGAGTTCCAGGACAGCCAGAGCTAAACAGAGAAACCCTGTCTCCAAAAAAAAAAAAAAAAAAAAAAAAAAAGAATATAAACACAAATAAAGACAAAGTATACATCTCAGAGATTCTGTTTCCCTTTAAAACGTTGAATATAACATCTTTCGTTCTTATTAACTTAGTGTACTTTGTAGTTCGAGAAAACACCTAGAAGTGAGACTTTGAGTGGCAGGAGGAGACAGTTAGCCATGTAATGACTTCAAGTATTCCTAGTAAATTATTTACCAGCAAGTTGCTCAAGTCTGGGAAGCATTTCAGTATGGACGAGAGGCAAACATAACAGTTTTTTTGGGTTTTTTTGTTTGTTTGTTTGTTTGTTTTCCAAATTTTATTAGATATTTTCTTCATTTACATTTCAAGTGTTATCCAGAAAGTTCCCTATACCCTCCCCCCTCCCGGCCCTGCTCCCCTACCCACCCACTCCCACATCTTGGCCCTGGCATTCCCCTGTACTGGGGCATATAAAGTATGCATGACCAAGGGGCCTCTCTTCACAATGATGGCCAACTAGGCTACCCTCTTCTATATATGCAACTAGAGACATGAGCTCAGGGGGTACTAGTTAGTTCATGTTATTCTTCCACCTATAGGGTTGAAGACCCCTTCAGCTCCTTGGGTACTTTCTCTAGCTCCTTCCTTGGGAACCCTGTGTTCCATCTAATAGCTGACTGTGAGCTTCCATCTCCATGTTTGCCAGGCATTAGTATAGTCTCCCACGAGACAGCTATATCCTGGCCCTTTCAGGACTATCTTGATGGCATATTCTATAGTGTCTATGTTTGGTGGCTGACTGTGGGATGGATCCCTGGCAGCCGCAGTCATTGGGTCCATCCTTTGGATTCAGCTTCACACATGATCTCTGTAACGCTATCAATGTGTGCTTTGTTCTTATTTCTAGGAAGGGGTGACATGTCCATATTTTGATCTTCCTTCTTCTTGATTTTCATGTGTTTAGTAAATTGTATCTTGGGTAGTCTAGGTTTCTGGGCTAATATCCACATATCAGTGAGTACATGTGAAGTGTTTTTGTTGTTGTTGTTTGTTTGTTTGTTTTGTTTGTTTTGTTTTTTTGGTTTTTCGAAACAGGGTTTTTCAGGATAGCTCTGGCTGTCCTGGAACTCGCTTTGTAGACCAGGCTGGCCTCGAACTCAGAAATCTGCCTGCCTTTGCCTCCTGAGTGCTGGGATTAAAGGCATGCGCCACCACGCCCGGCTCGCGTCGATGTCAGGTTACTGAAAACAATTGCACTCACTAAATCTAACATTAATCAGAGGTGTATGCAGAGGCCACAAAAAGGTATTAGACCATATGTATTACAGACAACCTGTACTACAGATGTGGGAGGTGAGAATCCGAGACCAGCGACTGCTCTTAACTTCTGAGTCATCTGTCCAGGCCCCATAACGTATTGATAATCACTGTTTTTGCTAATATTCATCTTTTTATATCTCTCATGAAGAATAATTAAACACATAATGTAAAATAGGGGAATTTTTGGTTTAAAATATATTTTAATATAATCAAATACTATTGGGCAAGAATCATGTACAATTAGTAATTTACCAACATGTGGTGGACATCGGTTTGAAGAAAATAATTGCTTTCTTAGAACTCAATATTTATTCACAAGACACTTTGTGCATACAAATAGTTTGAGCATAAGACAGTTCTAGTGATGCAATCAAGCTTTTGTAACATGCTTATTCTTGTACACCCTTATTTTTTGTTTGTTTGTTTGTTTATTCTTAACTATTGAAATTTGTAATCCAAAATCTGGTCACTTGGTTTCATTTTGTCTCTGGATTATGAGTTCTAAAAAAAATTTTTACATTAAATGGTCTTCAAAGTCAAGGGGTATTTTAAGACAAAATAGAATCCTGTGCACATTTTCAAAATATATTTTTCAAAATATATTCTTAATCATTTAGACCAACTATATCTTTAATCACAGCTTATTCCATAGATTTATGGCCATACATTTTTATTTTTTTTTATGAAACCAAAATTACTAGTTATATAGATAAATCCTAAATAAAATCCTATAAAATAAAATCCATAGAGATAAATCCTAAAATAACTAGTTGCAGAGATAATTTTATAGAGCACTATAAATTAAATTCTTCGCCGTGTTTTCATGAGACTCACATTATCACAGTCCTGCTTAATAATATATACAGATATATCATAAAAATAAATTCAGCTCCAATTATGATTAAATTTTCCTTCAAAATGATTCAGTTAAATGCTTAATTACCTTTACAAGTGAGCAATCGAAAGGACGAAGTTAGTACTAAAATAAAGGGAGACTCCAATGAAAAGGACTACATCTAAAGTTAGTACCAAAATAAATAAATAGACTCAACTGTGAGTTTCTATTATATAGTGTGTGATTGTAGGTAATCATGTCATGGATATTTTGAAGAAGCTAAAAACAGTACCATAAATGTTTTTGCTACAAAGCAATATTTGTTTGAAGTGACAAATATTATTTTCTGATTTAATAATTACAAAATAAGTGAATGTATCTAAAATTCCACCATATACCATATCATATCTTTCTATAGTTGTTATATGTAAAATCAAAATTGTTTATATATATATATATATATATATATATATATATATATATATATATGTATATAGATAGATAGATATAGGTATAGATCAAAGTACAATATATATATTGACTTAGTCTTTACTGTTTCTTGTTCAAATATGGTCCTAGTTTGAGTGTAAAAATTTAAAAATTGTGATAAATGTCTGTTCTGTTGTATCTAAAGAAATGTTTGGCATTTTACTCAGGATTTCCTTTTGTTCCTCCATTTCATATTTTAGTTAAAGGTTTTATAGATGGAAAGATATTTAGTAGCTTCTTTATAAATATGGTTAAGATATAGGTGCATGCCTAACACTTATATTAATATTAATTATATATTAATGTATATAATATATAATTAATTATATATTAATTATATATTAATGTTTGGACCACTATGACTGAAGAACAAGATTTATTCTAGCTTAAAGTCTTCTATAATAACATAGATGAATAGAAAGATGCACTGTGAATTAAAGAAATATTGTCACTAAGGAAAACAATGCAGTTACATTTGGCCAAAGAGGAAACTGGCT
Organism: Mus minutoides; assembly: GCA_902729485.2. NCBI lineage: Eukaryota > Metazoa > Chordata > Mammalia > Rodentia > Muridae > Mus > Mus minutoides. Next base: position 58,473 of record LR749646.1, on the reverse strand, counting down.
AAAAATAGAATTTCAGCCATCTAAAGAGCACAACATAATAAGAAGAGGAAGCTGGCGAACAATAAAAACAAGAAGGGTAAAGTTTGATCTCCTTAAAAACCTCACAGTTTCCCATGTTGGAGTTTAGGAATAAACTAGAAAGCATTACAGTATCACAAGCAAACGGTTTGGGTTCCTGCCATCGGTGAATGTTAATTTCAGATGACAGATGCATCCTCTGTAGACTGCAGAAGTATGAAGGGCATGCAATAGCGACAGTAGAAGTTAGTATGAGGACAGACAAAACACGAACATGTCATCTCAATTGATTCTTCAACCTAAACCAGGTCCAAGTTTTCATGAATTAAGCAGCTCTAGTTTGAGTAAGGATTGTCTTTTAAAATTCAGTAAAATGAGAGGTTTTAATGTTTGAAACTTACACTCAGGATATAAACTGCACACAAATGCCACACGATCTGCCACAATTGTCAACCAGAAAAGGGAGCAATAGAAGTGCAGGTTTGGGTGGTGGAATGACAAAGGACCTGTTCTTCCTGAATTTACTTCTAAAAACTTCAGCACATTCAATAAATACATTTAAAAAGTGAAGAACGAAATATAGTTAAAAATAATTGAAATAGTAGCAATTTTCTTGTCTTGTCAATTGACTATCTAGAGGGGCCATCTGGATGGTCCAGATTTGATAGCAATCATGATTCAGTTTATTTACACTCTAAAGGATAAGGCCATGTTCAATCAGATGGTCTGAAACTTCTCCAGCTGGTGTAACTCACCATGCACAGTCAGGCTTATAAAGATGTTTCATCTGAGAATATCATAGACAATTACATCTTATCAACATCGTCATTCTGTACCAGAAAACCATGGGACAATTACACCAAGCACTTCCCAACATTCCTCTTTCTATGTTTTTCTATATATTCTCTCTTTTCTGCACTTTTCCTCTATAAAAGCTACCAAGGATTCCCTAAGGAAATCTCTGCAACACTATGATAAAAGCATGAAGGAAAGTTTGAATTCTTGGCTTTGAATAAATGGTTTCATCTCATATTTTAGTAGTAATGCTCTCAACAATTCATGAGACAGTTATTAATAACAATCAGAGTTGTTCTCTGTAATAATCCCACAAATATTTGTGTCAAACACTCACACTGTTTAATAAGTATTAATTTGAATAGAATTACATCCCTGAAGTGGGGTGAATGTCATAAAATGAATTTAAATTAGATTGAGGAAATATTTGTAATAGTATTCTTAAGTAATATCTAGTTTATTTCATTATAACACAAGACAATCATTTTTCTACTTCAATGAGATTTTTATCTAGATTTTCTTCCATAAGATTTAAAGGTATTTTCCCCTTGTTTTGTACAATTTTTCATTTTGTAAAACACTAAAATGTATTACACATGCCTCATAATTCTAGGTTTGCAAATAATTTGTATAATGTAGGAAATGATATGCTCAGGGTAAAATTTATGTGAGTTATGGAAAATATAACAGTGAGAATGTATGAAATGAGTCTTTCTTTTTTGAAACTAAATATTATCATTTTTATTGGTGATTGAAGGTTGTTTATATGGTTATATAATGTATAACTGTATATGCATGCACACATATGCATATATATATATATATATACATCATGTATTCAAAGCACATTATATTTTTTTTATTTTTTATTTTATTTATTTACATTTTAAATGTTATCCTGTTTTCCAGTTTCCCCTCTGAATCCCCCTATCCCACCCCCCTTACCTTGCTTCTATTAGGGTGCTCCCCAATCCACCTACTTCTGGAAATCAGTCTAGTAGTTCCTTGATTCCGCAGACTACCTGAGGATCTAGCTATACCACTCCTGGGCATATACTCAGTAATATTACTCCAACAAGTAATAAGGACATATGTTCATAGCAGCCATATTTATAATAGCTAGAAGCTGGAAACAACCCAGATGTTCCTCAACAGAGGAATGGATACAGAGAATGTGGTACATTTACACAATGGAGTACTCCTTAGCTATTAAAACAATGACTTATGAAATTCTCAGGCAAATGGATGTATCTAGGAAATATCATCCTAACTGAGGTAACTCTGTCACAAAAGACCACACATGGTATATAATCATTGATAAGTGGGTATTAGGCAAAGAGTGTGGAATACCCATGATACAACTGACAGACCATATGAAGCTCAAGAGAAAGCCCAAAGAGTGGATGATTCAATCCTACTTAGAAGGGAAAAATAAAATAATCGAGGGAAGTAGAGGGTGGGAGGGACTTGGGAGGAAGAGAGGAAGGGGAGGGGAAAAAAGAGGGGAAGAATCAGATATGGGAGGAGATGTAGGAGATGTACAGAGGGTCAGGAAATTGTACAGAGGTGTGTAGTAATGGGAGATGGGGAACTAGGTGTTAGGTTAGCAACCAGAAAGTTCCTGAAGCCAGGAAATCATTGGCCTCCCAGCACCCATGGAGATGAACTGAAATACTCCACAAAGGGGAGGAAGAGCCTGTAGAGACCATATCCAGAGCTTAGGCATGGCCTCCTGGTTGAGGAATGGGGCCTCCTACCCATCTCCAAAACTTTAATCCAGAATTGCTCTTGTCTAAAGGAAATACAGGGACAAAGAGTGAAACAGAGACTGAAGGAAAAGCCATTCAGAGACTGCCCCACCTGGGGACCGATCCCACATGCAGGTACCAAACCCAGATACTATTGTGAATGCCAAGAGGTGCTTGCAGACAGGAGCCTGATACAGCTGTCTCCTGAGAGGCTCTGCCAGATCCTGACCAAGACAGATGGGGGGGGGGGAGAGTTGTTGCCATCCATCTGACTGAGCAAAGGAACCCCAATGGAGGAATTCAGGGAAGGACTGAAGGAATTGAAGGGGCCTTTTCTGGAATTAATGGGAGGGGAGGCCCTTGGCCCTGTGAAGATTTGATGCTAGGGCAGAAGTGGGTGTTTCTTATGATTGACTGAAATGTTCACCTGAGGGGTTTCGTCTACAGCTCCACTTTCTGAATTTAAAAAAAAAAAAAAAAAGACTTCTCCTTTTGCTCAGAAATGAGACTACCTTAAAACTATAGCAGGGCTTTGTATTCAGAATAAAAATGAAAATGTTTTTCAAAGGAAATAAATGTCCATCTTGTGTTTTCCTCCCACACACATTGAAAATAGCTTGAAATCTAATTTTCTAAGGTCTTTTAATTTGGCTTTTCCCCCCAATTCTCTCTGTGTACTGATTTAGCTGAAGCAAAAGAGCACAAATATTTAAACTTATTATTTCTTCTTCTATACATAGCTTAGAATTAAAAAGCTGGCAAGGAAATATAATGGTATTTTTATAGGATTGAAATGTGTTTAATTGGCTTTAGTTAGTTTCTGTATAATAAAAATAGCCACTTTTCCAAATGTTTACTGTGCCAAAGACAATTCTAAACATGTCTAAAATATTTGGAATAAAGTCACATTTGCCCAACTTTTGTTTTCCCTTTACCTTCTGTTCAAGCAGATTTAACTTCTATATACAAAAACTCGTGAAAATTTGGTCTGGAATATACATAGTTATATTAAAGGAAGACAGCCCCAGAGATGGTATCACTTTCATGCAGAGTAAAATAAATTCTCTAAAAATCGTAGGAAATGTAAAATGGACATAGAGAGGACATGTTACAACCAGAGGGATTAGGAAAGCTTCATATCAGCACAATAGCTACATGCTAGAAGTGAGTAAAAATTGGGTTGATATAGCTGTCCCCTGCGAGGCTCTGCCAGTGCCTGGCAAATACAGAAATGGATGCTCACAGTCATCCATTGGATGGAGCACAAGGTCCCCAATGAAGGAGCTAGCGAAAGTACCCAGGGAGCTGAAGGGGACTGTAGTACCATAGAGGAACATCAATATGAACTAACCAGTAACCCCAGAGCTCCTTGGAATGAACTATACCACCAATCAAAGAAAACACATGGTGGAACTTGTGCCTCTAACTAGATATGTAGCAGAGAATGGCCTAGTCAGTCATCAATGGCAGGCGAGGCCCTTGGTCCTATGAAGGCTCTAAGCCCCAATATGGGGGAATTCCAGGACCAGGAATGAGAGTGGGTAGGTTGGGGAGCAGAGGGAGCAGGGAGGGGTTAGGAGATTTTCAGAGAGGAAACTAGGAAAGTGGATAACATTTGAAATGTAAATAAAGAAAATATCTAATAAAAATTTTGGGTTGAAAAATGTCTGCATAAAACATTTCAGAAAGATAGTATTTTAAGGATGCCTAGATATGGAGATATGCCTAGATATGGAGATATGCCTAGGTATGGAGATAGGGTTATGCAGCAGTGTCCTGCAAACCCAGGACAGTATGAGTGCTGTCTAGGAGGAACTTAGTACTTTTGGAAGGATACTGAGCCTTAAGTTGAGAACAGTACTTTGAAGTCAGGGCTGGCAGGGGGTTTAATGTTAGAGTGAAGGGTGAATTTAATTTTTCTTGTTGTTAGAACCCCTGGCAACATGAGCAGATATTCTCATGAAAATGACCAGAGGAATGGCATAATGAAATTCATTATGCAGACAATCTCAAATTTAGTGGATGTATCATTCTACAGAGTAAAATGAAATTGACTTGGCTCTAGAAATGATCAAAGACTAAAAGTGTACGGACCACACAGGAATCATATTGTTTTAATTATGTAATTAATACTGTTTTCCGTTTTGAAAATTGAAATCAGTAGTATGAAATCACATATACTTTGAAGAATACAATGTCTTTTCATGCTTGTGTCATTTCCAAATGTATGTTGTATGTTGTTAGGATATTTATAAACAGTTCCTAACCATATCATGGACCAGAAAAAAACAATACAGATTTTTTGAATATTTTAATGGACACTTTAATGTGGGCATATATTGTTATTTTATTTCTATTGAAATTTCATATGTGAATAGGATGTGTTCTGATCAAAGCAGTGACGGCATCTCCTTACCTTCTGCTCTGCTCTCCTCTTCCAGCCCCCAAACCTCTTTCTTTACCTAACTGAATCAATTCAGTGTTGTTGGCATATGAATGGGTATAGGACCACCCATATGTATCCATATTTGAAAGTATGTGAACACTTTCTTACAAAAATATAATTGTTGTGTATGTAATCTCTGTGCCTTACTTCATTCATGACAATTGATGACAAAGCATGAAGTATATTTCCATGTGGTTTCCTATAATTCTTGCCAAGTAAATAAATGACAAAGTTCTGTGTTCTTATAGGAGCTTAAAATGAATTATTTTAATCCTGATTTAGTTATACATTTTAGGAAGGTAAGAGAGTATTGGTATTATGATACTAAGGAATGTGGAATGAGGGACTATCCTGTGACTTGCTCTGTGTCTCAGGTGGAACCGTTTCCATTGTATTACATTGAAAGTGCATCTAGAAGCTTTTCAAAATATTTGATTACAGAAAGCTGTGAGAGTTTGAGGTGCAAATTTTCCTGGAAGACCCAGTAAGAGTGAAAAAGTGTAGATTAGTTGACCAATCAGACGATAATGTGACAAGACAGACCAGAGATGATTGGCTCTTAGGAGAAAGGTCAGGCTGTATTTGAATTTAGATTGAGTCGGTGTAGAAAAATGAAAGATTTAACTAAAAAAAAAAAAAAAAATCAATTTATCTCAACTTTGACTTGTCTCTGGTACAGAAATTAGTTTAAAATATCAAAAGTAAGCTTTTTTTTTTTTTATGAAGTACCAGTCATTAACTCTTTTAAGGAGGCTACAGAAAAATCCATTGTTTCATAAACACACATTTTTTATTTGCCTATATATTGTGATCATCACATAGCTCATTAATAGAAATATTTGTACTAATTATAATGTTTTTATAGCTATGTATGTTGCAGAGGAAATACTCAAGATTAGTGGTTAATACAATATGCAATACAGTTGAAAATTTTCACTGCTTCTAATATTAATCTGGAACTAATTTCCTATTTTATTTTGAGTTTATTCTATGAGACTTATGTAAAATATAAGTTATTACAATAATTAACTTTATAAAGAAAATAATGAAAGCTGAATACATTTCTTACATTTGAGTATCTGTTGGTTTAATAACATCTATTTGGCTACTTTACAGTATTGAAAATAAAGTTTTCTATAAAGTTATGCAAACAAGGAGCAGTATGATTTTGTTCAGGAAAAAGATGGTTCTTTGAAGGAGAAACTTTCAAACATTATGTATGAGACAGAAGCCCATCCATCTCCTTTATTAAACTTCATACTTTTCATGTATGGTTTGGTTAATTCTTCCCAAATTGTAGGCATTGTATTTTAGTATGCATGTCTAGCTCTATATGTTACCAGCAAGTATTTAGCACATAACTAAATAGGAATCCCTGTAGTTCTTGCTAAACTTTTTACAAACAGATTATGCCACACAGAAATTTCTAAATTAATTCTTCCTTTATGATTTTCAACTTTCTTTTTTATATTAGATATTTTCTTAATTTACATTTCAAATGTTATCCCTTTTCTTGGTTTCCCCTCCGAAAACTATCTATCTCCTCCCCCTTCCCCTGCTCACCAACCTACCCACTCCTGCTTCTTGGTCCCAAACTTCTAAATGTTGTACATTTTAGTACAGTTTCTCATGCTCTAGAGACCCCAAACCATAAAGTTATTTTGTTTCTTCTTCATAACTATAATTTTGCTACTGCTCTGAATCTCAATGTGATATGCAGGATATCTGTTATATAAAAATGTCATTTGAGTCCAAGGGGGTCATGTCCCACAGTTTGAGATACACTGCTCTCCAGTAACTGTAGCATAACTCAGATTCATTTATAACCAAGACACTACTGTGGATGCCAAGAAGTGCATGCTGATAGGAGCCTGATACAGCTGTCTCCTGAGAGGCTCTGCCACAGCCTGACAAATACAGAGGTAGATACTCTCAGTCAATCATTGAACTGTGCGTGTGGTCCCCAATGAAAGAGTCAGAGAAAGGCCTGAAGGAGCTGAAGAGGTTTGCAGCTCCATAGGAAGAACAATGATATCAACCAACCAGATGCCCCCTCCCAACCCCCTAGAATTTCCAGGGACTAAATCACCAACCAAGGAGTACGCATGAAGGGACTCCAGGCTCCAGATGCATATGTAGCAGAGGATGGCCTTGTCAGGCATCAATAAGAGAAAGAGGGCTTTTGGACCTGTGAAGGCTCAATAGATGTCCCAGTGTTGGGGAATTCAAGGGCAAGGAGGTGGGAGTGAGTAGGTGGCTCAGGGAACATCCTCTTAGAAGAAGGTGGAAGGGAAGGGGAAGGGGATAAAGGGTTTGGGGGGAGATACCAGGAAAGGGAATAACATTTGAAATGTAAATAAAGAAAGAGGAAGACTCCTTCATTGCTGGTGGCATTGCAAGCTGGTACAACCACTCTGGAAATCAGTCTAGCGGTTTCTCAGAAAACTGAACATAGTACTACTGAAAGATCCAGCAATACCTCTACTGGGCATATACCCAGAAAACGTTCCAACTGGTAGCAAGGACACATGCTCCACTATGTTCATAGTAGCCTTATTTATAATAGCCAGAAACTGGAAAAATGCAGATGTACCTCAACAGAGGAATGGATTCAGAAAATGTGGTACATTTACACAATGGAGTACTACTCAGCCATTAAAAACAATGAATTTATGAAATTCTTGAGCAAATGGATGTATCTGAAGGATATCATCCTGAGTGAGGTAACCCAATCACAAAAGAAGTCACTTAATATGCATTCAAGGATAAGCAGATATTAGCTCAGAAATCTAGAATACCCAAGATACAATTTCCAAAACACATGAAAATCAAGAAAGACCAACGTGCAAGTACTTCATTCTTCCCTAGAATAGGGATTAAAATATACATGGAAGGAGGTGCGGAGACAAAGTTACAAAGTTTGGAGCTAAAATGAAAGGATGGATCATCCTGAGAGTGCCCCACCTGAGTGGTCCATCACATAATCAGCCACCAAATGCAGACACTACTGCATACACCAGCAGTATATTGCTGAAAGGACCCTGATACAGCTGTCTCCTATGAGGCTTTGTCAGTGCCTGGCAAATACAGAAGTGGATGCTCACAGTCATCTATCATCTATAGGGCAGAACACAGGGTCCCCAATATAGGAGCTAGAGAGAGTAACCAAGAACTGTAGGGGTCTGCAATCCTATAGATGGAATAACAATATGAACTAATCAGAACCCCCAGAGCTCATGTCTCTAGCTGCATGTGTATTAGAAGATGGCCTATTTGGCCATAATTGGGGAAGAAAGGCCATTGGTCTAACAATGTTTATATGCCGCAGTACAGGGGAATGCCAGGGCCAAGTAGTGGGAGTGGGTGGGTAGGGGAGCAGGGCAGGGGAGGGTATAGGGGGACTTATGGAATGACACTTGAAATGTAAATGAAGAAATCATCTGGTAATAAGTTAATTAATTAATTAATTAATTAATTAGAAAAATATCCAATGGGGATATACAGAGAAACCCTGTCTCGAGAAAAGAAAAAAAAAAAAAAAAAAAAAAAAAAAAAAAAAAAAAAAAAAAAAAAAAAAAAAAAAAAAAAAAAAAAAAAAAAAAAAAAAAAAAAAAAAAAAAAAGTCAAGCAAATCTAAATTAGATGACTTTAAAGATTAATATTCTTTATTAGTAATATTTATAATAAATCCAATGATGTTCACAAAACAAAACAAAGATGACATATGACAATAAATCCCTAATTGAAAGAAAAGATACATTTAAAGACAGCACAAATCATAAAATATGTATAAGAAAATACACAATATTGTTTGAAATATACTAATTTTTTGATTGAAAATATTATATATGCCATAATGGTGAGAATGATAAGGCTATTTTATATTCCAAAGGAAATTTATATTCTGGATAGTAATTATGGCTATATATATATATGTATATATATATATATATTTCATTGTGGTAAATATGAGTAATATCATACTGTGAAATATTCTCTGAAGTTTAAATTGCAAAATATTTAGTAAATATTTAAAAGAAAAGCAAGTAAATGCTATATTCTGAAGATAAAAGTGACTACACGGAATTCCAAAACAAAGTAGTAACCATGGGCTGGTAAATACAAACCAACACTAAAGCAATGGTGTGAGGCTTGGAGCACACGGGAAGAGCATATGGTGAGTACAGCCAACCAATCAGTTTCTAAAAGACTGAAATTAAGGATGTCACATATTGTCCAATGATGGAAGCATGTCAGAAACCAAGTCTTTGAATTGTATCAACTCTAAGAACCTGTAATAAAAAGGGGAAAATTTTATTGAAAAACTTGAAAAGAGTTATCACAAACTGAACTTGTTGAAGAAACCATTGAGAAACCACTACTGATTGTCACCTGGACATAAACTGAAGTATTGTTTTAAAAATAAGGAAACTCTTAAAATTTCTCAAATAGAAGATGATTAAGAAAATATGACCTCATTTTTTTTTTTCATTTTCAATATTAAAAAACGCAGGCAGTGAAAAGCAGAGGATGGGAATCGTTATGCCTCTGAATCAGACAGGGTAATAGAGAAGACAGAAGACACTGAGAACAACTGCTGAAATATGAATGGTTGTATACTACTAAATATATAAAAGAGATATTGAAGGGAGACAGCCTTCATGGCTAAATGATGAGTCTAAATCAATTGAGATTCTAAATAATAATCTCAGAGTCATGTAAGGTACTGGTTAGTGAGACCCTACAAGTCCATATAGCAGTATAAGTACAATAAAAAGATGTGTATTGTATCATATCATCTATTGTAATATATTATACTATATTGCTGTTATTTTATGTTTCATTACGTTATGGTATCATGTTGTATTATATGTATTATTGTATTACATTTTTTATCATGTTCATGTAGATATTTGCATCAATGTGTGGGAATGTGCATTTTAGTGCAGATGCCTGAGGACACCAGAGCTCTGATCTCCTTGAAGCTGCAGGTACAGGCATTTTGACCTGTGAAACAGTGTAATATGAAGAAAACTTGGAGGACTCTCCAAGAGAAGTATGACTTTTATCTCAGAAGCTATATAACCTTAGACCCCAATATTGGCCCTAGCCATTATTTTTTTTTTCCACAAGAAACAGATACAAAAGCCCATTGATGAAGATCCTACATCTCTTGCTTGCAAAATATAGAATTAAGCTTAAAGCTTTCTCCTTGCTGATTACATATAACAGGGTCATAATGTACTAAACAGGCTTCTGGTGAGAGAAGAGGCATCAATGATCTTAACCATCTGTAACCCCAGTGAATATTACTACCAAAATTCCAGACAAGACACATGCACATGTCTAATAATAGAATGAAATTTATAGAAATAGCTAACAAGTCAGTGATTGGATGTGAGTTATAACCACATCCATAGCTAATACTCTAGTACTTCAGTCTAAAAAAAAATTATGTTCAGGGATATCAATATGACATAGGGGGGGAGGGGGGCATTTCATACTATTAATATTAATTGAGTTTTCATAGCTTCAAACTAAATTCTAAATAACTTTTTATATCCATAAACAAAATGTACTTTCAGCATTGATCATAAACATGTCTGAAGTAAATAACAGTTAATGCCATTTGCTACCCAAGAGGCTTAGAAACCTGAGAATGAACCATCTAACCCTAATTAAATCCTTTATACAACTACTTCTAAAGTTTAGGGAACACAGTGAAAGACAGGACAGAGGAAATGTAAGAGCCAGAAGACTCCTTCACAAGTATGACATGCCCTTTTTAACAATAATCGTTTCATTTGCAAGTTACATGCACTCAGCCTAAAAAGGACTGGAGGTGTCAAGTCAGGCACTGGAGAGGGAGTATATGCTCACTATCCTTTCTGCTGAACTGTGGACTATAAGATTGTAATAGAGGAGAAGTCATTGTCGTCAATTTGGTGCCCAGAGGTGAGCCCAGCAGACTTCCCTGTAGAATTTAAACCTGTGGTCACACAGCCCATATTAAATCTAGTGGAGACTGTACATGGGTCAGCTCTGAAAAGAGGTCTAGACATTGGGTATCAGTGACAGAGTGCTTAAAAGTAGAAAAGGTGAAGAAAGATGATTCATAAAGACGGATTCATAAAGATCATGATAAAGAGCAAGAAGAATGCAATGTTTTTGCCAAAAACTAAATCATACCATGGGTGCAATTTGGATCTTTGAGCTTTAGAGAATCTTTGAGAGAGAGGAGCAAGTGACAAGACAATACTACAACCTTAAGAAGGAGGACTGATGAAGAAATACACACATCATAGTAAAAGTTAAATAAGCATAATGATGTAACTATACTATCTGATAAAATCTATATAATAAAATTGAAAAACAAAATGTGTACTCAATATTCAAGTTAGAGATGAATGATTGAACTAATGATTTATTTTCTGGTCTATAACATAATTTAAGGAGTTTAATACTGAGAAAATTTAGTGAGAAAAATCATGTTAGCTTCAAAACCACATGCTAGCTGCTAAGTAGTTGTAAAGATGAGCACTAAAATAGTGATTATCAAAGGCAAACATTCTAAAAGTACTATAAACACACAGATGGACAAAAATAATGATATGATTGTTACCAAAACCATGCTATTAAAACATACTAAGTATTAGTGCAAATAATAGGAATTATTTAAGGAATATAATGCAACTATTAAAAATAGGTCCTTGCATAATCAACAATGAATCTTGTTTTGTGTGCACTTGGACAGTTCTTCCTGGCTGTTTCTGTATAGACACTTCTGTAGGGACTTATATATTTTCAACATTAGTGTCAGTGTTCATTGAAAAAAAAAAAAGGATGCTGGAATGAGAATGTAAACTATTATGTTGTATTATTAAGTGATGATGATATTCATTTCTAAGGGAATGAGTCTAGTATTAAGAATACAAGGGGGGGGGGGGGCTGGTGAGATGGCTCAGCGGGTAAGAGCACCCGACTGCTCTTCCAAAGGTGATAAGTTCAAATCCCAGCAACCACATGGTGGCTCACAACCATCCGATCTGGCTCCCTCTTCTGGAGTGTCTGAAGACAGCTACAATGTACTTACGTATAATAAATAAAATAAATCTTAAAAAAAAAAAAAAAAAGAATACAAGGGAATGAAATACACTTAATCAGTTTAAATCTTTTCAATGGAGCTATCCTCTCTCACATTTTGGTTAGCTGCACAAACACAAGAACCAGACTTCAGTGTCTTGGCATTTACACTAAATATTATAAGAAAATTCCACAGAACAAAATCCAAGAAGCAAAAACAAGAAGTGAAGATAACTGCCTGCCTGCGTTCCACGCATGCAGGAGGCACAGTGTGTCCCTACAACTAGGCTTATTTAAAGAGTCTGAATATAAAAAAAAAAAAATTAAAAACTATATGTGCTAAAATAATTTTATTCAAATGTAACTTATCTATACTTGAATATTTTAAGTTGTGCAGTTAGGGTCTTCACTTCAAATTTCCTTGCAATTTGCATCCTGAACATTGATGCATATTATCACTAAATAGGAGCTATATTTGAAATGTTTGCTGAGCTCTTTAAAATAAAGACCATTTTTAGGTAGTAAGGTGTTACAGTATCTCATGTAGGAATGCACTTGGCAGCAAGCCAGATGGGTTGCTTTCCAAGACTCACATAGTGAAATAGAGAATAGAATCCTACAGTGTGCTTCTTTGTACATGCACATGCACACTCTTCCTGCCTCTACAACCACACACTCAGGCACACACACAAAATGTACATGGACACAAGTAAAATTGGTGAGCTGTCCTATTTAACACATATGTTCTGATTGAACATCCCTTATATTGTCCCTTTTTCTCATTTCACATATTTTACTTCTATTTACATGGTGGTGGAAATCACTTCTGTAAAATGGATAAATGTGCTTAGTGTTTTTGCACTGACATGTTCACTTCTGACTAATGCTTTTTCCTAAATTAATACAGAAAAAACAATGCTCTAACTATAAACGTTCTTACAGATCCCATCATGGTTGTTAATGAAGTCCAATGTTTTGCTACCTCTGCATATCGTCTTTTAAAGCATGTTCCAGTTAATTCATGCCCTGAACCCATTGAGCTTTTGATAAATCTCACACCATGTATTCTAAACAAAGAACTAACCCTGAAAAAGTCCTTAATGTCAGCATACCAATATTAAAATGGAATGAATTCAGAATGACTTTATCTTCAGTAGCATCTGCAGAAATGATAGAATTCAGAGTTCTACAAGCATCTCCTGAGAATAACTCAATTTTATTATTCAGCCTTCAAAATCCATCCAGAATAATTATGTGATTTTATATCATACCAGTCACGTGGTAAGTTATTCTCTTCTTGTCTGCCTTGTGTCTGAATTTAGATACCTTTGACATTTACAATATTATATTATGATGCTCAAATCTTGATAATCTCCTGAGTTGGCTGATTCTTAGTCTGTACAATGAGATACTTCTATTTCCTTCCTTTTAACCTTGCATCAAAGAGTGTTAATATCCATATATACTATGCAAATATACTTTAAAACTCAAGAATAATAGAAGCATTTTGTTTTGAAAACCATGTCTTGTGATGTATGACCACTGAAGAAAATGTTAACCACTTACAAGTGATCTTACACTTAACTTTCAACAGTACATTCTGAGTCCAAATTAAAAAAAAAATCTCAACATAATATTAGGGATTATTTATGGAATTGACAGATTTTTCCCCAAGAAAATTAAATTATCCTTGCTCATTCTTGAGAAAGCCAGGCTTATTAGCCATTTATATTTACCAGAAACTGGAGCAAAATACATAGACTTCAGAGGATGAACCTAGAATGATAGTAACTTTATTGAAATACTTGATTTCTCCCTGCCTCACACCAGAACACAGCTTTTCTGTCACACATCAACAGACAAGAACTGTTAGAAAGATGACATACAAGGAATGATTAATGGTAATCCTCAGAACCAAACACATGCTTCCTGTGGAAAACCTGAAAGTCTAATTTCAGCATCAGGGTAGATACTCACCTTTCACTCTAAAGTAGTCCAGCTGAGATAGTGAGTGGCTTATTCTAGTTAGCCATCTGCTCTTTTGCTCTTTTGCTCTGTTGTACTCTTATTTGTACTTTTGGTCCCTTAAACAGGCTTTGTTCCTTATTCTTATGTGCTCATTCTATTTTCAGATGTTCTGTAAGTTCATCTGAGTAATAGGTGGAACATAATTAGCTCAAGAAGTTTTGCTTGTTTGGTTTTTTTTTTTCCTTTTTAATGATTTTGTTACAGTCTATTTATTTATCTTTATCTGTCCTCCATTCCCGACTTACTTACTACCAGGGTCTTTAATTAACCTACCTCTCACTTGCCTAAAGATATTTCTTTGTGGTATTTATTTTTTGATTCTGAATCATTGTAAGCACAAATATAATTAGGCTGGTCTTAGTATTCATACAGAGAGAATGTTGGCTGTCACTATTACCACTTCTCTATAGGTGTTGGCTGTCACTATTACCACTTCTCTATAGGTGTAATCAGCATAGCTCTCATATTCATCATCATGATTGTCATCAGCATCATCATCATCATCAGCAGCAGCATATTCTTCCTCCTTCCTTTTATTCTCTTTTTCTTCCATCTTCTCCTTCCACTTTTCTCATATATATATTCTGTCTGTGCTGTGCTAGATTTTGATCATGACCCTGACATGTGACTAAAAAAGAGGAGCCTAGACATAAGAAATAGTGAAGGCCTCCTGCTGAATGCAGTTCTAACCAAGACGGCTGGGCTCTGCTTTCCATTTGATCAACACTGTCTTCTTTTTTCTGTCTGTATTTCTGGAGGAAGGTAAACATTTGGAGTTTTCTGTTTTTACCTTGGGAAAATCTTCATTACAGGAATACTCAAGAACTACTATTGCAGAGTTTTACAGTGTTGCTGTCTCATGATACCCACTTAGGACTTCCAAGCCTCTCGGAAGTATATAGGGTCTTTAATTACCTACCTCTCAATTGCCTAAAACGATTTCTATGCCTGCACTAATCCTTGAAACATCTCCACAACTCATATTTTTTCAGTAGTGTCACAGAAGATATTACTTCTCTCTTATTTCCTTCTGTAAAACTAAAGCTCGAGGCCAGCCTGGTCTACAAAGTGTGTTCCAGGACAGCCAGGGCTATACACAGGAACCCTGCATCTGAAAGCAAATAAATAAATAAATAAATAAATAAATAAATAAATAAATAAATAACCCTAAAGCTCTTTTAACGTTCTGTTATTCGGTTAATATGATTTGTAGACAGCAAATGCTAATGCTATAAAGCTCGTTTAAGCAACAGTTATTGCAGACGTTATCCCTTATTTTGATTAGCTAAAATTGTGATATGATACAATTCAATTTCAATTAAGTTAAATTAAGATTTGAATGCAATGGTGATAATGAGAGTAATATGTAACCATCTACACAAAAGTAATTCTGAAAGTGAAATAAATACCTTCAGATCCAGACAATAAAGAAATGATTATATACAATTGAGTACTCAAATTGACCCTGAGAACAAATATATACCCTCTTGCAACCAGTATGTTCTAGTCACTTTCCCACTCCACAGAGCTTCCCAGGCTGGCCATGAGCTCCCTTACTCTGTGTTGCTTGATCTTTAGCATTTATTCCAGAACTAACTTTGGAATTTGACCTGTTGTCTTCTACCAGAAGTTTTTGTGTTGCTCTTCTAAATTTAAGAATAAAATCTCCACGTTTACATAAAATGTCATACTCTAAGAAAGAAAGTCATCAATATTTTACTTATGTATTTCCATTTAATCCCAATAAAACTTACTTTAGAGGTAATTTAATATTTGGCAAAGGTTATAATTAAGAAATTAATAATTTAACTCCCTTTCCTAAGTGTTTTTGATTCGTTAGCAATTCCCATTCTTTCCATGTGAATATTAGCATAAGCTGTGGTTAGTGAATTAGCACAGGCACTACATGTACTGCTAAATGCACATTCATGCTCTATTTCCAGTTATTCTGAGTTATTTTCCTTCAGTACACATGACATAGAATGGGCTACAAGAATCTCTCTGTCTTTGAAACATTACACGTAGGCAATCTATGTGAGCTAAGGTTAAGAAGCATGTTTGATTTCTTCTTGTTGTCTTTGAAACAGATGCTGTTGGTGAAATGATACATGTGTCCCTTTATTTTTTAAATTATTGAAATATTTTAGGGAACAAATCCAAACAAAATATGCAAATTCTAGATGTAATTAAACATTTTTTTAACTTACCATATTTGTAAAGCTCAAAAGTGTGAGAAGAAAATCAGAATCATTGGTTAATAAGGCTATGCATGTAAAGCTATACATATAAAAAATAATTTATTTTACTTCAAATAACTTTGAGAACAGAAAAGACACACTTTTGCTGCTCTTATTAATACTCACAGAGTCCTAAAATTGTTGCTATTTTTGTTGTACTTATCTCTCTCCTGATCAAATACTATTGTGGAGTGTATTAATGAAAACTTAAATAAGTTGAAAATTAACTCCTTCTTTGGCAGGTAGTTAAGGACCATATTATTCTATTAATTCCTAAAATTAACAAGTGTTAGTCATAACTCAGTTAAAGCTTTCTCTCAATAAAGAGCTCTGATGCCTACTTTGTCATAATCCCTGATCCTACATGAGTATTACTTCATCCTTCTTCCTTACAATGCTTTCCTGAGTAATAATTTTGTTTCATACTTACAGATTGCAGTATCATTTTATATGAAGATATATCTCTTCATTATTTCTTTGTGATTTTCCTTTAAACCAGAGTAATACCTGATCAAAACGCTTATGTATATGACAACAATTAATGAAGAGGGCATCTATGAATTTAAAAGGGAGCAAATGGAATTATGTGGGAGATGTATAGGGAGAAAAGGGAAGGAAAGAATTATGGAAATATATTATAATCTCAAAAATGCATATGGAAATCTTTTGGAATTCATTTCCCATGCAAGTTAGACCTTGGTGAAACAGTCTTGATCTTTATAGACTATGCAGGCTCTAGACTGTGCTTTTCTTTTTCTGAATAGTCTTCCTTCTTCCTGCATCAGTTATACCGCCAAGCTCTTAGTTCTCAAACACTATACGTTGCCTTTGTCAAACCTTGACTGATGGTCATACACAAGCAGCTCCTTTATAAAGGCAAGTTGAACTTCGTGCATTTTTTTTTCATGTAATTTATACTTATTTTATTCTGTCACTTCCTTATTTTGTTTTAATTTCTAAGCTTACTTTTATTTCCTGCATATCAAGATCATGAATTTAGAACATTTTTTTCATTTCTATGTTCTCATTGACTATTCTTTTTCCTCTCATGCCATTCTTATTTTCATTTAATTTTGTCTGTGTGTGTCTGTTCCAAGATCATTAAAAACAACAGAACACAGTTTCCAATGTTTAAGTGTGTGTAGTGTTTAATGAGATGCCTTACTTTAAATTTTTCCTATACTTTCTTTGAAAACACTCCCTAAATTATTGAAATAGAACTACTAGTGTATTCATACTGTGTATTTTCCTTGGAGCGACCTTAAATAAGAAACTTAATACATCCTAAGCCATCCAAAGTATTATATTAGGCCATGTAATAGTTTATATTCTCTGGGGCCATTTATTATCAGTTTGTTCAATATAACGCCATCCTTTATAACACCTTCAGCTCCTGTCCTACACTTTTCTTGATGAGTCCTAATCTCAAGCTCATCTTTTGGTTCCATTTTTCTTGTTTTTGAAGATATTTCCTATTTTAATTTTTTTCTATTTATGTGATTCTGAATCTATGATTGCTCTATACATGTGGGTCTTGTGGCTTGTGTTGAAGAAGGTAGTTAGTTTTGGTTCATATATGCTAAAACAGAATGCAGGTCTTCTTGAAGAAGGGTGTGTATGCATTCTTAACCACTGAATCACCTCTCCTTCCCACTGTTTCCAAATGGTCTCTTTAAAAGTATCCATATTTCATTTTGTCACGCATATATATATATATATATATATATATATATATATATATATATGTGTGTGTGTGTGTGTGTGTGTGTGTGTGTGTGTGTGTGTGTGTGTGTGTGTTTGTGGTCAAGTTTATCCTTGGGCTTGTGGTCCTGGGTTATATAAGAAAGAAGCCTGAGGTAGATGGAGGGAGGGAACTAGGCACAAGGACAGGAAAAATGGGATTTAAAATACAGTGTGCAGAGAGACAGTGTGTCTTTCCCAGCTATGAGCAGGTTATTTCCAGCATTAAGCAAACTGAATAGACCCTGAGCGCTTGCCACAATTGACCTTAATGACCTAGGTGGAGTCATCTACCTTGGTTGCCCATGCAATTTCCTACAGGAACTTAAAAGAATAGACTGCCCAATGACCTTGCTTTGCAACATAACCCAGCTGAAACAAAGGATAGGTCTGTGGGTTTTCCCTATATAAAGACAGTACTGAATATTAAACTTGAAGCCTTGATCAGAAACTTGTTTTGGCTTCATCCTTCTCTCACACCCTCCCATCTCTTTTTCACTTCCAGCCCCCATTTCAGGTAAACCAAGTTTGTCCATGGCTATTGGATGGCTACAAGACAGGAGAGATGGCCAGATGACCATGAGAATGCATAGAAATCTGCATTGACAGGATGGGTACATCTTGGAGACTTTCCAGGGATCAGTAATATGGAGGATCCCAAAAATCAATGGGAGTGAACTTATCTGAGACTCCTAGCAGTGGGGGTATGAAATCTGAAGAAGCCACCTCCTGAAGTTAGACAGAAACCCCAGTGGAATGATGGGGGCATGAACCCACGCACAACATTTCTACCCCAAATTTATTATTTTTACAAGAAATTAAGGATTAGGGGATGGAGCACAGACTGATGTAATGACCAACCAATAACTAGCCCGACTAGAGACCCATCTCATGGTCAAGGACCAATTCCTGACAGTACTAATGATGGTCTGTTATTTTTGCAGATAGGAGCTGGGGGACACTTATAGAATAATAAGAGGAAGGATCGTGGGTCTGAAAAGGGGTAAGAACTCTACAGGAAGATAACAGAGTCAACTAACCTGGACCCTTAGGGTCTCTCAGAGACTGAACCACCAACTAAAGAGCATACACAGGCTTTACCTAGGCCCTCTGCACATATTGGCAGATGTGCAGCTTGGTCTTCATGTTCTGAACAACTGGAGCAGGAGCTATCCTTAAATGTTTCCTGTCTGGGAAATCTGTTTCCCTAACTGAGCTGTTTTGTCTGGCCTTCATGGGAGAAGCACCTAGTCATGCAGAGATATGATATGGCAGGGTGGGAGGATAACCAATGGGGATCTCTCAGAGGGGTGAGTGAGGGACCAGACAGTAATTCAGATGTAAAGTAAATAGAAAAGAAAATAAATCAGGCAGAGCAAATCATGAGGAGCAAGCCAATAAACAGAACCTTCCACTGACTCCACATCAGTTCCTGCCTCCAATTCCTGTCCTGAGTTCCTATCCTGAGTTCCTTCAGTGATATACAGTTATATGGAAACAGAAGCCAAATAAACCCCTTGCTTCACAACTTGCTTTTGGTCATGACATTTCATTATAGCAATAATAACTCACACTAAAAATGTGATTAGTCAAAGTATTTGATTTCTTATGAATAAGTGTGACTTCTAAACCATACTTTAACAACTTGTATTATTTTTTGTAAGTTTAAATTTCACTAACTTTTTTGGGAGGGGAAATGAAAACTGTCCGTCTTTCTTTTTATGGACCATTAAAATTGGTTAAGTAAAATAAGCATTTATGAAACATGAGTTATCATATATTGCTGTATCTAGTCTATGATTTCATTTGTTTCATTTAAGATACAGCTGTGTGATTAACTAAGCTCTGAGGAAGATTGTAGGAATCAGAAAGGATGGAGGACATCTGGAAAACCAGGTACACTTGATTGAGTAGACAAATCTCTTATGGGACCATCGATACTGAAGCAGCAATTATGGAGCCTGCATGGGTCTCCACCAGGTCCTCTGCATATAGCTTATTGTTCTTGTGGAATGTCTAACTGTAGGTGCAGGCATATCTGACATTTTTGCCTCTTATTAGTACTCTATTCCTCTTGTTGGGGTGGGTTGCCTTGTGGTGCAATAATGTGAGGGCTTTTGCCTTTATTTCTTTAAATCAATTTTTGGAGGTAGGCTCCTTTCTGAAGGGATACAGAGGGAGAATGGATCTGTGGGAGATTGCAGGTGTTGGGGAGCCCAGACATGGGAATGGAGGAGAAACTCTGGTCAGGGTATAATGTATAAGAAATGTATCTACTTTCAATTAAAAAAATGAGAAAAGGAAAATTGCATAATACAATTAGAAAATGAGTATTAATATAAAGCTCATCATAATCATAGGGAAAAAAAACAAACTTATGAGCAGTTTTCCACTTTTGTCTTGTGTGTCTATTTGTATAGTCTTTTGCTGCTATACAACAAATGACTACTTGGCAAGAAAATGTATCTAATCAATTTTAAGTAGCTGTAAATTAGGTACAGTTTTGTTACAAATAGTAGATGTTGTTCTTTATTCTGCTTCAATGTAGTCTTTTCCTCTTGACACAAATTTTCTATTCAAAATAGATCATATAGCTTCTTGTCTTTGAAATAGACTTAAAACGAGAGGAAATGACTTGCCTCTACCAGCAGGATACCATTTTATTAAATTCAATCAAATGTTCTATTTACACACTTCAATCTTCAATAAAATCCAATTTTATTATTTGAAACCTATAATCTTCAACGGAATTGAATAAGTATGTTTCACCAAAGCTGAAGTGCTCTGTTGTATTAATCAGCTAGATAAAATGTTAGAAAGAGGAGAAGAAGGGGCAGTAAGGCAGATCTGGTGGTGGTCTATGCTGTTTTTTTGGGGGGGGCGATAAAGGGTTTATTTAGTTTCCAGGTTACTGACCATCCTACAGGGCCTCCAAAGCATGAACTCAAGGAAAGAAATTGAGGCAAAATCCTTGAAGGAACCTTAGTTACTGGCTTTTAAAAAAACTGTTTAGTCCTTTTTAAAAAGATGAATCAAGTTTACATTTCATGTCAAAATTTTGATTAGTAAGTATTGCATGAGGAAATAGAAATATTTTCATTTTTATGTACCAGGTGGAGTGATTCAAAGTGAGCACAGTAAGGCAATAATACCAAGGGTTCATTTTATTGAGAATAAACAATCATACTTTTTTGGCCTTATATGACAGAAAGCATCCTGTTAGAAATTCTAAGAAAATATAAAGTATAAAATGTAAAATATAAAAAATAAAAGAAATGGCACCACACTGAAAGTCTTTGACATGATCCTACATAAATTTTGCCACAAGATGAGGGATACCCAGTGAATATAACACAGTCAAGGATCTCTTCAAGCATTGCTATGCTAGGCATATCTCTTCTTTGTGTTATTAGCCTTTTGAAATTTTCAGTGGACTTAGCCAGGAAAACCTACAGGGAAAGTTTCTACTTTGTTAGTAGAGCAGAGCAAATAGCTCTGGATTATGAGTTGGATGCCCTATTTATAGCTGTGTATTCAGCGTTAAGTACCTATGTGACTTTGGGCATGTGATTTATATTCTCACCAATAAGGTACCACTCCTCACGTGTGGCCTCCTTCAATTATTTCTGCTATGTGATTCAGAAAACAAGTTTGAATTATCTAACATAGTATTTGGTTATTCAACTATTAAATTTTGCAATGTCATTTCAAGATGCATATAACTTGATACATATAATATCTCCATATAGACTTGATGGTAAATATCAGTGGGTTCTGAGGCTTATTAACTAACTCTGGTACAAAGAGTTTCTGAGATTCTGATTAACAAAGTGGATGTTCATCAATATATAAACATGCAAATTAAAAAAAGTATAATTATATATTTTACCTACAAAAATAAGATTCAGAAGTAACCCGAATTATATAATTTTAAAATTACCAGCAAGTCATTTAGTTCAGTTGGTAACTAATGATATATCAGTGACATGTGTGTTTAACACATAAGAAAATAAGGGATCAATAAGGTAAGATGCTTGAATTTGAGAAATGTTTGTGGAGTAATATGTATAATAATAGTGCAAACATTGTCCTGAACCCATCTGACCCAGCAGAATATTTATCTGTCTTTGAATTGTTTCTTAAATGGAAAGTCCTTGTCTGTGTATGGAACACAATATCCAATAAAGTAGATGTCCTTCTATTCACTGTAATTTCGGCTTAGAAAAACAGATACAGCATTATGACACTAGGACCAAACAATGATCAAATCTAAGGAAATGATAGAACCTAGTGAGTTAATGCATTTAAAAGTACTCTTTAAATGTAAAAGTGTAAATGCTTATCACTAAATGAACAAACTGTAGTGAGAATTTAAAGTACAATATCATATGCATAGTTTTTATTTCTGTGTAAAATGAAACTCTCAAGTCTCTTCTTTGTGCTTACTTTTTAGGCAGATCAGAACAATACATAATATGGTAACAGAGATGTAGTAGAAACTCTTCAGGAAATGTTTATTGAATCATTGAATAAATGAGAACTTTATTAGTTGTTATAAATATCACTTGGCTATGTGATAATTTGATGATTAGAATATGACATCATAATGAACATGAATATTTGAAATTACCTGCATAAATAGTAATCAATAAACACATAAGAAGAAAAAAAATAGCTGGGTGGTGGTGGCGGCGCACGCCTTTAAGCCCAGCACTTGGGAGGCAGAGACAGGGGGATTTCTGAGTTTGAGGCCAGCCTGGTCTACAAAGTGAGTTCCAGGAGAGCCAGGGTTACACAGAGAAACCCTGTTTCAAAAACAAAACAATACAAAACACAAAATAAAAAAGAAGAAAATAATAATAGTGTATTATTTTGAAATATTTAAAATTCTGATGCTTTTTGCAAAAATATTTTCTAATGTTTAAAATGCAAATTTTCAATATATTCAAAAATTGATTGTATATTTTATTAATATAAAGAAATTTATTATCTTACATTAAACCCAAAAGAAGAGAATCGTGCATATATAGTACCACCACCAACCACAAAATAATAAGAACTAACAATCATTGGTCATTAATATCTCAATATCAGTGGACTCAATTCACCAATAAAATAACACAGACTAAAAAAACAGGCTATGTAAACAGCATCCATCATTCTGATGTATACAAGAAACAAAGATATACACTGCCTCAGAGATAAAGGCTGGAATTTTTTTTTCTTCAAGTAAAGGGTCCCTGGCAACAAGCTAGAGTAGCCATTATTATATTTAATAAAATAGAATTTCAACCAAAAGTATTCAAGTGATGTGGAAGGACATGTCATATACATCAAAGAAAAGAAAAACAAAAACAACAACAACAAAAACAAAAACAACAAAAACAAACACCAAACACCTCACTATGATGAAGTCACAATTCTCAACATCTATGCCTCAAATGTAAGGGCACCCATATTAGTCAAACATAGTTTGCTAAAACTCAAAATACACCTTGTTCTCCATACAATAATAGTGGGTGTTTGGACACTCCACTTTCCCCAATAGATAGGTCATCAGAACAAAAGCTAAACAGAAACACAGTGAAACTAACAAAAAGTTATGAACCAAAGTTTTTTAACAAATATCTACAGAACATTTCATACTCTCCAAAAAATATGCCTTCTTTTCAGCACTTCATTGAACTTTCTCTAAAATTGACTATATATTTGGACACAAAACAAACCTCATCAGATAAAAAAAAAAAAAATTAACTCCTTGAGTCTTTGCATTCTATCAGATCAACAAGACCAAAACAACAGAAAGCCCACATACTCATGCATTTGAACAACTCTCTATTCAATGATAATTTAGTCAGGGTATAAATTTAAAAAAGAAAAAGAAAAAAAAAAACAAAAAAAACGAAAGAAAGACTTCCTAGAATTCAGTGAAAACGAAGGCATAACAAACCCAAACTAATGGGACACTGAGAAAGCAGTGTTAAGAGGAAAATCCATAGTACTATAAATCTTCATAAAGTTATCTGAGAAATCTCCTTTAGGCAACTTAAAGGCACACCAGAAAGTTCCAGAATGAAAGGAAGCAAAGACATCCAAGAGAAGTAGGAGGCAAGACATAGTCAAACTCAGGGCTGAAATCAAACAATTAGAATAAAGAGAACAAAACAAAGAATCAACAAAACTAAGATCTGGTTCTTAGAGAAAATCAACAAGACTGATAATCCCTTAGCCAAACTAACTAAAAGGCACAGATAGTATCCAAATTAACAAAATCAGAAGTGAAAAGAGAGACATAATAGAAACTGAGGAAATTTAAAAAGTCACAAGGTAGACTTACTTCAACAGTCTACACTCAACAAAATTGGAAAATCTAGATGAAATGGATGATTTTCTATACAGCTAGAATGTACCAAAGTTAAATCAAGATCAGGTAAACTATCTAAACAGGCTATAGCCGCTAAGGAAATAGAAACAATTACTAAAACTTCCAATGAAAAAGAGCCCAGGGCCAGAAGGTTGAGTGCAGAATTCTATCAGACTTTCAAAGTAAACCTAATACTAATACTTCTCAAACTATCCCACAAAATATAAACAACAATAAGACTACCTATTTCACTAGTGAGACCACAATTACCCTAACACCTAAACAACACAGTGACTCATCAAAGAAAGATAACTTCAGATCAGTTTTGCTTATGAACATTGACTCAAAAATATTCAAAAAATTCTGGCAAACTGAATCCAAGAACATATAAAATCATTATTCACCATGTTCAAAGAGGCTTTAACATAGAGATGCAGGGATCATTCAATGCACAAAATTAATCAACTTAATCAACTACATAAACAAACTCAAATACATAATCACATCAGATGCTGAAAAAGCCTTAGACAAAATCCAACATTCATTTATGTTAAAAGTCTTTGAGAGATCAGAAATTCAAGGCACAAACCTAAATATAATAAAAACAATATAGAGCAAACCAATAGCCAATGTTAAATTAAATGGAGAGAAACTAGATGCAATTTCAGTAAAATCAAGAACAAGACAATGTCACCTACTCTCTCCCTTTCTATGCAATATAATAATTAAATTTGCAGCTATAACAATGAGACAACAAAAGCAGATCAAGGATATACAGATTTGAAAAGAAGATGTTAAGGATGAAATGATAGTAAACACAAGCAACTCCCACAATTCTATCAGAAAACCCCTACAGCTAATAACAACCTCGGCAAAATGTCTGCATGTTATATTAACTCAAAAATATCACAAGCCCTCTTTCTCATTTAATAACAGGGTGAAAAAGAAATTAGGGAAACAACAACTTTCACAATAGCCACAAATAATATAAAATATTTTGGTGTAAATCTAACCAAGCAAGTGAATGACATGTATGACAAAACCTTCCAGTCTCTGAAGAAAGAATTATAAGAAGACTTCAGAAGTTGAAATTATCTCCCACACTCATATATCAGTTGGATAAACATAGTAAAAACGGCCACCTAATCAAAAGCAGTCTACAAATTTAGTGTGATGCCCATCAAAATCCCAAAGCAATTTTTTACAGACCTTTAAAGAGCAATTTTTACCTTCATATAGAAAAGCAAAGAATTCCAGAAGAGCCAAAATAATTCTGAATAATAATAAAATTTCTGGATGAATCACCATCCCTGACCTCAATCTGTACTTCAATAGTGATTAAAAAACAAAAACAAAAACAAAACAAACAAACAAACAAAAAAACTAACCAAACAAACAACAAAAACAGTTTGGTCAATGGAATAGAATTGAAGACACAGAAATAAAGTGACAAACTTATGGAAAATTGATGTTTGTCAAAGAATAGAAAACAATACAGTGAGAAAAAGAAGGCATCTTTAACAAATGGTGTTTGTCTGATTGGCAATCTGTATGTAAAAAACTGAAAATTGATCCATATTAATCACCCTGCATAGGTCAGGTCCAAGTGGATCAATGACCTCAAAACAAAAACAAAAACAAAAACAGAACAGAGCAGAGCAGAGCAGAGCAGAACAGAACAGAACAGAACAGAACAGAGCAAAACAAAACAAAACAAATCAAATCAAATCAAATCAAAACAAAACAAAACAAAACAAAACAGATTCACTGTATTTAAATAGAAGAGAAGGGGAAACATAGCCTTGATCATAATGGGACATGAGAAAAATTCCTGAAGAGAACACCAATGGCTCCGGCGCTACAAACATTTGATAAATGGTACCAATGTCCAATGTCAATAGAACAAAATGGTAGAGGTACAAATGGAATTAATGGGGTAAAAAATTCTCTACAGCGGAATCTCAAATGGCCCAGAAGATTTAAAGGAATACTCAAAATCCTTAGTCATCATGGAAATGCAAAACAAAACAAAAAAACATACAAACAAACAAACAAACAAAAACAAAAAAGAGAGACCCTTGGTCTTGTGAAGATCATATGCTCCAGTACAGGGGAATGCCAGGATCAGGAAGCAGAAGTGGGTGGATTGGGGAACAGGGTAAGGGGGATGGTATAGGGGGGCTTTAGGGATAGCATTTGAAATGTAAATGAAGAAATTATATAATAAAAATGAAGAAAAGAAAAAGAAAACAAAACACATGGTGGAACTTGTGGCTCTAGCTATATATGTAGTAGAGGATGGCCTAGTGTGTCATCCATGACAGGAGAGGCCCTTGGTCCTGTGAAGGCTCTATGCCCAGTATAGGGGAATGCCAGGACCAGAAATGGGAGTGGGTGGGTTGAGGAGCAGTGGAAGCGGGAGGAAGGAGGTAGGGGATTTTCAGAGGGGAATCTAGGAAAGGGCATAACATTTGAAATGTAAATAAAGAAAATATCTAATAAAAATGTTTAGTTATAAGAGACGACCCTGAGAGTCTACTTTACACCAATCAGAAGGACTAAGATCAAAAACTCACACATATGCTTTGGAGGATGTGGAGAAATGAGAACATTCCTCCTTTGTTGGTGGGAGTGCAATCTTGTTCAATTACTCTGGAAATCAATCTTGTGGTTTCTCAGAAAAATGGAAATAGTTTTACCTGAAGTCCCAGCCATACTGTTCCTGGACATATACCCAAAATGATACTCCACCATTCCACAAAGACAAGTGCACCACTATGTTTGTAGCTGCTTTATTTGTAATAGCCAGAAGCTAGAAACAACCCAGATGTTCCTCAAGCAAAGAATAGATACAGAAAATGTGATTCATTTACACAATGGAATACTATTTACCTATGAAAAACGAGGACATCATGAATTTTGCAGGCAAATGGGTAGAACTAGAAAAATCATCCTGAGTGAGGCAACACAGCCACAAAAGGATATGCAAACAAAGAGGAGCATCCATGGGCTGGTCCATGGCTCCCATTACATTTATAGTGGAGGACTGACCCATCTGGCATCAGTGGGAGGGGAGGCGTTTGGTCCTGTGGGGGCTTAATTTCCCAGAGAAGGAGGATGCTAGAGAGGTGAGGCAGGAGTGAGTGAGTGGGTGGAGGATTACCCTCTTAGAGGCAAAGGTGAGGGGAATGGTGTGGGTAGGTTAAGGGAGGGGAGACTGGGGAGGGGCATAACATTTGAAATATAAACAAATAAAATGATTAATAAGAAGGCAAACAAACAAAATTAACAATGGCACACCTGGTTGAATGACTCTTTCTAGAATAATTCTGTAGGCTGCTTTTCTTCTTACTTTTATTGCAAGTTTCAATGGAGTGCTAATAAGTGCATGCCACTGAAGAGTTTTACACTTAACATCTGTCACTAGCATCCAGCAACTGCACCTATAGGGAACTGTCAGAGAGATTGTTACTCTCCTTTGTAACACCCCGAATCTGTCTCACAACATTTACATGCTGATAGTCACAGGCATTCATCATTTCATTATGCTGACGATTTCACTATTCTGATGTGTAATGCCTCTTTAATGAGCCTCAAAAAATACAATATTCCTTGATTTATGACTGCTTAACTGAAAAATTATACAAATTGGCAAAACTGCTCCTAATGTATTTTCCCTTTTCCTTCACATTACAC
The DNA here is from genome assembly GCA_902729485.2 of Mus minutoides. Taxonomy (NCBI): domain Eukaryota; kingdom Metazoa; phylum Chordata; class Mammalia; order Rodentia; family Muridae; genus Mus; species Mus minutoides. Next base: position 30,318 of record LR749646.1, on the reverse strand, counting down.
TCATACTTAACAGTGACTCATGAGTTCTGATCATGCTTCCTTGACAAGAGAAGTGATCAGAATTTGAGGTAGCGTGTTTTGGTATCATTATGGCTTATATGTGTACTTGAAGCTCTATGGGAAAACTGTGTTCACATTGAAAGTAGCAGTTGAAAATCAATCATATTTTTACTGCCCAAAAGATTGTATATTGGACAATTTCCTTTTAATATCACTCTAAGATGTCCTTCAATATAGAGAAGTGTATCTCACTTTTTATCCACTTTTGTCCTGTTTTGAAGGAATATATTAAGCTCTTGGGAGACCAGGAAAACAAACACAAAACAAAATAGAACCAACCAACCATCCAACCAACCACACAATCAAAACAAACCAAACCAAAATAAAATAAAAAAGCAAGCAAGCAAACAAACAAAACCTCTATGAAAGAACATCATTTAGAAAGATAAAAATTCAGAGATAATTCTGTGGTAGCTACAGAAGCTTTCAATGTAGAAATATGATGCTCTCTCTTCTGTAGTAACAGGAGCTTCCTAGAAGGCTAGAAGCTAAAAAGTCTCACTAACCATGTTTTTACTCTCGTAAAAACTATACCACAAAGTGGTAAGACAAAGAAAGTAATCATCTGTGTATTATGTATATAGTATGACTTCTTTTTTGAACACTTACGCACACATATAGATGAGTATATATATATATATATATATATATATATATATATATATATACCCCCTATGAAAAGTTTCAAAACATGAATGTCATTTAGACTATTATTTTATCCACTGTGATTAATGATCTCTATTTAATCTCCATAGTTATTAACATTGTATGTACAACATTAATTGGAATCAATGCATTAAAAAAGAACTCTTGAATATGGGAAGATGTGTTGGGTAAGTTCAAAAAAAATTGAAGTAAGGACAGTGTGGGTAGTCATGATCAATATGCATTATATGTGCATGTATCATATTTTTAGAAATAAATATTTAAATAAAAATTAGATTTCTTTTATTTGAGACAGCTGAGGAAAGTGTTTTGGTAGTCTCACAACCCTTTGTATTTTATCTGGCTTAAGGAATTTTCTATCATGCAAAAGGCAATATAGGTTATTTATTCTTTTGGTTAAAAAAAA
>LR749646.1:6835-27775 GCA_902729485.2 Mus minutoides | reverse complement strand
TCATGATCAATATGCATTATATGTGCATGTATCATATTTTTAGAAATAAATATTTAAATAAAAATTAGATTTCTTTTATTTGAGACAGCTGAGGAAAGTGTTTTGGTAGTCTCACAACCCTTTGTATTTTATCTGGCTTAAGGAATTTTCTATCATGCAAAAGGCAATATAGGTTATTTATTCTTTTGGTTAAAAAAAATCCACATCAATATTTACATTTGCTTAACTCTAGATCACCAGCTCACTTATTAGAACAATTATACAATTCCTGTCTAAAAGGACTCTAAGCATCCCTGTATTTTGCAAATGTTCATAGTTCTCTAGTTAAAGAGATACCATTTTCAAGAGACTTAGAATTATCTACTTTTCTATTTTTAGTTTTCATAAAAATGGATTGTTGCTTTTCATATTTATTTTGATTCATTTCATAAAATGGAATAGTTGTGAAAGTCATAGAAGAATACAGTACCATCTCTCCTGTCATACTCACAGACTTGTCTAAAGACCTATGAAGAAATTCCTTCACATTTCAGTATTAGAAGATATATTTTCTCTAATATTTTTCATTGATGAGACACACCTGACTCAAACTACTAAAAAGAAATATAGTAATAAACAAAACTCTGTATATTCCCTGAATTTACTAATATTTCTAATGACTGATTTATATTAATATATGTTTTATTTACATTTTAGGGAGAGGGAAGCTGTAGCCTCAGAAACTGGCTTTGTCAAATTATGTAGCAATGTGGTAGCACCATTGATCCCAAAGACAATATCTACTTCACCACATTCTCTGACATTTAAGAGAAACTTTGTTTGGACTAAGTGGTCATGTTTCATCTGTTTCTTTATCTTTCTGGTAATTGTTATCTCTCTAGATAGGCATTCTCTGCCAAAGAGGAAATGAGCCAATTCAAGCTGGATTAGTATATATAAAGGCAAGTTTATTTGGGCCAGTCCTATACTCAGCATGAAATATTGTGCTAAGATTTGCCTTTCACTTTTTCCTTATTGTTCTCTCACTGATTCATTTCAACACAATCAGCTCTTTCAAATCATGTGAGTTTTTTTTCCTCCTGAAATCCCTCTCTGATTTGATCCTGACCACTCTTGACTTCTCTTATACTATTTCTTAAACCTCCCTGACCTTGTTGTCAGTGCCTCTCGCCTGCATATCACAGCCAGGTGAACTCAGTTTAGACCCCACTTACATTGCTTCTTATCCCATAAACCTAGTACATCTTTCCAGTTTTCTCTTAATGTTTTATACATATTTCTAGCCTTCTGGTGTTTTTAAATATAAGTAATGTGCATGCAGTGGTTAAGTATATGGCCTCTTGATTCTGCTTTGTACCACTTACCAGAAAATGATTTACTTGACCCCTCTTAACCTCACTCTGTCTCTATCCTCACAAGGAGAGAATGGAAAACACAGCTCATACATGAGCAGAAGAGGAGCTGGGGCAAAGAGGAAATCATTTAGAGCAAAGTTGATTTAAAAGTGGTATGCAATGCTGTAATGTTGTTGCTACATTAATGTTTAAAAACACTCCTTATAAAAAGAAGTCCCTTTGAGGACGGATTATGCTTTTAATATAATTTTACACCAATGAAAGCAAGGGTTCTTATACATGTGGTAACCTGTTTTTATGAAAGTATTCTAATAAAGTGGCAAAATTTGTATGGGCTTACTCTCTAAAAACATAAAGAGTAAGGAGACATGTTAAATGATGATCACTATGGAGTCAACCTGATACTAAAGACTATGTGTAATACTTTTTTCCAGAGGAAGAGGGAGTTGTGGGGTGAAATTAGGGTCCTATACATGTGAGGAAAGAGCCCTCACACAAATCTGGGCTGGCTAGAACTTGGGGTGTGATTTTTAGCCCTGAGTTTTTTGACTCCCTGGAAGACTTCAAAGCAGAAAATGAATGTACATTAGTCTCTGGAGGAATCTATCATCAAATTCTAATCGCCTGTGGGAGCCAAGAGCCTACTGGTCTACCTGCACTATGTCATTTCTTGTGGGAATTTTTCAGAGACCTTCAGACCCCTCTACAGATATTGTCTCACCAGGGGAAAAGGGTACTACATTAAACACACTTTACTCTAGGCCATCAAAGTTCTTTAACACAACTAGATTATCTGCCCCCTTCCCTTACACAAGCCCTTATTCTATATGTATGTCAGTAGTCTGGATAAGTATTTCCTTGGCATTGAGATGATCACATTTATGGTGATTCACTTTGGATTCAGCTGTTCTTAAGTGTTTCGTTGGAGAAAATGAAATTGGGATATCTCTTTCTTCTGTTGAGTCTCTTGCTTGTACTATTCTCAGAAAATAATAAAGTCTTGACATATTTTATTTTGTGTAGTTCCTCAGGCATCTATCTGGCCAGTGAGCCATCTAGTTCAGGTCACCTTCTGAAAATACACAGATATATGGAAGATAGAAGAAGACTGCAAACTGAAAAAAATATATTGGAGAATTATATATTCTTATCTCAGTTAAAATATAGTTTTATCTTTGATTTATTATTTGATTTAGAATTAGAATATAATATGTTTTCTTAGAAAAAAATCAGCTGAATTTACTTCCATCAAAATGAATATGCTGTGGATATGCAAATTGTATGATATGAGGGAACAGATTGTTACAGATACAAACAATATGACTTTTATTTGAAAATGTCTAATAGGGGATGGTATTATAAGCATTAATCCCAATATTTTGGAAAATAATACAGGCAGATGTTTATGAGTTCCCATCCTTCCTGGTCTTTATAGTGAGTTCTAGAGTAGTACAAACATCACAATAAGCCATTAATGCTTGTAGAAATTTCAAATACCAACTTCAATACTTTTCTAAGTGAGCTTACACTGGACTAAAAACCAAGTATTTAAGAATGTGTATCTTCAATTATCATACATTGAAGGAGTAGACATATTGGAGAATATGACTTAGTATTTCGTCTTAGTGAAATTGTAAGTACAGGTTCCCGAAAAAAAGAGAGGTGATATAAAGAAAATAAGAGACATTTGACAAATAATACTAAGAAAACATGTTAACAATTTTTCCAAATTTGAGCCAGTTAACCTATTTAATGTATTTTGTTTTGAGTATTAAATTGTCTTTAAAACAAATTCTTTATTCAGCTGTTCTCTCATAATAGAGAGGTAAAGTTTAAAAAAAAAAAAAAAAGCTTAATGTTTCTTACCCATTTAAATAATAAAGTAGATCTAACACCCAAGCCCTGAATATAAGTAAAATATTACTATATACATAATGCTCAAAAATCGAAACTCCAAACCCAAGTAGCACTGTATATTATATAAAGTAACTGTAATGAGAGGAGAGGCCCTTGGTCCTGTGAACGCTTGATTCCCCAGTATATGGAAATGCCAGGGTGAGGAGATGGGAGTGCTTGGTTGGTGGGGGAACACACTCATAGAAGCAGAAGGAGGGAGAATGGGACAGGGAATTCCAGAGGAGCAACCAAGAAAAAGGATAACATTTGAAATGTAATCAGTAAAGTATACAATTAAAAAATTTACAGCTATAAATTACCAGAATTTCAAATGCTTTATTCTAATTGAGGCTCAAAAGCAAATGCTCTATTTCTGAAAAGATATGTTCTATGTCAAGTAATTTAATTTTTTATCGTTTAATATTATCTTCCAATAAATTGGATTCACATATATTTCATGCTTTCCTCTCATCCCTCCTAAGGACATTTATTTCCACTCTGTGTTCTTTATGGGCAATATAAGAACAGAAACTTAATGCATAGTCTATTTATTTATTTCTGGGTTTGGCATTAAATATGAAACCATCAGCTAAACTAGATCAAGGTCAATCAGTCATATTGAAGATCATCTCTAGTTGAGTATCAGCCAGGCTGTGTGTGTGTGTGTGTGTGTGTGTGTGTGTGTGTGTGTGTGTATGAGTTTAAAACATGAGTAATCCATTTTTATCTGGAATAACCATTATTAAATCCTATCTTTCTTCATTGCATCCTAAGGTCATATTTTTATTTGAAATTCACAGGATCAAAGACATTATGACCCAAGAGAGATCAGATCGCAGTCAAACATAAAGGCTCTCTTGAACTCAACATTTTTACCAAGCATAAGAGCCCTTAACCCTAAATTACACTAAAGTGCTGAGGAATGTTAAGTGGCAAGTCCATTTAATTTTTATTTATAAATCACATCAAGCCTTAGGCAAGTTTACAAGGTTTTATTTTTCTCTGTAGGCATGGAAAGGTTTCATGTCCTTAAATAGCAGAGGTTTGGTGGGAAGAATACTTGCAAAACTAATTAGGCACAGAGTGACCCTTTTATTAATTGAACTTGGCTCTACCATTATGGTTATTCTTATAGATGAAAAGTATCACCAATTATAAAGAACCGACCTTGCAGAAGGCTTCCATCCTAGCTACTGTTTAATACTCTAATGAGTACTGAAATTCTGATTCAGAGAAAGCCTGCCCTTTCAGATGATTTCATGAAGATTTTAATTTCTCAAAAGAGACAATCTCACACATAAATATTTTCTGCCAAAGGTCATTTGGACAGAAAACATTTGATGTTTTGTTTTTTTATTTTGTTTATATTTTTTCTAATATTTCATAAATTTATTGTCGGAATGTTTGCTCTAAATATACTATTGTTATTTTATTCATTCCATTTTAAAAGTTTACAGTATTCTGCAGGCAACTAAAAAACAAATTTTATTTTTCAATTTTTTGCAAGAATTTGTATAATATCATATTACCCATTAATAAAAAAGTTATCTGAACTTATTAGACAATACTTACAGTTATCCACATCTGTGAGTTAATTCAATGTTTCGTCCAGAATAAATGTCACAGTAGAAGAATATCCATAGGTTATTTTTATCCTTTTCCTTTAGTTCCTATGATCACTGTGCTCAATTCTGAAAAAAACAAAAAAAAAACAAAATGTTTTACTGTCAAATAAAATGATTTCTGTGCACATTATAAAACTGTATGGAAAAGCTACATTTTTTTCTGAACACAATAGTTATAAATACTGAGTGAATATATAATGAAAAAATTTTAAAGTGAATTTATATATGAAGTAAAAATCATCAAATCCACTGAGCTTATTTTACTATGCGTATGAATCAAACTTAATATCACCTCTCACCTCCAAAGTATGGTTTAAGATGATGGTGAAGATATTATTTAAGGAATAAATATTTTAATATTTATGATAATCTATGATATCAAAATATAGACTTTTATGTCTCTTAGCTAAATGAGTATCAGAAAACCTGCTCAATTATTTTGGAGAAATAATGCATTAATTTCTATTGGCCAAGTATTAATACAGAATTTGTTTTAATCGTTCTTTATATTGTAATCTATGTATATAGATATCTGGTTTAATAAAAAAACTATATATTCAAATATTGTGTGGTATATTAAAGAAAATTATGAAAGTGGAATATCTCATGTTTTCAATGAGAGGACTAGAAAGACAAATGCCTGGATTTTTTTTTTTTTAGACTCTCTAATCTCTCATATGTAATGGAAAAGAAGAGAAATTCCTTGTGCTTTGGTTAGATGTCAATTAAAACTAAACAACCAGCATTAATGGAAAATATATACACATGTGAAGATTATTCGTTAATGATTATTGTCACAGGCTTTCAAATCAAGGGGAATCTCATTTCCTAGGCAAATATATTGTAATAGTTAAGTACTCAAATCCTTCCCAGTGAAAATATTCTTGGTAAGTCTATCTCTCCTTACAACATGCTAATTAAGTAAATAACATGTTACAATGCAAAGTAATATTTTAGTTTATAGTTTATTTATTTAAAAAAAAGCTGTAGGTAAGATAGCTCAGTGCCTAAGAACATTTGGTAATCTTGCAGAGGTACTACTTCCTCTTCCTGAACACACATGGAATGGTTACAACTGCCTTAATCCTTAGCTCCAGAGCATATAATACTCTTTTAGAGCTGTATTGAGACCCGCCCTCACATGCATGTATTCCCACATGTACACGTAATAACAAAAAAAAAAAAAAGATATCCTAAAAAACCAAAACCAAAAACCAAAAACAAAACAAAACAAAACAAAACAAAACAAAAAACAAACAAACAAACAAACAAACAAACAAACAAAAAAAAACAAAAACAACAACAACAAAAAAAAACCAGCTTTAAACATGTAAATTCCACACAATCTTTTCCACCAGCAGGGCCAGATCTTGAAGCACTTAATCTCCATGCAACCTAAGGATTATCTCAAGACAGGAGCAAAGTCAAATAACTAATAGGTTTATTTTTAAAGTCTTATTCCCAGTGAAAGAAGATAGCTTTAAAAATCTAACTATATAATATTTCAACAAACCATGTCTCTGCCTCTCAAGGAAATTAATGTCAGTCTGCAGAGAAATTTGTTTTTCACATTTGAATGAATTGATATATCTATTATGATTTTTAATTTAGCATCAGTCATCTTTCTGATGCATGATGCTGTTTAAAATTTGCTCACAATAGCTGTCAATCTTTTCTGTTTAAAATTCTTGATATTTCATTTATACATTAATAATCCTCTGTACAATTTTCCATGTAACAAGATGATCACGAATTCCAAGATCTCTGAGTGTTTTCTCATACTGAAACTTCAATTATTTTCGTGCTTTTGTTCAAGTTTTTCTAAGTACTATCAATATGAGTCACTTGTCTTATACCTGTGTTAAATTTATTATCATTTCTAATCTCATATATTTAGGTGTTTAAAGTTGATCTTTTGTTTCTTTTTACCATTTTAATAATTCACCAAAAAGTATACTAAAAAATAGTATAAGAAAGGGTAGGAGGGTTAGTCAGTTCTAAGAGACGTGGAAGGATAGGTGGATTGAAGAACAAGGAAGAGAAAGACATAGATTGTTTTTCTCTTTATCGGTTTCATAAAATTTAGATATTGAACAGGACTTATTAGCTGATAACTTCTAAAAAATTTAGATAATATTTGAAAAGTTTATCCCAACTTTTATAATATAATTACAATGGAGTCATACACTAATCCAAAAGTGTGATTTTCATTATCTTTAACTTCTATTACATTGTAATTATTTTGAAACCTTCAATGTTTCATTATGTTCTTCTTTCACTGTTTCATCGTTTATGAGATTTTGTTGTTTGGACTATTACTTGTATTTCCTTTGTTCTTGTAAGACAGACATTCTCAATCTCCTTACACAAGCCTTAAATACAGTTTTTCCTATGAAATGTTGCTATTGATAGATTCACTCAGGGTTACTTTTTCAATTGTTAGATTTAGCCATTCATTCTATGAAAAAAAAAATTGTGTGTATGTAAGTATGGGATTTCAATTTAATACCCTTTCTCTAACATTATGTGTGTGTGTGTGTGTGTGTGTGTGTGTGTGTGTGTGTGTGTATATATATATATATATATATATATATATATATATATATATATATATATTTATTTATTTGCTGGTGGAACCTACCCCCTTGGAACATCTGTTTTAAGCTTTTTATGTACTTTATCAACTTTTTATCAACTAGGCACCCCCCAGTTGAAGTCATTCAAGAAGTATCTGTTGAATGCATTAATAAATGAATAAATACATAAATTTATTTTTGGTATATAATCTATTAGTAACAATGGGTAATTTCTACCTTAACCAGTTCATTGAAATTCATGTAGTTTAGCTAATAAGAAAATCAGGACTAACATTATCCAACTCAAGGGGTGACAAAGTATACGAAGGTTGTCAGAGTCTTCTTTCAATTCCCATTATTTTTTGCTTGCCATGTTAATAGGCACACCTAAAACTTTTAGATGTGAGGATTAATTGATACTTTACAATTGCCCACTCAAGGAATAATTGCTATATTGTCTGAAAATTACTTATGGAAGCATGAGAGTGGTGTTCTAGCTTATTTCTCTGGCAATGAAAAACATCACAAACAAAAGAAAGTTGGAGAGGAAAGGGTGTATTAGGTTTACACTATGCAATTTCAGTCTGTCATTGTCACAATTCAGGGAGGAACATCAAGCAGGAACAGGGCACTAATGCTGGAGGAATGCTGCTTACTAGTTTCTTCTCCATTATTTGTTCATCATGACTCTTTATATAGCAAAGGACCATTTCCCATAGTGAGCCATGCTCTCCCCCTTCAATAATTATGAAAATGCCCTATAAACATGCCCCCAAAATAAAGAAAATGAAAGGAAGTCTTCCACCAAGATCCATTCTTGCAGGGTGACTCTTGCTTATGTCAATTTGACAGAGATTAACCAACACAAGTTGTCAGAAATCCAATAAACATCTAGTATCTAGAAAAAAATCAATCATAATCAAATCTTATACTTGAATCAAGTTTTGTTTTAATATCATAATCTCTATTGTGTGGTTAATTTGGAAGAGGGAGCAAGATTATTTTATCACCACCATGTAATGCTACTATACTAAATATGCTTGCTAATATTGAGATTTTTTCTGATTAAAAACAATTACAATCTACCTAGATATCTCCTAGAAAAATAATAAAGGGTATGAGCATAAAGCCAAGAAGATGTATGAAAGAATAAATCAGTACTGATGCACATCAACACACCCTATGCATTTCCCTGTTCTTTTAACAGATGCTATTGTGTGCTAAAATTTTCATAAGTTTATGCAAACTTATGGTCATATCCACCTCTCATTTATCCACTGTAGCTTTCCCTGTCTCTTCCCCAGTATGGAATCCTGACCCTTATTATTATTATTATTATTATTATTATTATTATTATTATTATTATAATCCATTAAGTCCATTTAGGGCTGCCCTTATGTGTGAATTCTTTGAGCTTGTGTGTGTTTTTGTTTGAAAGAAAGGTCGATTTTGTTGTTCTTTGTAAGGATTCCTATGATTTTAGTTATCTTGTTACTCCACAGGATTAGGTGGGTCAGAAGATTTTCTTAGCTTCTGGGTTCCTAAGGCACCTACAGGCAAAATGACTGACATTTCTACATTCACAGAAAGACTCAGGATATTATTAGAATGCTCATTTAGAATGTTCACATATCCGTTTCGAAGATTTGGTCATGGAATATTGTGGAAGACTGGAGGAAAGAAATGAGTGAGGGGAGGGGCCAAGGACACTACAAAAGACCCTTAGGGGCTCACAGAGACTGAACTACCAAATAAAGAGGATATATGGGCTGGATCTTGGCCCCTAGAAATTTGTAGCAGATGTGCTTCTTTGTCTTCATGTAGGTCCCCTAAGAAGCTGAGGCTGTCTCTGATTCTGACTCCCCTTACCCTAACTAGACTGCCTGGTTGGGCCTCAGTGGAAGGAGAAGCATGTAGTTATACTACAACTGTATGTCTCAGGATAGGGCAGTACCCAAGGGGGACTTCCTTTTCTCTGAGAAGAAGGGAGAGTAATTGGGAAAGAAATTTGAAAGAGTAGGACTTGCAGGAGACATTGGACAATTGAGATGTTAAATTAATAGAAAGATAATAAATATTTTTATTAAAAAAACAAATAGCCCCTCAAAACAGAGAACCATTGTCAATAGCCAAAACCAAAGATCCTGAATGATATTATTTACACAGTAAACATTTTTAATATGAGAAAGCTTAACTATTTTCATGGATATTTAGAAACCACTATTATTAATATAAGAAATTCACAGCAGTGAAAGTGCTACAGAAAATAGTAAGAATAATTTAAGAAATATATTTATGTAATAATATAAATATGCAGTAAAATATTTACTAACTTGATACACTTCTATTATTTACATTAAAATATATGGTTGATAATCCAAACAAAATTGAATTTATCATATCAGATAGGGTCCCATTTTAGATAGTAAATATTTGTACACTATTTTTTTTTCCAAATAAACTGTTTACAGAATATACTGAGTCTATATGCAGAAAGAAGGTAGATAAACAGTTAGGGCTCTGACTCTATCATTTCACTTACTATCTCACATAATGTATATGCAGAAGAAAAGTTCAATAGCAAGTGATTACATTTGATCAATTTTCATAAAATTTGATTTTTGAATGCTTTCTCATGTATGTTACTTTATAATTCTATAATGTTTTATAGAGTTAGTAAAAAACTATTGCCTTTCACTATATCTAGCCTTTCAATTAATAATGTATCTATAGAAACTACAGAATTGTAACATAAAATATTTTTAAAAATCTGCCTATTTCTTCAAAGTCAAATCAAGGTAATAGACAAAGACATTAAAAATATCCAAATTATAACCTGAATTATAACATTCTTCCACATTATAACCCCATCAAGCAAATGGTAACAAGCAGTTGACATATTTTTGATCTTCCACGCCAGGTCTGAGTTTTAATATCTACAACTGCATTTCACCTAATAGAAGAGTTAAAATTTAAGAATCAGAAGAGAGAGAAAAATGGACTTGAATATGAACTATCTCCCCTCCCAAATTGAAAAAAATAAAACTTTGAAGTACTCCCATAGGCATTGGATAATTATGGGAACAATGAAATAAATAGTCATTGATTTTATTTACAATATAGAAGACTTCTTTAAATTTTTACTTTTAAAAAAAAAATTCCAACTTTTATTAGATATTTTCTTCATTTACATTTCAAGTGTTATCCAAAAAGTTCCCTATACCCTCCCCACTCCCGGCCCTGCTCCCCTAACCACTCGCTCCCACTTCTTGGCCCTGGCGTTCCCCTTTATTGGGGCATATAAAGTCTGCGTGACCAAGGGGCCTCTCTTCCCAATGATGGCCAACTAGGCCATCCTCTTCTATATATGCAGCTAGAGACATGAGCTCAGGGGGTACTAGTTAGTTCATGGTTATTCTTCTACCTATAGGGTTGAAGACCCCTTCAGCTCCTTGGGTACTTTCTCTAGCTCCTTCCTTGGGAACCCTGTGTTCCATCTAATAGCTGACTGTGAGCTTGAAATGGATGTATGAGAAGAGAAAGACAGGTGAAGTTTGGAGACCTTGGGCTCATTTTTCAGTTTTTGAGCAGTTATATATCACTGATGTTTTCTTTTGTGTATAACATGTTTTGGGGTAATATTAGATATAAAAGACCCATGAATTCAATTTACTGACTAAAGGAAATTGTAATAAATGAAAGTGTATTTGCATTTGTTCTAGATTTGTTGATTATATATTATAACCTGAAGAAAATATTATAAATTATGCTAATTGAAAAGCTTTACCCACCATTTCAAGCATTTGTTACAATAAATTTATACTTCATTTCCTTAAGTATATTTTAATCATGTTTGTTATATATTATGTATCCAGCTCAAAATACTCTTTATACTACTTTAAAAGACAAAAAGACATTATATTGGGAGCAAATGTTAATAAATCAGTTTTCACATGCAAATTTTATATTTAATAGTATATTGTTCATTTTAATATAAATGAAGAAAATGCAAATATTTACTTACAATATTTAATATTGTAAAATACAGTTCTGCTGTGTCTCTTATCCCTTCATTTCTTTCATTCCTCCAGTCTCCTTTTTTTTTTTTTTTTTTTTTGTTAACGTCATTAGATTCAGGCTACAGCTTGTATGTACAATAGAACAGGCTTCTATTATTACAAGAAGACTGTCCAAACTCACTATTGAAAATAATGCTATCTGTAATTATGACAAATGATATGTGGTAATATTCAAGTGTGTATTACTGTAATTATAATATATGCTCACTCTAAACACAAACTCTTTTACATTTGTCTTTCTTTCAGCCTTTGGATATAAAGAATCCATAATCCATGTGGATTCTTTATTCTAAGAATATTCGATCAAGATTACCTAGTGCCTTTAAATTGAAGGCTAGCTTGGGAAGGAACCAAAATCATGAGGTATGTGTGGCAATAAATTTAAAAGTTAAAAATTAAAATAATTGTCTTTTATCCTGGGTTGATCCAGCTCTCTGAGTATATTCATTCTCTCTCACACTTTAAAAAGGATTTGGTCATTGAATAAATGATTTTCCTCTTACCTGGTATATATATATATATATATATATATATATATATATATATATATATATATATATATATATATCATTTTCTGAGACAGGGTTTCTCTGTATAGCCCTGGCTGTCCTGGAACTCACTTTGTAGACCAGTCTCAGGCTGGCCTCGAACTCAGAAATCACCTGCCTCTGCCTCCCAAGTGCTGGGATTAACGTTGTGTGCCACCACCACCTGGACTCTTACCTGGTCTTAATTTACACTTTCAAAAGTTAATAGATATATTCCTTGAAACATGTTAAATTAAAATTTGGAAAATTTTTATATTTTATGTTAAAGTACATAGTTGGAACACCATTAAGTATAATAAAAATTTACATGTATAATTCAGTAATCCATTAAAATCCATCTGATTATATTTGTATACATTTTCATCACATAATGATAGAAATATTGATGACAAGCATGCCTCCAACTTTAGATCAATAGTAGCTATTATATTTTGATGTTCTTGCAATGGAATGTTTTAAAACTTGGCACTCCCGATCATTTCAAACTACTTAGCTATGACTATGTTAGGTTTCAAAGGCATTTCTGCAGTTTCCTCAAGACAGTTGATAGCATCTTTTACTGATTCTGTCATTAAATGACTTCAGAAGCAGGATGTAAGCTGTCGTCCCTACTGTGGCTGATGTGATCCATAATGTTAAAACAGTCCTGCCATCATTACATATTTTATTTGGGGAACTTTTGAATTTTTGTAATTCTAAATATTTCAAAGGAGGAGATTTCGATAATAATAATTGTTTTTCAGAAGTTCTACCATTATAAATTCTCTTTACTGAGAGTGTCAAAACAATCATCCACTAAAGTAAAAACTGTTTTCAGGCAGTGTCACATGGGGACATTATCATGTGGAGTGACCCACTTTTATTTGCAAAGCTCGATGTGCAATGTAAGGAAATTCTCTAGGACATTTCCATGTACCTATCTAATTATTATGTTCCTGTTCATCTTGCCATTATTCTTCTCTGTCTTATCACAAACTCCTTCTTTATTTCACTGGTCTCTCAAATATTACATTGCTGTTTTCAGTAGAGTATGAATAGTTGCCAAAACATTTAATACCTTACTGTGAGCAACTGACATATTTCACTTAACATGATCCCCAATGTTACTCATTCTCTTGCAACATAATCTTTTCATTCTCATTTATCATTAAACATCATGTTGTGTATGTATAATGCAATGTCTTTATCTGTTCATTTACAGATAATGATCTAGGGCAATTCAACAATTTATCTACTGTAAATACTGTCAACATGTGTGATCAGATATTTCTATAGTAAGTTGATTTACAATATTTCAGTTGTATGCTCAGAAGGATAATATTGAAATCCTGTGTGTTTGTCTTTTTCTTTGTTTTGTTCTGCCTTTTCACGAAAGTTTATGCCAGCTTCCACAGAGTTTGAAGTCGTATACATTCTCACAAATGAAAAACTTTGCTTCACATCTTTGCCAAGCTTTCTTTCTTAAACATAAGTATTTTCATGGTATGAGATGAAATCTTATATTAAAATAGTCTAAATTCTCTATCAGAAGACTCATATATCTGATTAACACTTTTATCAAATATCAACATAGACATTAGGGGTGGATAGAAGGAGGGAACTGGGTGGGAGAGCAGGTAACGAGAAGAAAGGAATGGGGATAGGGGATGGGGACAGGGGCAAGAGATGATTGGGAAAGGGAGCAACAATTGGTGGGGAAGGCATCTTTGGGACAGGAGAAGCTCCTGGGAGTCTATGCGGTGGCCCTAGCTCGGACTCTTGGCAGTTGGGGATATGGAGACTAAAGTGGCCTCTTCCTGTGTCCAGGCAGGTCTCTCAGTAAAGGGATAAGGACACCAACCGATCCACAAAACCTTCAATTCAAAATGTGTCTTGCCTCAAGAAATGAATAAACAGAGATGGAGCAGAGACTGAGGGAAGAGCCAACCTATGACTGGATCAACCTGAGACGCATCCCATGGTCAAGAACCAATACCTCACACTACTAATGATACACAGTTACACTAGTAGGCAGGAACCTAGCATAACTGTCCTCTGATAGGTTCCATACAGCAGCTGGCTAAAACAGATTTAGATATCCACAGTCAAACATTAAGTGGAGATCTGGGAGTCTTGTGGAAGAGAGGGGAATAGGATTGAGCGAGTCAGAGCAGGAAACCATAAGAAGGCCTACAGTGTTAACTAACTTGGGCCCATTGAGGACTCACAGAGACATAAAGAACATGCAGGGCATGGACTTAGGCTGGGTAAAAATTTGTATAAGTGTTCAACTTGTTCTTCATGTGGCTTAACAATTGGAGTAGTGGCTTTGTCTGTCTTTGATGCCTGTCTTGGGATCTACTTCCAATAGCAGCATCTGACCTTGTTTGGCCTCACTTGAAGATGTGACTAGCCCTGCAGTGACTTGATGTGCCAGGTGGGTTGATTCCGATTTGAGACTTCCCTTTCACTGAAATCAGATGAGGCAGTTATAAGCTACATATGTACCAGGAACTATAGACCAGCCCATGTATACTCTGGTTGGCGGTTTAGTCCCTGAGTGTTCATAGAGGTATGGTTAGTCAATACTGTTGTTCTTCCTATGAGGTTACAATCTCCATCAGCTCCTTCAGTCCTTCCCTGAATTCTTTCATTGAGGTCCCCAGGCTCAGCTCAATGGTTCACTATATCTGCATCTGTCTCAGTCAGATGCTGGCAGAGCCTCTCAGAAGACAGCCATACCAGGCTCCTGTCTGTAAGCACATCTTGGCATCAGCAATAGAATTGGGGTTTGGTGTCTGGATGCAATGAATTGCATAGTGAGCAGTCTCTGGATGGCCTTTCCTTCAGCCTCTGCTTTATTGTCATTTACTTTAAACAGGGACAATTCTGGGTTGAATTTTTTGAGACCCAAAAGGACTTTCATGGTCTGGACTTACTGACATGTAGATTTTAGTCCTAAAGCTGAGAATACCCATGATATAACTCCCATACTATATGAAGATTAACAAGAACGTGAGCCAAGGTGTGGATTCCTCAATCCCTCTTAGAATTGGGGAACAAAATAATCATGAGTGGCAGAGGAAGAAAGAAATCTAGGTCTAAGAGGTGAGAGGGAGGGAAAGGGGTTGTATGATCAAGAATGGGAAGAGACAGGAGAGAAGTCTAGAGGGCCATAAGGATGAATAGTGGGAGTGGGTGGGTAGGGGAGCAGGGCGGGGGATGGGGGAGGGTATAGGGATCTTTCTGGATAACATTTGAAATGTAAATGAAGAAAATATCTAATAAAAATTGGGAAAAAAAAAGAAATATGTTTCACTTTGAGGTGAGAAACCACTAGAAAGTCCCAGACACCAGGGATGCAAGAGGCTCTCAAAACACAATAAAGATGACATTAGTCAAAATACTCAACAGCAGGGAGAAATAACCTGAAAAGACCACCTCCAGTAGATAAACATGGCCCCTGATGGAGGGATGGGGCCATCTACTCATCTAAAAATAATCCAGATGCAACTCAAATTTAATTTAAAATAAATTACAATGTTCTCACTGAGTTCGTCATTCATTTAGATTGCCTTTGGGATTGGCAATATAAATGAGCAAGACTGGTGAAACTAGAAATCAAACAAATGACATTAACAACAATAACAACCAAATGTACCAGCAGTAGCTCTAGTTTAGATTTGGACTGTTTTTCTCCTTTGATAAAGCACCAGAAGTAGCTTTAATTTAGATTTGGACTGTTTCTCTGCATTGATTTAATGTGTGGCCTTGGCAATCCACTTCAGCATAGTTTTTGACAGTAACAACAGAACTCCTCAGTATGTATTTGTTTCTGAAACGCTCTAATTTACAACCTTACTTCATGAATTTATTTGTTACTTTATATATATACATACATATATATATATATATATATCAAACTAAACCATAATGTGCTGACTTGCCATAGGTGTTGCAAGTAGACACTAAACTGACTAGCATGTATGGAGTATTTTAAAATTATTCCTGGTTTTCATTGAATTGAATGCCACATCGTTCAGTATCTAACCCATGAATGACAGTTTCATCACTGACCTACAATAACATCCAATTTCTACCCATTAACGCCAGCTCAAATCCAATATAACTTGGACTTTGTTGGATGGGAAACATAATGAAATGGAGATGAAATATGATCACTCCTGAGATGTTGAGTAATGAAGCACGTCACGTGACGCAAGCTAATGACCGTGGAAAGTAATATAGCCGCACACGGGGAACCTGTAACATCTCGAAGCAATTTCGTACAAAAGTAGGTATTTTATGAGTTCTGTGTTTATAAGGAAGGTGACTCACAAAGGGACAGTCGCTTGCCAGAATTCCCGTTTTAAAGCACCAGTGTAACTCCTGAGCTTCTTTACCGACATGGGAGATGCATGGTCATTCCAGCAATGGACCTTTAACTGGGTCACTGTGAAAGAAAAGGGCTGCTGCGAAGAGCCAGTGCAGCCAAGGACAAGAGGAGTGAGTTGGGAAGGATATGAAAGTATCTGGAGTATGATGGCCCTCTTGATCAGTTCTTCCTTTTTCTAAATCAGTAGTCACTCTACAGATGTACATAAATCAGAGTACATCAGGGAGCCCTTGTTCGGGAAGCATGTTGAGAGCTCCCGGGGTGACCCGTTGTGGAACAGTTGTTCCAACTCACACTGCTTATTATGATAGAGAGATTTATTTCCTGACAGCTGACAGAGTGCCCTGCAAGAGCTGGCAATCCCTAGTGTAGCTGCCTCTGTAGCTCCAGGAAGAAGTTCTCTGAACTCAAAAGCTCCGAGCCTTGCCTTTATGTTAAAATGACTATTTTAGTACTTTGAAAGATCTAAGTGGCTTATTCTCTCATCTTTTAAAAATTCAAACTACTCCTCCTTACCTCCTTTAAGCACAAATCTTCCTTCATCGCTGTATTTCTCATGCTTTTTTAGCCTGCTGTTTTCTTTTATGCAGGAATCTCTCCCTCTGGAATAGAGCTAAAGTCAAACTAAGCAGGCCTATTCACTGCTGCAATTCTAAGGTGATCTCCCAGTACCATTACAAAGAACTTATCAAAATCTAGACTCCACTACTTGACCAAGAAAGTCATATTCAGCAGCTAACCCAAAAATCTGAAATGAAAGTGATGTACTAGCTATGTAATCTCATCTCTTAATCATTAAATGCCTCCAATTTGATAAAAGATTAATAGACCTTAGTATTTATAAATCAAATGCATTCACTATAATGTACTTAGATTTTACTTTAAATATACATATTTCTAAATGTACAGCTTAACTCATTTCAATATTATACATAGTAGCTTTAGTACAAATTTAATTACTGTTACCCATAATCCCTTATTAGGGAAGTTTTTATGTAAATAATTGCATATTTTATTGTTATTTTTATTTACCAAGAAATACAGATGAATAAAATTCTAGTTAATGTAGTTTTTCTTTTTCAAATCAGATTTAAATGTAATATGTTGGTATTATAATTATTCCATTAAAATACATCTTTATTACATTAAAATTACATTTTAAAGATGTTTATTCATTTAGATAAATTAATATGTGCATACTACATGTATCTAGAGTTTATATTTATGAATCAATTTTGTAAATTACATGTTGCTGATTAAATACAGAAGACCTATAGGTCAATAGGGATGAAACAATAGCACTTACAGGACAATTATAATATACTAATATTAGAGGTGATGCATACATTAATACATAGGGTGTATATAAGTAATATTCAATATTTTATATATGTATAATTTTTGAAAATCATACCTTAAAGATACTAAGAATAACTAACTACAGGCATGTTTGTGACTAAAATTTTTCATTTTTTTTTCTAAAAAAGATATTTTAGGGGATTGTAACTGAACTGGACAGTTTGCAGCTCTCCACCCTGGTCAGAGATCTACTGTTAGCAATAGACCCCAGTCACCAGAGAACTGCCCAAAGTATCAAGACTTGGTGTTCAGTCCTAAATGAAATATCTATCTCAATCTCTCTCTCCCAAAGACTCAGGAAAAGTCACAGATGGGGTGGTAGAAGGAATGTAAGGACCTGAGACCTCAGACAAGCATTCTAGATAATGTTTTGTTTTGTTTTGTTTTGTTTTGTTTCATCCCACAACATGATGATCATGACACTCATAAACACATAACAACTGGGGCTAGCTGGCACTACAACATCAAAAGATCAAAACCAGTCAAAGTCCATTCAAAACCGACAAATGAGCTCTGAGGTGCACAACTTACAGAAGGGCTATTGATAGATGGTATCTTTCTTTCTTGGGGGTCATTGGTTTTGAGGATATGACCATTCGTTGGTAAGTTTCCCATGATCCAGAGGATGCCAGCCCTAACTGGTATTTCAAGGTTATAGAAAGTAAAAATTGCAGGAAGTTGTAAGAAGAACTTACTGAAGGAATATGGAGGGAGTTGAATAGTAAATTTAGGGAATAATTCATTTTATATACATATGACATTCTCATAAATAAATATAAAAAAAATACAACAAAATGCTTTTGTCTCTATGTAAAGAGTAAAGATTTTGAGGGCCAGAAGAGAGGAATGACTTGCCTGAGACAATATTTTATTTTGTCATCCAAACAGAAACTTAAACCATAACTTGCTAACTCGTGCATCTTTATGTCTTCAGTATTTCATCTAGGAAAGAGGTTTATATTCACTAAGTCTTAAGTTTAAGACTAGACATGCAACATTTTACCATATCTTACTGCTAAGTAAATGGATTTTAGTATTGTGGTTCACATTAGAGTCCCATTTAAATATTTTTTCCTCCATATCTAATTACTCATTCTGGCTGAAGTTAGAGGATCTGGAACTGAGGTCTTACTTGATGTTCCTTGTGCTGTGATTCCATAATCCAGATTTTTGATGGTGGCTATTCCTGTCACTGCCTCTTACTTGGAGTTTTTACAGTGACTTCATAGGGACCATTTTGAATATTGCTCTTCTGAAATGAAAGCAAATTTCAGCTTCTGCTATAATGTTTATTTAATGTTATGAAACACTGGGTCACATTGTTAAGATAAATAACATTAAATGTCTTCTGGAAGAGAGGTGTTCTGTTTTGTTTTGTTTTGTTTTGTTTTTCTGTTTCTTGTAAGGAAATAATAATAAGAGGAGTGCCTAGTGAGTTTGTTCAGTGAGTATGTGTATGTTCAGGATGTTCTTTTTACACATGCATGAAGATCTAAGTTTGAATTCCTAGCTAAATTCTGATAGAACCAAGGATCTCCTGATTTATGTCTGTGCTGATGGACAAATGCTAATGATAGACTTAAACAACCAAGCTTCCCTCTGAAATACTGTTACAAACATAAAGGCTATTGGGTCATCAAAGTTCTAAGAAGAAATATTACATGCTCATCCATAAATAGTGTATTCATTCATATTGTCTCTATAATTCAGGAAATATCAAAAAAAAAAAAAGAAGGCATTAAAAATCCACAAGCCAGAAGATAGGATTCAGGACTACGACATGTTATTTTCTTGGTCTGACACAGCTAATGTGGTAATGTCATTACAGCAGTTATGATTATCTGCAATGGATCCATACATGACAATGTCTTTCAATATGCAACCATAGGTCAGCAGTATTCATCCTCCCTGATGAGTTATTGGTTTTTGATGAATTATGTGAAAAGAGCCACCACTGTCTTCTGTTCTGTACTTACTGAAATGATGACCATATTTAATAGATAGTTCAAAACCCATGGTCTTACAAAAGTCCCTGGTTAAGCTTTGTGGGTAGCCAAAAAAAAAAAAAAAAAGATTTTTTTTCTGACAAAAATACGCACTGTAGACATGTAGGTCTGAGGGGTAGAAAGAGATGAGAGGGGATTTAAAAAGATTCTGGCGTTACACTAATCATAATATTCTTTATTTATGAATGACATTTTCAAAGAGCAGATTGATTAAAAGTTAAATAAAAAAAATTTCTGACAACAATTACATATCATTTTGTTTGTTTGTTTTACATGGGGTATAGTTACGAAAGGCTCTAAACATCTTGTAAATTCCAAAAGGCTTACAACATTGAAAGGAAAGGTGAGGATAAAGCTGGCGAGAGGTCACAGTGGACGAGAGTGATGATTTCACAGGCATGAGAACCTGAGTTCATATCCAGCCACTCACATGGGCAGCCTCAAGACGGCTGGTATGGGGTTGGAATAGAGGCTCCTTCGGCTAGCTGCATTTTAGCATAGCTCCAATGCAGAGTGACTCTGCATCAAGAATCTAAGAAGAGTCGTAGAGCAGATACCTTATGTCCTGTTATGTCATATGCATGCACATTTACAGAGGTTAGTGGTTAGTACTGTCGTATATTCATGTACACACACCACACACATATACCACATATACACCAAACATATATACTCTACTCATATACACTTTACACACACACAGAAACATACACACAGACACCACTTGTGAATCACGCTTACATGGCACAGATGCATATATACATACATCTAGAACACACACACAGGTGTGTGTGGGTGTTTGTGTGATGTGTGTGTGTGTGTGTGTGTGTGTGTGTGTACCACAACATGCCAGAATCAGTTTCTCACATCACAGGGACATAAAGGAGAGAGAAAGGATTAAAATCAAAGGAATGGCTTCTATCGTTGAGAGGAAATCTCTAAAACCTGAGAGCAGTAGAGATTAAACTTCAGAGTGAATTTATCTTTACATTTAATCCTCTTTATTTCAGTATTCAGTTTTCTTCAGTCACTTGGAACTTTAACTCTCACCTAGAATGCTTCAGAGAACCTCTCTCTTTCTCTCTCTCTCTCTCTCTCTCTCTCTCTCTCTATCTCTCTCT
>LR749650.1:2203992-2314886 GCA_902729485.2 Mus minutoides | reverse complement strand
CCAGGGTAGGCTACATAAGACCATGTCAGAAGAGCAAATAAGAGAAAAGTTCAAGAATATCCTCATTAAACTGTTATCAAACAATCCAATGGAAATCCTTGAAATGAAAAAAATACAAAAACCAAAGTTAAGAATTCAACAGACATATAAATATCAGATTACACACACACACACACACACACACACACACATTTGGGCTACTAAAAGACAAGTCAGTATGGCATATCAAGAAGGAAAGAGCTTGATAAGAAGCATATCAAATGTAAAAGACACATGGGAGCCTCCCTTGAGTCTAGCATGCACATAATCAGAAGGAAGGGGAGAAGGGTGGACAGTGAAAAAACATGTGTCATGCTGACTTAAGGTATCAACGGAAGGATCCAAAACAGAAATAGCTAACCTCATACACAACACAGCACAACTTCTAAAACCCAATTGCTATGATGTTTTAAAGAGTAAAACTACTTCAAAAAGTAGTGATAAGAGATGACTTTGCAGCTGTGGCAATGAGGCCCAGAAGACAGTGCAATCATAGTTTCAATGTGCTTAAGCAAATTTCCAAAGAAGGGTTAGGTACTCACTGTGGAATGGATGAACTTATGGCCAATAGAAAGAGAGAGAAAACATTCAAGGTAAGCAAAAACTAAAGTGTATACCCTGATGTTATTTTTACACTTTTCTATAGAAAACAGGAAAGTGTTTTGCCCAAGATTATTCAGTGAGCTGTCAAGAAGGGACTGAGATCCTGATCTAACTTCTAGCCCCATTCTCTTATTCTCTGCAGGATGCTATGTGAAGAATGAAGTTTTGATTCAGAACAGCTGATCCAAACCAGGTAATCCTAGCATGTCAGGTGCAGCCAACTGCCTATCTATCAAAAGAGAGATCTTTTGAGCACTTCATTTGAAAAAAACATTCTTTGGAGATTAAAATTATTAACAGTGAAAGAGACAACATTGCTTCTCTCAGACACAGAAATGCCTGGCTCATCCATTTATCAGCTAATGTGCAAAAGTCTACTTTATAATCAAAGACCTAACTCCATGCAAGGGAGTCATGGCTGTTCCATCTATATAAACAGAGCAAAGGCAATGGGCATTAGCGAGATAGTCCCCGTGAATGAAATCCCCTCCCGTGACAGAAAAGTGGAAATAACCAACCTTGTTCACCAACCTGGTGGATAGTCTGCATCTGCATCTAAGGATATAGAGCTGCGTGGCTGATAAAGATACTTAAATCTTGCTGTTTGGGTGAATTATACCCATGGTGTGATAAAATAAATACCCAGGTAAAGACTTATGGAGCTTTGCCAACTGTTGGCTTCTCTTCTTTAATGATTAATGAGTCACAAAGGGGTTCTTCCTCTCAGCCTTCCAAATCAGAGTTAATGAACATGCATTAAAAAAGAAGACAACTCTTCAGACATGCACAGGCCCCTTCATCATAGCCTCCAATGCTACTTGTCTGGCAGAAGTGATTCATTTTGTTTCTGCGTGGTGTTTTCTTATTTTGAGCATCCATTTCACCATCCAAAAACACCCTGTCAAATCAGCCTTAGACACTGCCTATTAAATGTTAAACTTCACCTGATAGAATATAATTATAGCATGCCTGGCATTTTAACATAGCACACACACGCTTCAAGCCAATTTTGCTAGAGTTAAGATTATTTCTTTGGATGTGTGAATGCATGACGAGGCTGTGAGGAAATATCAATATGTCAAACTCTAATATAGTTGAGAAAGTTAATCCAAAATAAAATGTAAAAAATCAGAATATGGATTAAATGAATAAAAATGGACACAAAGGCCAACAGTTACTGGGTGAGCTCACCAAACTATGCCATTAAATGGTTTCTTAAAGGAGCATCCATTGATAGACTGTTTTAAATTCAATGAGCCTTTTTTTTTAGGTTCACTGGGGCTGGGGCTCATTACCCGAAAAGCTCTCAAGAATAACAAATATTCTTGTCATATGGCGGAACAATTGAGTCACAGTTTCTGGAGGCAGAACCCCAAGTATCAGATATCTTATTCCAAAATTTAGTTTTGTAGATATGTGGATATTTGTGTAGATATTTGTTTATGAGCCACTTTGCACAGGTTCTGAGACCCAAGCTTGATTCATCTGCAAGAGTAGCAAGCACTCTGAAATACTGAACCATCTCTGCAACCCTTGGATATTTTTAAGCTACACCCTCCCTACTTATTTTCTAATAAACATTGGTCCTATTACTGTATAACAACCACTATATAATTAATATCTGATAATGATTAAGTAGTTGGGTCAGTCTGTTTATACTGCAGTCTTAGAGCTTAATTCTACATTCAAACTTATCTATAACTCAGCTAATAAAGTCTTTTGGATAAAGGAGGAGTCCTGGCATAAAAGATGTCTATGGAGTATTTAGCACTTTTCCATTTAAAAATGGGACTTAATTCTCCTCTCTTTGAGTATAGGCTGGAATGAGTGGCTCCCTTCTAAAGGGCAGGATGGGACAGGAATTACAGTGTTTAGCTCCTAAGCTTAGACCATGAGAGGCATCGCAACTTCCTCTTGCTGTTTATGAGATCACTCATCTGGAGAAGTTGGTTGCTATGGTGTTAAGGATACTCAAGTTACACTAGAGAGACCCAAGTAACAAAGAACTGGGGTCTTCTGCCAGCAGCCCTCTGAGAATCCTAAAAGTGGAAGTCCCCAACTCAGGTCAGGCTTTTAGATGGCCATATCTCCAGTCTTCAGTTGCATGAAGCTCTCTGACCCTGAGTTAGCATAATGATGAAGCCCTGAGCCAGAGACACTCTGACATAAGTGTTCCGTCTGTTACACAGAAATGAATGCGCAATGCGGAAGGTTAGCCACTCTTCCAAGAGAAGCCAGAGCATTAGGATCCTCTACATGTCCATCACTGGATACTATATCTGACACGTGGTAGGTGTTCAGTTAATGTGTGTGCAGTAAGTGAATGAATAACCGCCTACCTTTCTTATTTGAATAATGAGAGAATTTCTTTTCTCTAGAATTCCACGGAGCAATGGAGATTTATATCTATTACCAAGAGTTCTGTCTACGCAAAGCTGAAGTTAAAAAGAATTGAGGTTCCAAATGGGGAGAAGTCTTGCTGTAAGTCTTGCATGTGTCTGCGCACTCTAAGCTTGCTACAGAATATCTGCTTGCTCCTTTGGCTTCTTTGGGAACTCATCAGTGATCTGATTTTCATGGCTTTTAATTTAAGATCCACGTGATTTTCGTTATCTCCAAAAATTCCAACCCAGCACTAAAACATCTAATCTTAAGAACCTAATGACTTGTCTACATTTGGTTCCTAAAAAAAATGTCTTGCTTCTCCCCAAATGCTCAGCCTTTCTCATCCCTCAAGCCCTGGGCTGGTACCACTGCTGTCATTCTCATCCCAGTAGACCTTCCTTTTCATGTGGCTCTTTGATGGAGTGGTCTTCATCTTTCTCCTTTTAGAACCGTCTAAAGCTGTGAGCCTTGTACCTTGGACAAACACTTGGTGAGCTTGATAAACATGAAGCTGCTTTGGCCTTGCTCTCACAGTTTGTGAAGTCAGGAAATAAGGAAACTCAAATCATACTTTTACAAAGACTGTGTTGTTGAGGAAGTCTTTATGTTTGAAAAATCTTTTTTGCTTTTATTATCTCAGTGGGGTAGCTTTTGGCAAACGTCCAGCTAATGTTACTGCAATGTGGGAGAATAGTCCCCTCCTTGCCCAATCCTGGACACTGGAAATTACAAGGAAAGCTTTAACAAATGAGGGGACATATTTGCTATAATTAAATGTCAGGGAAAACAGAAATTCTTTAACCTATTGGTGACAACTACAGGGCTGGAGAAATGGATCAGTAGGTAAGAATGATTGAGCACCCCCATAAAAAGCTGAACATGGCCAAGCACATGGTTGTAACCCCAGTGATGTGAAGGAGGGGTAGAGACAAGAAAGTGACTGGGTCTCTTATTGGCTGCAAACCTAGCTTTAGGTCCAGTGAAAAAAAACTGTCAAGGAAATAAGCAAAGAGTGATAGGGCAGCACATATGCATATACAACACACACACACACACACACACACACACACAGAGAGAGAGAGAGAGAGAGAGAGAGAGAGAGAGAGAGAGAGAGAGAGAGAACTTGAGTCACAAAGCCTGTGGAATGGTGATTAAGAGTGACCTCCTGCATATTCACAGATGCTCTACCCATGTGGTCCTTTCTACCTTCAACCCAGCATCCCAACACAAGAGCAAAAGTCTGGCCCAGCACTGCTATCCGCTCTATCTTTGGTTCTTTCTTCTTCCTTTATTTAATATTTTTCTTTTGGTTTTGCCTTGAGACAGTTTCTTTATGTTGTGTAGGCTCACATGAATGATCCTTCCACCTGAACTTCCTTCGTCTGAGACTGTAGGTGAGCGCCCCAGCATGCAGCACAGCACCCCATCCCTAAACACTGAAGTATTGAGATGGCATCATGAGAGTGTCAAGACAGGGGTGAGAGATCTGGAGAAGAGCCAGAAGTGAGTTTGTTCTAGAGTCACCACAGTGAGCAAAAGAGAAAAAAAGATCCTTACTCCATGGTTAGAGGACACAGCCTTGTTGGGATGCTGCCTGTGCACAAGCTGAGAAGACCCACTGTCACTTGCCAATGGCTTCGGATTTGAGATGTGAGCTGGAAAGGTGCTGATGTTTTTGTATTCTGAGCTAAGTGAGGATAGCTTCTATTGGGCTTTTTGTCACTTTCAACAGTGTCAAGGACTTTCCCACAAAGGCTTTGTCAGCCCCTACAGTACTAGCAAATACTAAGAAAGACAATTTTTCCATGAACCCAGAGATGAAGAAAGAGAGGAGACACTCACGACTTAATATAATTTACACTGGTAGCTGTCTCCAGGGGCAATCATGTGCTTCTGAACTAGCCAAGAGATATCAGCCCAGCAATGTGTCCCTAAGCTCTCCTAGCCCACACATGTGGATTACTAACCTGTCCCCACCTAGACAAGGTCCATGCATGGAAAAAGGGATTCAGCTAATAGCTTGTCCTTCCAAACATGCTTCTGCCCTTGGCAAATGGGCTAGGGTCTATTTTCAGGAGGATTCTGGCTGGGCAACCAGTTCTCTCATTTGTCAGCTTGGGAGGTAGGGTGCCCTAAAGCACACTTGGGCTCCCTTCCTCACAACTGCTGGCAGGAAATCAATGGTTCTAATGTAACTGTCATATGGGCATGCTGCCTCCTCTGCAGGAGGTACATCAAGTTGACTTTTAAGAAATATGCTTACTGTCTCTGCCTGTGTTTGTTTGGTTGGCAGGCTTATGTAGCACGGGTGCTCCTGGGGAGTTGCAGTCTGGAAGGCAGGCCAGCAGGGCTCCACCTAAGGTGGAATGAGCATATTCCTGTCTGTTGTCAACTGTTTGAGGGTTCCCTATCCTCTCTGCCTCTGCCCAGAACCATCCACGGCACTGCCTTGCCTGGGAATCCACCAGGCTCTTTACTCTGCAGATGGAGTTAGGAGGAGATTGGGTGTCCTTCAAAACAGGATACAGGGTCATTGGTTCCAGAGGTCTCTAATGTCTACTGTCAGGTGCACAAATAGGGACTCTCTGTGATCATGAAAATTATTGATATCTGGATATGTACAAAGCCTGTGTGATTCCATGTATATGGTCATTTTGGAAGTGAAGCAGAGAAGAGGGTGTTTTAGGGTTTTGGATAAAGCAATGGGATGACAATGGTGCTGTGTTCTAGTTACATCGTGACCAAAGCGACTTACAGAATAGTTTATTAGAGGTTTACAGTTCAGAGGGTCAGTCCATGACCTCCGTGATGGGGAGCATGACAACAGGCAGGAAGGCATGTGCTGGAGCAGGAGCTGAGAACTTAGCATTGTGATCCAAGAGCTAGGTGGGGGGGGGGGGTGTGAAGGTGTGGGTGGAGAGGAGAGGGAGGGAGGGAGGGAGGGAGGGAGGGAGGGAACACTAACTGGCAATGGCAAACCGCCTTTTGAAACTTCAAAGCCTGCCCCAGTGCCACCCCTCCTCCAACAAGGCCATACCTACCGCCTTTTCCCCAAACAGTTCATCTAACTAGGGACCAAGCATTCAAATACCCCAGCCTATAGAGGACACTCCCATGAGGAATTTTCTGAACTAATGGACTACTGTCATTTGGCTACGATGATGGCGGCATGAACCTACCTACCAACGCACTAAACTTCATACAACTGTTCCCTGGCAGAAGTCAATACCACGATAAACAAAAACATGTCTTTAATGGCCATTCAAATAAGTATAAAAAACTCATGAGAAAACATTTCTAGATGCCACCAAGAATACTTGATGGAAGCAGGAAGGTGCTGCTAACACTTGCTTCAGTTGGCGTAGCCTCCTCACGTTCCAGTTAAAGAAGCCCCTACTCCTGCTCATAGGCAACCATGATCAAACTCAGTGGCATAAAAATTGTAAAAGAACATCAAGTAGTTTGATGGGAAGAGAGAATGGAGTGAATGAGTGCAATGTATTAATTTGTCAGAGAATAGAATAGGGTGAAGAAATAATAGCTATTATTTGGATCTGATAGTGGTATTTGATATTTTCTAGAATATTTGGGGATATTTTCTTTTTTCATCTTTTCTTTATTTATTTATGTATTATTCACATTATATTCCAATTGAACCTCCCCCTTCCTCCCAGTCCCACTCTTATAAGCCCCTGGCCCCATTATTCCTTCCCCTTCTCCTCAGAGAAGGAGAAGCCTTTACCAGCCTATTATGAATAATTTGACCTTCATAAGGTTCAAAGGCTAAATCATGGCCATGGTGAAGGTGTAAGATCTGGAGATAGGAAACCATTTGAACAACTGCTCAGGTTAGACTTAGCCATTGGTTCCACTTTTATATTAGCCAGGCTCTGTTGTGTTGAAATGGCTCACCTCAGAGGTAGTGCAAAGAATCTGTCTTAGTTTGGGTTTCCACTGCTGTGAACAGACACCATGAACAAGGCAACTCTTACAAAGGACGACATTTAACTGGGGCTGTCTTACAGCTTCAGAGTTTTAATCCATTATTGACATAGCAGGGAAGCATGGCAGTGCCCCAGCAGACATGATGCTGGAGGAGCCAGGAGTTCTACATCTTTAACTGAAGGCAGCCAGGAGGAGAATGCATTCCAGTCTGGGCAGAACTTGAATATATATGTATGTATGTATGTATGTGTATATATATATATATATATATATATATATATATATATATATATATATATATAAAACCTCAAAGCCCACCTCCATGGTGATGCACTTCCTCCAACAAGGCTACACCTATACCATCAAGGGCACAAATCTCCTAGTAGTGGAACTCCCTATGGGCCAAACTTACAAACACATGAGTCTATGGGGCCAAACCTATTCAAACCACCACAATCTCCAAGGCTGACTGGTTTCCTCTGGTACTCATTTGGAGCATCTGGTTTATTGGCATGAAGGCCAGCAACCTTTTCTGGTTGCAACTGTGGACACTTGCACCCCAGAAGGGAACTCAGATGTTCCCCCTTGATAGTTCTCAATGATTTTTCACTCTGGGACTTTCTCTAGCCTTCTTCTCAGTGAGCAATTAAAGTGTGAAGCTCAGGCTTGGTAATAAGTGTCTCAAGGTAGCCAGCTCCTTGGAGCAGGAAGCCTTCTGTCAGTTGAGTCTGCCTGAGGACAGTGCCGTTGATCACAGTGATGTCATAGGGTGGCCACCAGCTTTTCCAAGAGAAATGTAAATCAAGGAGTGAATTGCTACACTGGTTTTCAGCGTCAGCTGGAAGATTCATTTACCTACACGAGGAGTTAGCACAGCCTTCAGACAGAAGGGTCTTTGCTATTTGCTTTCCCACCTCCCCTTCTGTAGTCAGAAGAGCAAGACGCAAACCCCATTCTCTAACTTTGGACATGCTTCGAGTTCTAAGTCAGTGAGCTAACTAAAAACTCATACTAACTGGCAACATCACAAAATATTGTAGAAAACATCAAATGCCATTATCAGATCCAAGAAGAAGGTATTTCTAAGGCTCCAAGTGAAGCAGAGGCTAGTTTCTTCACTGAAGCTGTGTTCCCTGGTTTTTTTTTTTTTTTTTT
The DNA here is from genome assembly GCA_902729485.2 of Mus minutoides. Classification (NCBI taxonomy): domain Eukaryota; kingdom Metazoa; phylum Chordata; class Mammalia; order Rodentia; family Muridae; genus Mus; species Mus minutoides. Next base: position 2,306,759 of record LR749650.1, on the reverse strand, counting down.
TTTTTGGGGGGGGGTGTTGTTTGGTTCTGAGTTGCTACTGGTGGATGTTTGGTCAGCCTCCCGTGTTAACGCCTTCATTCATTCACTAGCATTCTGCAGCTCCCTTTGCCCACTTGATCTCTCTGCCCATCTTCCTGTCTTCTCGCTCACCTTGCTTTATTTGGCCACTCCTGACATCAGCACACCCTCCTGGCCTTTGCACATGTGCTCCCACCATTCCGTCCTTTCTCGTCTGCCAGCCATCCTTTTTGCCTTTCTTGAATGTGATCATTCCTTTTCCTCCCTTTTCTTCCTTTAACTTATGACCTCCTTCAGGGACAGGGCCACATCTGTCATGTTCTCCACCAGAAGACTCGGGGCCTCCCACATGGTAGATGTTTAGGGAAGACCTGCTGTGTGAATTTGATGGAAATGGAGAAGGAATGAAAGGCATAAAGCGGCAGGAAGCCAGAGCATTTTAGCACAGTATGCAAGGAGATGCTCAGATACCACGTGCACCACGCTGAGTACCTAAAATAACATGCTCCTTACGCTTTCACACCTTGCCCTCCCTCTCACTGCTACTAAGAATACAAGAATATCCTCATATGTGATTCTGTAAGTTCTGTGGGCCGTTTAAAAGATTTACTTTCATAATGTGTGTCTGTGTGTGTCTCTGTGTGGGTATGTGTACATTAGTGCAAGTGATTGCAGAAGCAAAAAAAAAAGTCTAATTCCCCAAATTACAAGCAGTTATGAGCTGCCCAATGTTGGTGCTGAGAACAGAACTCAGGTTCTCTGCCAAAACAGCATGTGCTCCTAACCACTGACCGAGCCGTCTCTCCAGCCCATTCTGCCTGTTCCTCTGAAATGGTTAACCAGGCATTACTTTCTCTTCCACAATGCAAGTAAACCAAGGATCAATGGTCCTTTATGACCCGTTCAAAGTCTCAAGCAGCCCACCAAAGGTGGCTCCCAGACCTAGAGTACATGGGGTATCTATTGCCACAGCCCAAACAGGTTCTCCTCTCTCACCCTGTTGTCCATCCCGAGCACCAATAAAAACATATTATAGCCACTCTCCAATGCTTTCCACCTGTTCCTTCCAAAAAGAGGTGTTTGCCGCTAACAGAGCTGTTAACGCTGGGAGCTGTGTGATGTTCCAGTCTTGCAAATAAAGATGAGAATGTTCTGGTCCCCAAAGCAGTTTAACCTTAATTGCAGCCAGAGCAAATCAGCAAGTGAGAGGTGACTCAGTTGAGATGCAGAGGGTGGGGGACGCAGGGCAGGGGAGGGGATAGAGGGTGCTAATAAGATGATTTTCTTCCTTCTTCTCTACAAAGTGCACTGTTAAAAGCCGGCTTGTACCCACAGACATAAAATGATCATGTTTTGAAGAGCAAAGGGGTTTTCATTCTGGACTCTCAAAGTGGCCATAAAAGGAAAATGGAGACATTTGCAGATCTGCCAAAGCACACTTAAGCCTTCACTGCTGCACCTGTAGAAAAGGTTCTCAGCAGGGCAGGAGAGGAGGTGTGGCAGTGGCTCCATCGGGAAAGTCCTTTCTTCACATGCTATATAGTTCAGGCTACCCGCACCCAAGTAAAAAGCTGGGCACATTGGCAGGTACCTCTAATCCCAGGACTGGAGGCAGATAGAGGAAGATCCCTGGGGCCTGCTAGCCAGCCTAGCCAAATGTACAAGTTCCAGAGTAAGTGAGAGGCCCAGTTTAATAATAATAATAATAATAATAATAATAATAATAATAATAATAATAATAATAAATAATAACAATAATAATAATAATGTAGAAAGTGACAAATACCACTAATGTCAAACTCTGGCCTCCACATGCACACATGTGTGCACATGTGCACAAACACTGAACACATGAACAAGCAGGAGGTGAAAGCAGGTATAGCGTTCACAGCAAAGATTTATTGAGCCCCTATTTTTTGCCACACACAGTTTGAGCGCTAGGAATAGAGCATGGGACAAAGTGAATCCCAGCTGTCATGGGATTTAACCTCATTACAGAGAGCTTCTGGTGCACTGCACTGTAAATCCCTGGGCTTACCGTTGACTGCACTCCCATGCGAATGTCCACTAGATGAGCTATGCCCCATCTGCTCAACCGCAGAGAACAAGCCCCAGTCACCTTCAGAACTGCAGCGCCCTTCCCGCAGCTCTCCACTTCCACTCTGCCTCTGCTCCTCTCCTCTTTTCTTGCCACAACAGATTAAAACATTTCAGACTCTGCCACACCGCTGCTCCAATCAAAAATATGTCACCCCAACCCCATCTTCTCTCCCCCAGGGCCTCCCTTGCTGTGATGCTCTGCCTCTAGCACAGGGCCTCCCTTGCTGTGATGCTCTGCCTCTAGCACAGGGCCTCCCTTGCTGTGATGCTCTGCTTCTAGCACAGGGTCTCCCTTGCTGTGATGCTCTGCCTCTAGCACAGGGCCTCCCTTGCTGTGATGCTCTGCCTCTAGCACATCCTTCTCTTGTTATAAGCACCTGTTCTGTCCTTCCTTGTGCCTTTAAGTTTTAAATGTTAATCATTATTTGGGGGACAGGCTACAACATACATGTGGTGGTCAGAAGACTACATCATGGAGTCAGTTCTCTCTGTCCATCCTTAGGCAGGTTACAAAAGTAGAATCTGAGTTCTACTCCTTGTTCATGGCAAGCACTCTGAACACCTCCCCAGGATTTCTTCAAACCCCATGAGCTCAGGTACATCTTTGCTGACAACCTACATACACACCCCATCTCCGCTTATTCTCATCTTCCTTGTAGAGCAGTATGACTTCACACACCACATGATTTTACCAAACTACAACACATTTGCTGTCTGCCTTATACACCAAGAGGCAAGCTCCACAGAAGTAGAGACATGTCCCAAAGGACTAGCAAAGTTCCTGAAATATGGCAGGTGCTCTGCAAAGTTGGACTGAGTTATAGCTAGAGAGACAGAGAACGAACAAGTAAATACACATTCATGAGTGTTTATGCAAACATACAAATTTATGCATTTGAAAAATAAAGTGTCATACTACAAACTATATATGTTTATTCACTTATAGCTGAAAACAGAGATAACTAACAGGAATATACACACAATATATGTATGTATGTATGTATGTGTGTGTTTGTATGTCTGTGTGTGCTAAGTGTGTTTGTCTTCCACCTATAATACTCATTTAATTATCTAATCTTTGCTTGAGCTAGTCATACACAATAGAAAACTCCCTCATGATCACCAACTGTGAGCTAAGGTACAGTGTTCCAAGCGTGGTTAAGCTCTGACATTAGGGTAAGCCTAGTAAACACATTTTATGTTTATAATATTTTCAAACTTCGGTAAGTTGACTGACACTAAAACCTATTATAAGCCAAAAAGCACTTGTTCATTGTGTGTATTCATGCAGACAAGTATGTGTACATGCATATCCATGAGTATATGTGTGTATGTGATGATGATGATGATGATAATGATGATTATAGTGATGATGTGTATGCATGTATACACATATGCTGTGAGCCTGGGTATAGTATGGACACACACAGATAAGTGTATGTGTTTACATGCATATGAGCATGTGTTGTATGTGCATGCAGGTGTATGTATGTATAAATGCACATGTGTGAGCCTGTTTGTATGTTTATGCATGCATAGGCATATGCATGAGAATGTGTGCATGAGTATCTGTGTGTATTTGTATGTTTAATTAATGAAGCCAGGAGCTCATCTTCAACAGCCTCCAAACAGGTTTTCAGGAGGTCTTAAGGCACAACAGGGCCCACAGAACGCCTACCTGCTCAGTGTCTGAAATTCTGCAGTGGTAATGTCTGGCTGAGCTCTCTGGAGCCACACATCCACACCAAAGGTGAAGTTCTTCTAGTGCATAGATAGGGAAACTGAGGCACAAGGAGAGTGTTTGTTTGTTTGTTTGTTTGTTTGTGTGAACAGCTCAGGTTGCAATGCTGTGGTGTCAGAGTTACACCCAAACTCCATCTGATTCAACAGGCTCTGGTCCTTTCCTCTTCAGTATCTGGCCTCTGCAGGGAGAGCACAGGACTCACTTGGACACCTGTAGGAAACCCAGGACCTAGGCTCCACCCCAGCCCCACTGACTCAGAGGAGCATTTAGACAGGAACCTCAGCTAGTCCACTAGCCTGAACCGGTGGGTCTCAAGCAGGCTAAGCATGAGAAGCACGGGAAGAATGTAGAAGCTGCAGGGATGCTCACGCTGTACCTCCACCTCTTAACTCAGTGTGCTCTATCACACCTTTCAAATGCCAGTCTGACCTGACCCTCCCTGGTTATTCTAATGCAAAGATACTAAAAACCAATGTTATAAAAGATTTTTATGACAAAATAAATAATATTCATGTCCTTGCCATGGAATCCAGTTGTAAGGAGCCTTGAAATCTGCATAGTTATTAAACAGCAGGGGCCATTGTTAACACCTTGTGGATTGGGGGGGGTCCTGCTTTAAAGATGAGAATCAGCTGTGCTTTGGTGCCTGTGCTCTGCCTAGAAACCAAATTATTAAAATACATATTTAATGTATAAGACACAGAAACCTGCATGAAGGCACAGGGTAGCAAGCACTCACCAAGAGAATCTGCATGCAATCATCATCCAATAATAGAACAGAGCCGGCCTTCTCCAGCGGCAGTGCGCCTCTGCTCCCTGAGATGGCACCTCCACCCAGCCTTGCGCAGTGCGCAGCTGTCTGCTACCTTGCAGCGTTGCTTCCTTTGTCTGCAGACCTAGAAAATGTATGAATTTTGGTTTTCTCACTTTATAGGAACAGTACTTTGCTACTTGTCCTCCTTTGATATCTCTTCTTTATTCAACACCACATAGAGGAAAACGTTATTTTTGTATGTTGTTCTACTTGTTTTTTTCTTTTCTTTTCTTTTTCTTTTTTGGATTTTAATTGGATATTTTATTTGTTTACATTTCAAATGTTATTCTCTTTCCCAGTTTCCCCTCTGCAAATCCCCTATCCCCTCCCCACTTACCCTGCTTCTATGAGGGTGCTCCCCCACCCACTTACTCCTGTCTCACTCCATAACTTTCCTCTACACTGGGACATCAAGCCTTCATGGGGGGAGGGGGGGCTCCCCTCCCATTGATGCCAGATAAGGCCCCTTCAGCATCTTCAGTCCTTCCCTAACTCCTCCATTGGGGTCCCTGTGCTCAGTCCAATTGTTGGCTGCCAGCCTCTTCATGTATATTGCTCAGGATCTGGCAGAGCCTCTCAGGAGACAGCTGTATCAGGCTCCTATCAGCAAGCACTTCTTGGCAAAATAGCATCTGGGTTTGGTGTCTGCATGTGGGATGGATTCCCAGGTGGGGCAGTCTCTGGATGGCCTTTCCTTCATTCTCTGCTCCACTCTTTGTCCCTGTATTTCCTTTAGACAGGAGTCATTCTGGGTTAAAATTATGGAGATGGGTGGGTGGCCCCATCTCTCAACTGGGGGACCATGCCTAACCTCTGGATGTGATCTCGACAGGTTCTCCCTCCCTTTTCTGGGGTATTTCATCTAATATCATCCCAGTAAAGTCCTGGGAGGCTCTTGCTTTCCTGGCATTTGGGACTTTCTGGTTACTACCCCAAGTTCCCCATCCCCCATTGCTACACATGTCCCCAACCCCCAATGCTACACTGTTCAATTTCCTGACCCTCTGTACATCTCCTCCATCTCCTCCCATACCTGATTCTGCCTCTCTTTTTACCCTCCCCCTCCTCTCTTCCTCCCAAGTACCTCCCACCCTCTACTTCCCTTTATTATACTGTTCCCCCTTCTAAGTAAGACCAAATCATCCACTCTTTGGTCTTCCTTCCTCTTGAGCTTCCTTTGGTTTGTGAGTTGTATCATGGGTATTCCACACTCTTTGTCTCATATCCACTTATCAGTGAGTACATACTATGTGTGTTCTTTTGTTGCTGAGTTACCTCACTCAGAATGATATTTTCTAGATCCATCCTGCAAATTTTGGGAAGTCATTGATTTTAATAGCTGAGTAGTACTCCATTGTGTAAATGTACTACTACATTTTATCCATTCCTCTGTTGAGGGACATCTGGGTTGTTCCCAGCTTCTGGCTATTATAAATATGGCTGTTAAGAACATAGTGGAGCATGTGTCCTTATTTCATGTTGAAGCATCTTCTGGGTTTATGCCCAGGAGTGGTATAGCTGGGTCCTCAGGTAGTACTAAGTCCAGTTTTCTAAGGAACCGCCAGATTGATTTCCAGAGTTCTCACCAGCAACATCTGTTCACCTGATTCCATAGGGTCTGGTGGCACAAGGGCCCCATCAGAGCCCAAACAAATACATCATATTCTGGACCCAGGCATGCCATTCTTTGAGCAACCATTAATTCATAGCTCTCTCTAGCAGGAGAGCACAGGTCTGAAGGGACAGAACACATCACCCATAGGTTTTAGTGTGCAATTTTAGATGAGAATGTTAGCTAGAAAGGATATGTGGATAAGGTTTCTAGTGTCAGAACCTCATAACTCACGAGGTTTCACACCAGAATGTCAACAGAAAGAAGACACACAAATATGCAACTCCTATGCACTTGCCTGGCTCTCTAGGTCATGTACTAAGCTGTTTGCACATTTGTCTTATTTAATCCCACAATTCAACAAGCAAGCAACTCAGTCTCCATTTTACAAATACAGAAAGTAAGGCTGTGAGGTGTTATCTTCCCAAATCACAATGCGAATAGATTACCAAAAAAAATCACAATTTAAAGCCGATTCTTATTGGCTCTAAAATAGTTGGCAGTTGGTATTGATTCTGTCATCCCTCAACAAACAAGATGTACAGTATAGGAGCTTATCAGGTACCCCTCAGCTCTTTTTTGAAAGGTGAAAGCCATCTTTACCATGGACATGTTTGACTAGCCCCAATCTAGTTCACCAAAAACTCTGCCTCCATAAAGTAGAAACTACAGCATTGTTGTGTGATTCTGACCCACCAAGGGAACTCTTACATGCTGTCTATGTTCTGGTGAGGTTACCATGAAGTTGAATGTAGGTTCTGTAAAGTGTAAGTGGCCTTAGGACAGAATACTCGAACTGCTGTATAGCATTCCTTTTGATATAAAACATTCCACCCTAGAGGGAAGTTTCTTAAGACACAGGATGCTTTAAAGGAAGGAGAAGCATTCCACCCTGCAGGACAGCACAATAAAATTCAAGAAGTAAATAACTTAAAAGCTTCAAGAAGTCCCTGAAATTGGTGAGATTCACTAGGCTCTTTTCCCCCCAAGGTTGTATAAGCAGAAAGGACTGCAGGATTTACCCAGAGCAGCCGAGTAGCCAGACAACCTGACAAGCAGTTTACAGGCTGTCATGAGCTTTCATTCTTGCTGGGGTGGACCTTTGAAAATGCAAAAAGCTGTCCTTGAGTCATGCCTACTTCTATGAGTCCCTGACACACTGTAAGTAACACCAATAAAACCTATTGCTTCACCAAGTGGGACTCTGGTGGTGTCCTTACTTCAGACTCCCATCAGTTTCCTGTTTGGGTGAGTATTTGTCAGTATCTCACACAAGAAGGACATCCTGTGCCACACTAAGCCTGAAGTCAGCCTCTGGCCTGCGGGCCAGTTAGTCTTGCTTGCCAATCAGTGCTGACACTTCTTTTTTCATTCATCCAATTTTTCATTGCACTGGTGTCGGGACTTACCCAATGTCTATTGACCACATTTATGAAGTGACAACTTTATAGCAATTCCTGAGGAGAAGATGGTAGCAGCACAACAAGAATCAGAATCAAGCCATTCATACAAATAGGTATAACTAATAAAGCTTCAAGAGAGAATCAGCAGCATTATCAAGGCTAGCACCATCACATAATGTTGTTCAGGTGCTTAATGTATTCTTGTTTAATAGACCAAGAGGCTTGCTCCTTAGAGACATTCTATGAGACCAATTATTGCACTGGTCCTATTAGACAGATAAGGATATGGCCGGTCCAAGTGGTAAAAATGGCTTAAGCACAACTACATTATCAGCCAACCATGAAAGTGGATCTGGACATAAAATTGTAAGTGAAGTAAAGCTTTGCATAAACACAATACCCATCCCAGGCTGGAAAGGAAGTTCAGCAGTGGAAACTTACTGAATGCATCTATAAAATTATACTTTGATCAAATAGTCCTCAAGTGTTAAAGTCTATAGTGCATTGACACAAAAAGATAATTATGATATACTAAACTTAACTCCAGGTAAGACAATTGTATTATATTGTTTGTGGTAGCATTCAAACAGTTTTATATCCGTGCACATGCAGAGAAAAAAAAAGGACACAGAAGGCTCTGGGAGGGGGAATGCTTCTGTTCAACTCAAATATTACCTGACCACAGTAGATGCTTGACTACTACTCACCAATGATGCGAATGACTCCTCATTGAAGACATGAATGAGCAACTCAGGAGCTGAATGGGTGGGCAGATAATCATGAGGGGATGATAAATGCATGGATATGCCATGATCTGAGCCAGGATCCTGCGTAGCTGGTGGGACTGGGGCAACACTTTACCCTCTTTAGGTTTATCTTCATGGTTATTTTCTTTTTTCTTCAGTGAACATAGATTAGTTGTGTAATTAGAGAGGAAAAGATATCCAAACTTCTCTAGGATTAATTACATCCTGGAAAGATCAGGAGCCCACAGTCTGGATTGCATAGCTAAATTCTGGATTTCATAGCTAAATTGCTTCATTAACTTAGAGATACCAGTGTTCCATCTCACTCTACACATGTTCAGTGGCAAACACCTTGGTTCTGTCATTTCTGAAGAGACATTTGAAGTCTGTGCCAAACTTGCTGTGAGGTAGTATTTTCCAAATTTTAGATAAAAATTATTCTGTGTTTGGGCCATATCCAGGTTCCTTTAGAACCATTATTTTCATGTGTTTTTTTTTTCTTTCAGGCAACTTTGATTTTTAGCTATAAATCATTTATTGCTTATAATTTGCCATCAATTCCACACACAGGAAATTTTTAATAATCAAGAAGTATTAAATTATTTCTAGATAACTTTTTTTATAAAAGGCTAAGATCCCGTGTTCATGTCTTTCTTGTGTCAGTTTCTGGCATGAGACAAGTACAAGACTGGGTAGGTCAATATTCCATTCCATCCATCATGGAGGTAAGAATGTTTCATGAGTCCCATTTCCCTTTGAAACTGGACTATTGGCAGTTAACTGGATTGTCGGGAGAAGAGTTGTTTTCTTCAGTGATGTAGGCACAATGCTCAAATCTCTCTCTCTCACACACACACACACACACACACACACATACACCCACGGGGGGACAGATAAGAAAAAGACTAACTGAAAGGAGGAGATTGAGCAGGAGAGAGAGAGAGAAGATACAAGAGAAAAAATGTAGTCTATGAATCTATTCAAAATATATTGTACAAACACCAAACTGAGATTACATATTTAATGTCACTGGGATTAAAGAACATTGAAATAGAAATAAATTTTCCCTTAATGACATGGATTTCTGTGTGTATGTAACACTTATAGTGTATGTCACACATATGACACCATACTTTGCACAGTGCATTATAGTGGGTTGGCCTGATGCTGCTTGTATTCTAATGCTGGGGTCTCCAAGGCTGGTTGCCCCAGAAATGAGAGAGTCTGCACAGAGACACTAAGTGATCCTGCTCCCACATTATTTCTGATTAATAAATAAAGGTACTGACAGCCAAGAGCTGGACAGAAGAGACATAGATGGGGTTTAGGTTTCCCAGGCTTGGGGTCAGACAGGAATCAAGAAGAAAAGAGGAAGGTTGAAGAAGAAGGAGAAACCACAATGGGTTAAGTGAACCATAAAACATGGCCTTGATGGATGGACAATTAGAATTAAGAGCAGGCCAGATGAGACATAGTCATTAATAAGTAATGATTCGGAGTTATCGATGGGGAAAATAGATTCTAATAGCAATGAAGGCAAATATCTGGCCAGTTCTTGTGCTGTTTAAAGCTTATTGTAAATATAAAGGTTATGTATATCTTTTATCCATGAACTAAATGGTCTAAGGTAGGGGAGAATCCCTGGATTGGGATTAAATAATTTCTGCAACAGGGGATCTTGTCTTAAGATGCCCACTGTGAGCATGATTAGGAACAGTACATGATATTGGGTACATGAGGAGAACGCGTGTCAGAATGTAGCATGTCAGAATAGTCACTGATAGTGCAATGCAGTGGGAAGCACAATTTTATATATAACGAAAGAGATTAAATCATCATCTCAATATTCCAGAGCAACAAGGGGCAAGTTCTTAATCTAAATCTAAACCAGGCTTTGCATGAATTCAGAGACCATCAGAAGAAAAGTATGGGCTCTCATGAACTGTTCAAGAGAGCATAAAATGGATCAGTTGCTTTGGAAAATGACTTACCTATTGGCTAAAAACAAATATATGCATATCCTGTGGCCCAGTATTTGTATACCTTAGTCAAAAGAAATGTTGCCATATATCCACACAAATGCTTCGACACAAATACTTGTAGTAACTTAATACTTGTGGGGGATTTGGCCTAATGCTGCTTATATTATGCTAGTTTGGGTCCCAAATTTTTTTGCACGAGAACTTGCACATCTACATATAAAACCCTGAGAGACCCTAGTCCCAGTTGGTTTTGATTGGTAACTAAAGTTTCCGACAGCCAATGGCTGGGCAGTGCAGACATAAGGTGGGACTTTTAGGATTCCCAGACTAGAGACAGAGAGGATGGAAAAGGAAGAAGGAGATCATCCGTGCTGGGAGAAAGGATGAACGATGACATGTCTAAGAAGGTGGGGACAGAGAGCATAGCTGCCATGTAGGATCCAGGAGAACATGACATAAGAGGGCTGCAGGTCTAGGTCCAGGGCAGCCAAGATAGAATATAGAATTTAGTAAGTAATAACTTGTAAATATCAGAGGGAAGTGGATTAGCCACATGGAAGTTAGGAAGTGAACCAGCCATTGAGCTGATTAAGGCCTATCAAAATATAAAGGCTCTCTCTCTCTCTCTCTCTCTCTCTGTGTGTGTGTGTGTGTGTGTGTGTGTAACACAGAACATTAGAGCAACTATTGAGGAATGCAGCAGCTTCCAGGATCAATTTGAGTAATTAATTGGGTACTACTACAATAGATAACAAATGTCAACAGCTTAAATGACCAGAGGGCTAAAGAAAAAGCACATAAGAAACAAGGGGGTCCCTACCAGCCACAGGAAGATGTTAATTATGGACACAGCAGTACAACTGATAGACTTGGAAAGAACTAACATACAGAATATAACAGAAAGGTATATACTGTAGCATTTAGTTACACAAAGCAAAGAAAACCTAAGGACAGCCTGAGGATATATATAGCTCAGTGGCTCAACACTTGCCTAATGTGTTCAATCCCTAACACTGAAAAATATTCCCCAAAACAACGAAAAATGACAAAAGTCTCCTCAGGGATCAGACTCACAAAAGGACTTTCTTAGATGGAAGGAGGTTGCTGTGTGATGAACTGATGACGTGAAAGACACATGAATGCTGCACACGTGCAAATTAGCTACACTGCACACCAAGATTTGTGCACTTCACTCTATGGAGATGATAACTAAGGAAAGCCAAAGCACTACTGGGAGAACCTGTGTGGTTCAGCAGAGACGCAAGCTCGCCAGCAGTTAGCTCTCTGAGAAGTGTGCAGGCCTCTCTAGCCTTCTCCCGTCTGTGCTTGGGGACATTTGCTGCTTTCTGTAATTGTCTTATATGAGAAATAGTCCAGAGAGCAAAACAGTGACCTAAGAATGTGATGAAATGTTATATTAATAGCCAAAAAAGAAAATGTAAGGAAGGCAAAGCACTCATTAACACAAAAGGAAACAAGGACATGGTGTGAAAGGGGTCAAGGGTCATCAGCATCACTAATGGCCTACAAGTCACATCACAGTAAGTGCTAGGAGCTAAGTCTCCAGTTAGAACAGCTGTTATCTAGGACGAAAGACAAGTGCTCAGAAGATATATAAGAAAGGGACCCTTGCACAGTGCTAGTGAATGTGCAAACAGATGCTGACAATGGAAACTCAACAATAAAAATAAAAACAGAATACCAGATGATCCAGCAACCCACAGAGGCAAGCCAGGACTCAGTGTTCACTGCAGCACTGCTTATGGTGGCCGGGGAATGGGAACAACCTGCATTGCCCATTCGTCAGCTGACGGACACAAGAAGACAGTGCGGTGCCTGTACACACAAAGTACTCTCCAGGCGTTACAAGTGCAAAGTGCAGTCAAAGAGAAAATTTAAAAGTGAAATGATAAATGCTTGCATGCAGACACATTTAACTTGATTTCAACTTGACATGAGCTCACATTTTGTATGGTACCTTTCATGCATATATAAATTTGTATGTTTTCACGTATCACATAAAAATAAAATGCTTGGGATAAAGGACCAAACTCATTAATCTGTTCACTCTCATTTGTATCTCCCATTGAGCCATACAAACGTAGTAGCTTTCAATAAATATAAGCTAGGATGGATTTTTAGATTTCAAAAGCTGTTTACACCGATGTATCAAGTTCATCTTACTGTTAAAGCTGAATTATGAACCAATACAGCTGTATTCTCATTCAATACAGCTGTATTCTCACTCATTTCTAAGCCCTCTGAGACCACAGCCCCCATCTATTCAGCTGCTATGAATGACAGTTGGAAGGGAGAGGTTCTAAGGAACCCAATCTTCACGTAGATGCTCATGTAACTTAGATCTGACAAGTCCTGCAACATGGAGTTCTCAAAGTTCCATCTGTAATGTTTATATCATTGATGATATGATGTATCTTTTATATGAAGTAAAAGTCTGGTTTTGTCACTGATGATGGGCCCTGTGGCAATTAAGAGGCAAGGTAAACTAATTCAAGCCACCTAGCAACGGGCAGCCAGCCCACCAGAAAGCCTCAGCTACGGATACTAATGATCTTTGACCCTTAGCAAGAACAAACAGCTCAGCGAAAGCTGAACATTGAGCTTATAATGAGAGGTCTCCGAGTTTACTAAACTGGTGTAAAATAAGCCACACTGATCAGTAATGGATTTAGGGAACATGACATGTGTGAAGGGGCAGATTCTGGTGAGCAGACTAGATGGGAAGGTGAATGAGTTGGTGATGAATAAGCCAGCCTTAAATAGGACCACAGGGTGCTCACAGAAGAGCTCTGAGGTTCACCGTGATAGCTTTGGGGAGTATAACTGTCCATTTCCATTGCTATGAAAAAAAAAAAAACTAAGAAAAACAACTTAAAGGAGGTGGGCCTTAATTTGGCTGCCAGGGTCAGAGGTTTCAGCTTGTGGTTGCTTAGATCTGTTGATGTCCCTGGGTTGTGACGAAGCAGCAACTCATGGTAAGGGGCACACGGCCAAGCAAAGTCAACCACCTCATGAAAGACAGGAAGCCAAGGAGGAGAGATATGGGCCCAGAACAAAATATTGTCCCCTAGGGCATATCCTCAAGGACTCACTCCATTCTCCCCTCTCAAATTCCCACCACCTCCCAATAGCCCACCAAATGGTGAAAGCAGCAATGCATTGAGCCAATCATGAGCCTTCATAATCCAGCCATTCCCATAAGCCAATTGCTGCACTACTGCATGGGAAAACCAAGCCTCTGGAGGAATGTTTCAGAACAAAACAATAATGAAGCCAAGTGACTGAAGATAGTGCCCATATCCAATAGTGGTCACGATGACTTGATATGGTTCCCATCTACTGCAAAGATCACTCAAGCCAATGCAACACCATGACTAATGCTGGTGATCAGAATTGGAAAACAAAAGAGAAAATGCCAAGTCTTTCTTTAGATTGCAACCTCTTTAGACCCATGTCCAAACCCATGCGATCCATTTTCCTTTTCAAATGGAGCTAGTATGAAATGAATAACAGATAACATTTATCAGTTATTATAGATAACATGTTTAAAATACTGTATCGGGCAGTTTACATTAGCACCACAGTGCTCCTGTGAGTAGATATTATTCCATATAGAAAGCGGGAAGCCGGGAGTGGTGGCACACACCTTTAATCCCAGCACTCAGGAGGCAGAGGCAGGTGGATTTCTGAGTTCGAGGCCAGCCTGGTCTACAAAGTGAGTTCCAGGACAGCCGGGGCTACATGGAGAAACCCTGTCTCGAAAAACCAAAAAAAAAAGGAAAAAAATAAAAAGAAAGCAAGCAGGGAAACTGAGGCTCAAATAAGTTTTACCTAGGTTACCGAATATTATGTGGTAGCACTCAGACATGAAACCCGTCTGTCTCAATTCAAAGGCCATAGACCAAGATATCCAAGAGAAATGGAAATACACTTTTTCTTACCACTCCAAGTCTCTTGGGCTACTGCAGGAGCCAACAGAGATTTCCATGGTAAAGAAAGGCACAAAGTCTTATAGTGAGTCTCCCTTCACAGCATAAAATAAAACGCTAGACATAATTCCTGGGATGAGTCAGGATTGTAGTGAGTGCTGTTGTTGGAGCATATAGCTAAAAGAATCATCTCATCTCATCAAATGCATCATCTCAGAATGCACTGACATCCAAAGGAAGCAGTGCTCACAACACCATCATGAAGCATCATTCACCCTTGGGAGCATGTATAACACATCACTGTAGCTCTTCCTGGGAACTTCACAAGCAGTAAACTGTTCAGACTTCCTGGTTTTTTATTCAGAGCACTGTTCTATATGAGGTCAGAAGAACAAACTCACAAAGTGAGCCTCCATCCTCTCCCTTCACATGGAAATAAGTAAAAATCTGTGCCTGCTCCCTCTCCTCTTCCTGGGGGAAGTAACGGTGCCTGCAACTCGTTCCACTATCTTACTCACAAGTTTCTGGTAATGAGAACATGTGGGGCACCTCAGGCTAACTCCGTGCTGGGTTTCCTTTGTTCCAAGAGCTCTGGACACCAGAGCTAGGGTGTTTCTTCTCTTCCTAACATTACCTCTCCAGCTACAACCTTATGCCACTGTTTTACCAGTAAGAACTATGCTGCTCTACCTAGAATCTACAGCCCACGATATAAAGAAAACATACATTACAACTTTCCATTATCAGCTTCTGAAGCAATGAAGGGGGAAATGAACTATAGAACTAAGAAGCCATCACCTATAGTGTTTGCTATAGTACATTCCACCTTAGGGCCATTGACTAGGCCTTAGAATCACCTGATCCTCACTTGCTCCTTATTCTTGTACCTTAATTTCCACCAGGAAGAATGCTACTTATGGGGGAAATATTTTAAAAAGCATATTTGGAAATGTCATAAAGAAACCTAATACTTAACACTTCATCTACTAATTCATAATACTTAAAGGGAATTAAGTTGAAGAGAATTAAGAGAACATTGACTGACCTTTAATTTCATGGAAAGTGTTCCTCTAATTCTCAAAACAACTGAGCAGTGAATGTTATTAATCTCTGTGTTGTATCTGAGGGAGAGGGCTTGCTCAAAGTTATACAGCTATAAACTGCTGAACCTGAATTTGAACTGGTAATTTGATCTCTTTGTGAAAGGCAGTTTCCATTGACATGTGCACTTCTGAAGTATCACCAGGAATTTAACTATGAATGAGTTAAAGATCCAATTGTGTTTAAAGAGAAACAATGAAGTCCAACACAGTGGCACAGGAGAATGGAAATTAGAAGCAAAGGCAGCGCGTCTTCACACCTTTGTGGTGGCATAGATAAGAAAGCAAGCATGTGAAACTCCGTCATGATTCCAGCTGAAACTGGTACCAGGCGTGGGGTCTAATTCTCAGCTGTCGGCTAACAAGGCAGATACGATATTATCAGTTCTGCCTCATCTGTGTTTCAGGTTCTTGTCCACTCTAATCTATCTTTTCCACGTAGTTCAGGATGTCATTGGCTCCTCTGTGGGCCCTCATCTCATTTCCTTTAAACCATCTTTTCAACTTCAGACAGGATTATTTTCAAAGAAAGATAGTTTCATCCTGTGTTTTCTTCATATATTCCTTAACTGCATAGGTCTCTACAGGATAAAAATCCAAGATTCTTGTCCTTGTATGAAAATGGCATCCTTGTTTCACTTTGCATCGGTTTTCCTTCTTACCCATGAGCTTTATCCTGAGAGTGTATGCACTGGAGCTACTAAGATGCTGTTCTCTGCATTAAAAAGGCTACTTTTCCAAATGTTTTGCTGTCTGAAATGTTTTTCACATCCAATTTTTTGAAACTATTTTGTCGACATGTTATTGATCTATGAGAAATCTGTACCTATTTAATGAATGCATCTTAATGGTCTTGGAAATCTGTATATACCCATCACTATAATCTATGTAAAAGACATGCCCACACTCTCCAAAAGATTCTTCCTATACTATTTGTTACTTTGTGTGAGTTATGAAAAGACTTAACATATGATCTTCCTTCTTAGCAAATTTTAAGTATGTGATGAAACACTAACCTATAGGCACTTTTCTGCACAGCAAATACTTTAAGACTAATCTCTTTGGGGAAAAATCAAACAAACTTGTATGCCCTTTAATTACTACCTCCTTTTCACTTCCTTCACCAGAATGATTCCCTGATAGACACCATTCTGCTCATCGCTTCTATACATTCAATATTTCAGACATCTCAGACAAATGAAATCAGGTCAATTTTGATCTTATGTCAGGATCAATTTATTTACCATAATGCCTTATTTCATGTATTCCATGTAGTTCAGGTCCTCATTGATTCCTGTGTCTATCTCATTTCATTTCCTTTAAACCCAACTGTAAGGAGAATAATCTTTAAAAGAAGCCGGTTTCATCTTTTTTATCCTTCATTCATGTATTTATAAATTCCTTAACTGCCTGACTCTCTCTCTCTAGGATAAAAATCCAAGTTTCTTGTCTTAGAATAAATAGCATCTTATCATTTCATTCATGTTGTTGCAAAAAAGAAGAATTTCATTCTTTTTAAAGACTGAGACCACTGCATGGACATATCAAATTGACTTTATCCAATCATCTGTCAAGGGACATTTACATTGATTACATATCTTGGCTGTTGTAGATGCTGCTGCATTTTATACGTGAATGGAATTAACTCTTTGAGTTCCTCATTTAAATTCCTTTGTATGTATTTAGAGGTGGGACTCAGATCACCTGCATGGTAGCTCTGCATTTAATTTTTAAAGAAACTTCCATATCCATTTTATATATTGGCTACTCCCAATTTCCAACAAGTGTTCAAGGAGTTCTTTCTTTTCATCACCTTGTCAACACTTGATATCTTCTGGGTTTTTAAATACAGTAGTCCCAAAGGGAATATGATCGTTTCCATTATAATTGATTTGCATTTCCCTGATAGCATTGAGTACTTTTCCATCCTTTTGATGACCACTGGCATGGCTTCTTTGAAGAAGGACCCGTTGCTTGAGAGGTTACCGTGGTTGATTGGTTGGCTGGTTTGGCTTGTTACTTTTCTATTTTGAATTTTTTATATATTTTTTGGTATTAACATTTTATCAGATATATATTTGGGAATATTGTCCTACCCCATAGGCTGTCTTCTCACTATGCTAATCATTTTCTTTACTACCATACCAAGAAGCTTTTCAATTTCATAAAGGCTCATCCATCTACTCTTGCCTCCCTTGCCTGTGTCTTCATCATCACATTCACATGACAGTAGCCAAAGAGTCCCCTGTGCACCTCTAGAAGTTTCATGACTCCAGGTCTTACAATGATGTTTTGTTTCCTTATAGTTGACTTTGGCTTGTGATGTGACATAAGGGTCCAACTCCATACTTCTTGGTATGAATATTCAATTTCATGGCTACTGAGGGGGTCTATTCTTTCCCTGTTCTGCATTCTTGGCACTCTTGTTGAAGAGTAGTTGACCTTAGATCGCATGTATTTATTTCTGGGCTCTCTATTCTGGCCATTGGTCTATATGCACTTGGTTTTATGCCAGTATCATTACAGTCTTGATTACTGTAGTTCTGTAATCAATTTTGAAATCAAGAAGCCTCGTGCCTCAAGCTTTGTTCTACTTGTTCAAAATAACTTTGGTTATTAGAGATCTCTTGTGCTTCCTTACAAATTTTAGAATTGTTCTTATTTCTGAAAAAAAATTGGACTTTTGTGGGTGATTGCGTTAACTCTGAAGATCACTTAGGTGGCATGGACCTTTTAGATAACAATTATAACCCTCAAACAAGGAGTGTCTCTTCACTTGGTTTTGCTTTGTTTTCCTCCATCTGTGTTTCATGGTTCTCTGCTTTGTTTTGTTTTGATTTGATTTGTTGAGGAGGGGGGTAGTCATCTGAGTCCTTGATTAAAAACGTTTCTAAGTGTTTATTGTTTTGGATGCTATGTCCATTGGACCATTTTCCTGATACCTCTTTTGGATAGTTTGTTAATATATACAGGGTCAATTGACCTATGGTGATTTTGTGTCCTACAATTCCTCTAAACTCTTTTACTTCGAATACCTTCCCGTCCTGAAGAACTGACATTTTATCAGCAACAGCATGAAGGTCAACTTGTTCAGGAAAACTGGCCCATCAAAGCTAGTGACCTAACAACTTATAAAATTTACAAAATTATGTCTGTTTGCTTTTCATAGCTGTGATAAAACACTAAACAAGGGTAACTTGGGAAGAAAAGGGCTTATTTTATCTTTACTTCCAAATGGCAGTCTATTCTTGAGGGAAGTAAAGATAGGAACATGAAGACAGGAACTGAAGCAGGGAGCACAATAGAGCATCCCATACTGGTTTATTCTTCCTGGTTTGTTCAGAGACCTTTCTTATACAGTCCAACACTACCTACCTAGGGATGGTACCACCTACAGTGGGTTGGGCCCTCCTACATCCATTAGCAATTAGGAAAATGCCTCACAGACATGCTTATAGGCCCATTTGGGGGAAGCAATTCCTAAAATGAGGTTCTCCCTTCTCAAGTGACTCAAGTTTGTGTCAAGTTGACAAAATTGACCAGCATAGTACGAAGCACAGATCCCATCATAAGCAGCCAATAAGTTGTAACACTGCTTTGTTTGTTAGAGTTACAATTTGTTTACAGTTTTTAAAGTTTTTAAATTATTCATTGTGTGTGTCTATGTACATGCAAGCTGAAGTCAGTGTAAAGCCCAACCAAGTTCGTTTTGGAAGAAACTCCATTTTGTGTGAGACCAGGGCTTAAAGTCCAATTCCAGGAAGAAAATCAGAGTCCTCCTGAGAAACATCCTATGGAACCAACCCCTGCCCCCATAGCAACAGCCAGTTAGGGTACAATAGCAGGGTCGAGGTACATATAGATAACTTAAGATATCCTGCTGAAGTTGCATATGTAGCAGAAGATGGCCTAGTCGGCCATCAATGGGAGGAGAGGCCCTTGGTATTGTGAAGATCATATGCCCCAGTACAGGGGAATGCCAGGGCCAGGAAGCAGGAGTGGGTAGGTTGGGTAGCAGAATGGGGGGAGGGTATCGTGGGCTTTGGGGAAAGCATTTGAAATGTAAATGAAGAAAATATCTAATTAAAAAAAAGATATACTGCAGAGAACAGATAACTTAGCCATCCTGTTTGTCAGGTGGTTTTGTCCCCATGTTCAGTTCCTGCAGATTAAGCCAGAAATGCAGTTTTTAAATATTAACTTGTTGACCCATGTGGAAGTTCCCCAACCTTGCTGTAACTACAATAAATACCCTGTACCTCTAGACTCGGGACTCTCACTCCTACCCGCTGAGATGTGGATGGTGAGAGTCCTTGCTTGCGAGCTTGAAATAAAGACCCTATGTTTTTGCATGGGGATTGTCTCCTCAGTGGTCTTTGGATCCCTATAACTTGGGCACAAAAGTCAGAAGACAACTTGAAGGAGTTTCTTCTCTTCTTCGACCACGCAGATTCCTAGAACCAAACTCAAGTCTTCAGGTTTGACAGCAAACATTCTCATCCACTGAGCTATTTTACTAGCCTCACTAAGTAGGATTTTTGTTTGTTTGGTTTGGTTTTGGTTTGGTTTGGTTTGTTGCTGTTGTTTTGGTTTGGTTTGGTTTTTGAGACAGGGTTACTCTGGCTATCCCTGGCTGTCTGGGAACTCATTCTGTAGGCCAGGCCTTGACATCATGAAGACCTGACTTTTCAGATGCTGGTACTAAAGGTACGAACCACCACCGCCCAGCTGAGGAGTGTTTTTAAAGATTAATTTCCTTTTACTTTATGTGTGTTTCATCTGAATGAACTTATGTGTACCACATGTATTCAGTGCCCAAGAAAGTCAAAAGAGAGAATCAGATACCCCTAGAACTGTAGTTACCATTGTGAGCTGCCATGTTGGTGCTGGGAACTGAACCTCAGTCCTCTGGGGGAGGGCATCCAGTGCTCTATCCAATGAGCAACCTCTCCAGCCATGTGAGCAGTTTTAAAATGTGATCTGATTATCATTCTTATCTGTATGTCCATCTTAGTTGAAATATCAAGAAAGAGTAACTATGGATCCAAACAGTCCCGCCTCAGGTCTCCTTGCTTTGAGCTCAATGTCAGCTGCAACTACCCTTGAAGGAGTTAGGTTACAAGGCAGTGGCTGAGTTGTGATTACCAGAGAACAAAGTCAACCTACCCTGACTGCTCTTAGAAGCTAAATTGTGCAGAGCAGTGACTCAGGTCATCTGGACCCTGCCTCTTGCACATTACCAAGGAAGGCATGTTCACTCTTCTTCTTATAGCACATGCTAAGAACTAGAGATCTAAAACTTGGTGCACGGCTGCATATTTCATCTGACCCACATCACCAGCGAAGCCTACAATCACCATGCTCAGCAGAATCTTAGGAAACCACGCGGTGGGACCATGTGCTCATCTGATGTCTTGATAACTATTTCACTCTATTAAAATGTGTATGCCCATAATACCTGGATTTTTTTTTTTTTTTTTTTTGGTTTTTCGAGACAGAGTTTCTCTGTGTAGCCCTGGCTGTCCTGGAACTCACTTTGTAGACCAGGCTGGCCTCAAACTCAGAAATCTGCCTGCTTCTGCCTCCCAAGTGCTGGGATTAAAGGCATGCACCACCACCGCCCGGCTCAATACCTGGAATTTTTAAATGTGTGGAAATGTGTGTATATTCCTGAGGGTGAGAAGTAGTTGCCTGTATACATGTGCCTGGGAAGGCCTGAGATCAACTTTGGGTACAATTTCTCAGGAACCATCTACCTTGTTTTGGGGGATAGGTGTCTTTCTCATTGGGATGTCAGGCTTGCCAATCTGGCTAGGCTTGCTTGTTAGAAAGCCCCAGGGATCTGCCTGTCTCCACCTTGAACACATGCTTATGAGGCAAACATTCTAATAGCCAAGCTACAGTCTCACCCGGTGAAGACTGTTGATTTATATTGTCCCGATGTAGGTTTTCGGTGGCCCGTGGGCAGGGTAAAACGCCCCCATGAGGAGAGTACACTCTGAAGATTCTCCCTGGATGCTTTCTATACAGAGAGAGAATACCTCATTTCTGCCCAAGCAGAAGTCACTGCCTTGCTCTACAATATCCCATCAGAGCTGAGACCAGTTTCGAGGAGATTATTCTTGGTAAGGATCGTTGGTGTATCAGACACACACAGGCAACTGGGGCATGAAGGTGATGACAAACACATAACCAAGGTTTCATAATGCTTTTAGAACAGGGAGCTATGTAAGGTCTGCTCTATATCATTTCTTTACAGCACCTCATAAATAAACAATGATCCTTTATTTCCCGTGTCAGCTGATTTATAAGGAGATCTTTAGATGGAGTATTTCCATCCATTACTAATGACTTGTGTGCTTCACTGTAACGAGTGAACACAGCTCCATTATGCTCATTTAACATATTAATAAAGCATCAACTAATTTAAGACAACAAACGATTGCTGGATAGGAAGGATGGTAAATTATGGTTGAGAGACTAGCACTCCACTACAGAGAGCCAGAAACCCCCACT
Organism: Mus minutoides; assembly: GCA_902729485.2. NCBI lineage: Eukaryota > Metazoa > Chordata > Mammalia > Rodentia > Muridae > Mus > Mus minutoides. The sequence continues at coordinate 2,284,774 of LR749650.1, read as the reverse complement.
TGTCACAAGAGAGCTAGCTGAACATGAAGAGGCATGAATCACTAGCGGCAGATTCACAAGGCCACTGCCGCACAGCCTGGGCACCATCCTGCTCCAATTCCTCACAATGGCAGTGGGAGTCAGCCTTGCTTTCCCACTGCAGTATACAGATCCATCACCACAGCCATGGGACAGAACCTTCCTGTAAAAAACCATCAAGTCTGTTATTTCAGGCCTGAAACGTTGCCCTGATGTGCAGCCTTATGGGACAGGAGCTCTTCACAAGAATGGAATTAACCTTGTCATTTAATATTTCATGCTACCCAGTGGCTCCCTAACAAGAACAAATGACTGTGGCTGAAATGAGCCTTATTTATCCTGAGTGGGATTTAATGATAATGATGGCAGGGCTGAGCATTTCATGAAACATATTTTACCTGCAGCCACAATGCAGTGGCATTGTATTCATCCTACAGTAGGAAGAATTAATGACCCTGCTTCCCTGGTTTGGAAACATGAGAAAATCAGCTACTATCCATGCTTAAAATGGAACATAATTTAAAAAGAAGAAACATGATTTTCCCCGTTGGAGAGCAGGTCGCAAAAACAGGGGCTGCTTTTGTTAAGGTGGGATGGCTACTTTTCTGTGTATTCATCTTCTGCAGGCTCCATTCTCTTCTGCTGGGATCCACCAGGTGAACATCTGGTTTATGAGCTCTACTCTGGCAGCCCCTTCTCCTCATCATTCAGATGATGAACTGCCTCTGCACTGTGAGTGATGGATGAACCCCGGAGCTCCTGCTGTGAGCCTTCCTGGATGAAGAGCTCAGCTTTTCTGCTGTGATTGTCAGATTCCTCCGAGGCAGGCACGCCTTCCGAATGAAGCAGAGCACAATGAACATGTCCACTTATATGGAGTGGGATGCATTGAGGGTGTGAACTGCTCCATAAACAAGTAGCTCATCACCAAAAGCCTGTTCTTTTCCTTTACAGAATGTGCACTTAGTTCCTGGGGCATCCATTCATCCAAGAGCTACGTACTTCAACGTTCCTTACAACAAGGTGGGGAGGCCACATGCCTTATTCCCATCAACTGAACATGAGCAGAAATGCTGTATGCTTCTTTAATGCAGAGTCTGTGAGAAGCAGGTATGCCTTGTCTCTCTTCTTTCGCTACTCTGGATAACAAATCCTAAAGGGTTCTGAGTCCTAAGAAGGAAACAGAGCTACAAGATGGAGGGAGCCTGGGTCCTTGAGTGACTCCTAAAGGGGTGTTAATTGATCAAATTCTTGTGCAAAAAAATAAGTCACATAAGAGAAGCCCCTTAGACCTTGGGAACATCAGCCACAAAAGCTAATATTAGTTTGATTAGTACACACATCAAAAATACTTGGAACCAAGGTCAAAACAGGAGGACAAAATAATGACCTCAGATTGACTTGAGTGAAGTAGGACAGGTCTGTATTTGTACACTCATCAAATGACAGTCTTCCTTACCTTGCTGCTCTAATCACACTGCTTTGCCAGTCTTTGGTTGATTGGTTGTTATTGAGACAGGGTTTCACAAAGCCCAGGCCAGTCTCAAACTCACTCTGTAGCTGAGGGTGACCCTCAATTTCTGATTCTCTTGCTGTTATGGACAATGTACTGAGACTACAGAAATGAGCCACCACATCTGGCTTATATAGTACTGAGACTCAAACCCTGATCCTTACATGTGCTAGGAAGCACTTTAACAAACAAGCCACATTCTTAACTTTCTGCCATTCCTAACATGTCTACACATAGCTAATGGCATGCATTCATTCTGGCCATCTTTATGAGTGCTTTCAAAATTTGAGCCGATTGCATGTTACCCTCCTGTGCATTCTGATCTTCATATTCTCTAAATCTCAGCTCAGTAGGGGTTCTTCAAGGAAGCTAGCCTGTTTCAGAACATCACAGAAATAACATTAGCCAATATTTTTCTTACTCTATAGAGGGGCAATTTTGTTTTTGTTGCTGTATAGTACTCCTGTGGGTAGGCATGCCACAGTCACCCATCTTTTCACATATTAATGGATATTTGAGATGTTACAGTTTGTGACTGTGATGAATCAAACTTGTATGAAAAATGCATGCATACATCTGTTGGGGCTTATCTTCATTTTTATTAGGCAAAATCCAAAAATACAATTGCTGAGTCACAAGCCAGCTATACCATTAACTTTTTGTTTTGTTTTGTTTTTTTCAAGACAGGGTTTCTCTGTATAGCCCTGGCTGTCCTGGAACTCACTTTGTAGACCAGGCTGGCCTCGAACTCAGAAATCCACCTGCCTCTGCCTCCCAAGTGCTGGGATTAAAGGCGTGCGCCACCACGCCCGGCTTCACCATTAACTTTTAAAGAAATTACCAAGCTATCATTTTAAAGTCTATGTACTTTACTTCAGTCCTGTCAGTTTAAGAGAGTTTCAGTAGCTCTCATGTTCTCAGTAGCACAGATCAGTGATCATTACAAAAGGTAACACTTGTATCTCACTGTGCTGTTACTGTCATCTCGCAGTGCGTGCGTTTCTCCGCGTTCATCACCCGTTCGCGGAGCTTGCATTCTGAAGCACTGGTACAATTTGAAACATTCGACTTGATACCTTTTAGTAAAAGAGAAGGGGAAGAAGGAAGGAAGAAAACTGAAAGGAAGACAAGGCACAGGAACAGAAGGGGGAATAAAAGAAGCAAAGGGAAGACAGGAAGGAGAAACGGAATAGGTAAGGAAAGGAGAGGGGAGGGCAGTGATTTTTGGTACAGCAACTCCACAAGAGTCCACCACAGTTTCCCATCAGATTAAAACTGGACTGGATCCAGGTATCCACGCGTGACATTAAATGAGGACCCTACCAAGGGGATTTGTTGTGGATGTTGGTTCATTTGTTTGGCTAGACAAACCTAGAAGTACTGAAGTAACACACAAGAACAAGCCTGATGGAGAAAGACCATCCTTCACAAGAAGGAACACAGTCAGATTAAAGGCGTTACTAACCTGCTCGGGCACAGTGACTCCCAAAGTGGACACTGACATCAGCACCTGTGTCAGTCCTGAGTGGCTCACCAGGAACATGCAGTGAAATATCCATTATCCTCAATTAGATACAAGAGCTAACAGCAGCTAGCTAGTGGCCCTGGCTGAATTACCTACCATCCATTTAGGGAGGGATCCAACCGTGGGGTGTTTTTAATTCTGACATGATGCTCTAATGTGCCACCTTTTCTAGGAGGAAGCAAACTGAGTGTAGGGCTCCATTACCGTGTTTGCCTCACAATTAGGAAAGGGTTCCCACTAATTGGGTAATTATGGGCTTAAGTGGCCAGTTAGTATGAGCAAACTGAAAGCATGATCTTTGCAAATCAACCTGCGTACAAAATGTATATCCTTTAAATCTGTCACTTGGCTGTCAGCCACAAGGACAGCCAATAACAGCCACCTCTTTCTGAATGAATCCTTTTAATCAAAGTTGGTGTGTGATATCTGTGTCACTGATGACATTAATAACATATAGCTTCTATGGTGCCTCATATTAAAATTGAATCATGCCATCTACTTGACACAAACATTAACTGAGCAGAGATTTTTTGCAAATGTTTAAAGAGGTTGCATTCATTTTTTGTGAAGAGAGGTATTTATCCCTAAAATGGGAATGCTTAGTAAGAATAGGACACCCAAAGCTTTCCCAGAATCCACCTGTGCTTCTCAGCAGTTCCCAAGTGCTGTGCTGCTGGTACACATCTGATGGTCAGTGTCTCACTGATTCTTGTAATGGCCTTGCGAAGCAGCCAGGGTTGTTAGTCTTGCCGTTAGTTTTAGAATGAGAAAACTGAAGAACCAAGGCCACCCAGTCTGCCCAGTATCAGAATCAGACTTTGAACGCAGCTCCTTCTCTCCCATCTCATCCATATTCTTGTCTGTGAAGGAGGGCTAGGAACCATGTGCTTAACGTCCTTTAAATGAATTCATGGTCTCTCTCCCCTGGCTTCTCTCACCACTCAAGAGACGTTGATTTCCACTGTCCCACATCAGTCAGTGAGCCCTCTCCATAAAACAATCCTGAACTGATATTCTGCTTGCTAAAGTGCTGTCACCATCAGTGGACATTCAGGCCCCTTTGGATAGGAACTGGACCTCCTTACGGCCTCTCGCAGAGCACAGGGAAGCCACTAGAATTCAGTTTTGCAGATACCTTGCTGTTATCAGCTCACAGATGGGAATGCTGTTGTCAGAGCTGCAGGTGACTCAGCCATGCTAACTCTTTTCTCATTACCCTTAGAGACTCAGCAAGGCCAGCTCTCCTCTCTATGGGTCCTGTTTGTGGGATCCAATCTATGGGTCCTGTTTGTGGGATCCTATCTATGGGTCCTGTTTGTGGGATCCAATCTATGGGTCCTGTTTGTGGGATCCAATCTATGGGTCCTGTTTGTGGGATCCAATCTATGGGTCCTGTTTGTGGGATCCAATCTATGGGTCCTGTTTGTGGGATCCTATCTATAGGATACTGTCTGTGGGATCCTGTCTGTGGGTCTGTTCTCTCCTCCTTTTATATTTATTCTCATAATGATCTCTAGAGTTAGTCTCAGGAAGCGAGTATATCCAGAAATGAGTCTTTGCTCAGCTCAAGCTAGACGGTAGAAGAATTTATGGTGCATAGATAAAAGCCAGCATCCTCAGAAACTTCGGAAATGGGTTCCCATGAAGCAAAAGAAGTCATTTCCCTAGCCCTCTCAGCCCCCAGGGTTGCCCTGCACGCCTAGGAAAATAATCCTAAATACTTGTCAAGCAGAGTTCTTTCTCCCTGCAAACCAGTATACTTCCTCTTACCTGCATGCAATTCCAGCTCTCAGTGCAGCAACTGCTCTTCTGATTCACACTGACCTCTAAGCAGAGAGCCCAGAGATCACTCATGGAGAGCAAACTGCATGAGAACCACTTACTAAGTTGTGTTCCAGAGCTTAGAAAAACAAACTAATGTCTGGCATTGACTTAGCTTGAAGCTCATGCATGTCTTTGGTAAGAACTGATCTCATCTTTTTTCTTAAATTTTTGTATTATTTAAATGCATTTTGTACATCAAACATTAATAATATTGAATATTTTGAGAATAAAATAATAAAAATTTTGTTCAACTTTTATATTCATATCCTTTCATATCCTAAAAATATCATTAATGACCATTTAATACTATTCATAACTGAGGATCCTATATCTAATGCTGAACACTAAATTGTTTCAAAACATACAAAATATTCTTTGGGAATTAAGCATAGTAAAAGAGCATAAAATATTAAAAATGAATCATTAAAAATATATTCAAAAGCCCTTATATGATACCACCTGACATAGTAAAAGAGTACTTAAAATGCATTACATATCTGTGTACATTTTCTAACTCTAAGTTTCCTTTAAAAAGATTATCAGTGTTTTTAGGAAAGATTATTTTATCAATAAGTATATTTAAATTTTTTTCAAAATAGCAAAAACTCTTTTAAGTTAAACATTAAGAAAATTCTAATTTCAAGGACACTTCATACTGGTCAAAGGAAAAATCTACCAAAATGAACTCTCAATTCTGAACATCTATGCTCCAAATGCAAGGGCACCCACATGCATAAAAGAAACTCTACTAAAGCTCAAAGCACACATTGCACCCCACACAATAATAGTGGGAGACTTCAACACCCCACCTCTCACCAAGGGACAGATCATAAAAACTGAAACTAAACAGAGACACAGTGAAACTAACACAAGTTATGAATCAAATGGATTTAACATATATCTATAGAATATTTCATCTTAAAACAAAAGAATATACCTTCTTTTCAGCACCTCATGGTACCCTCTCCAAAATTGACCATATAATTGGTCACAAAACAGACCTCATCAGGTATAAGAAGATTGAAATAATCCCATGAACCCTATCAGGTCACCACAGACTAAGGCTGGTCTTAAATACCAAAAACAAAACAAAACAAAACAGAAAGCATACATACACATGAAAGCAGAACAACGCTCTACTCAATGATAGCTTGGTCAAGGAAGAAATAAAGAAATTAAAGTATTTTTATAATTTAATGAAAATGAACACACATCATACCCTATGGTACAAAATGAAAGCAGTGGTAGGAGGAAAACTCATAACTCTAAGTGCCTCCAAAAAAAAAAAAAAAAATGAAGAGAGCTTACACGTAGCAGCTTGACAGCACACCTGAAAGCTCTAAAACAAAAAGAAGCAAATACACCCAAGAGGAGTAGGTGGCAGGAAATAATCAAACCAAAGAAACAAAATGAACTATACAAAGAATCAACAAAACCAAGAGCTGGTTCTTTGAGAAAATCAACAAAATAGATAAACCCTTAGCTAGACTAACCAGAGGGCATGGAGACAAAATCCAAATTAATAAAATCAGAAATGAAAAGGGAGAGAAAACAATGAAATATGTCTTAAAATAACTATTCTGTTTGTTGAATATCAACAGGTGAAAATATTAAAATCATGTTTTTAAAAAAGTCAAGTTAAATGTTAAGAGACAGAGTGTGTGTTCATGTGCTCTTGTGCATACATACGTATACAAACATGTGAATGATTAAATGAACTTCTTTAAAATTTTATGTAAAAAAAGAAAATGCTAATTTCAAGCATAGTCAGAAAAATTATCAATAATATTTCTGTGATGTTTGTACTCCATTGATGTTAAAAAATATTAGGAAAAGTGATTGTTACTTCTTGTCATTTTTGTTGTTAGAGGTGGAATTATGTTTGTGTGGCTATCTTCCTTTAGGTTTCTTGAAAGATTACTTTCTTGCTTTTTTTTCTAGGGTGTAGTTTCCTTCCTTGTGTTGGTGTTTTCCATCTATTTTCCTTTGTAGGGCTGAATTTATGGAAAGATATTGTGCAAATTTGGTTTTGTCATGGAATATCTTGTTTTCTCCATCTATGCTGATTGAGAGTTTTGCTGGGTATAGTAGCCTGCTCTGGCATTTGTGTTCTCTTAGGGTCTGTATGACATCTGCCCAGGATCTTCTTGCTTTCATAGTCTCTGGCAAGAAGTCTGGTGTAGTTCTGATAGGCCTGCCTTTATATGTTAATTGACCTTTTTCCCTTACTGTTTTTAATATTCTTTCTTTGTTTAGTGCATTTGGTGTTTTGATTATTATGTGATGGGAGGAATTTCTTTTCTGGTCCAATTTATTTGGAGTTCTGTAGGTGTCTTGTATGTTCATGGGCATCTCTTTCTTTAGGTTAGGAAAGTTTTCCTCTATAATTATGTTGAAGATGTTGACTGGCCCTTTAAGTTGGGAATCTTCACTCTCTTCTCTACATACTATCCTTAGGTTTGGTCTTCTCATTGTGTCCTAGATTTCTTGGATATTTTGGGTTATGAGCTTTTTGCATTTTCTTTGACTGTTGTATCAGTTTTCTATGATATCTTCTGCACCTGAGATTCTCTCTTCTATTTCTTGTATTCTGTTGGTGATACTACCATGTATGACTCCTGATCCCTTTCCTAGGTTTTCTAACTCCAGGGTTGTCTCCCTTTGTGATTTCTTTATTGTTTCTATTTCCAGTTTTAGATCTTGGATGGTTTTGTTCATTTTCTTCACCTGTTTGATTGTGTTTTTCTATAATTCTTTAAGGGATTTTTGTGTTTTCTTTTTAAGGACTTCTAGCTGTTTATTTGTGTTCTATATTTCTTTAAGGGAGTTATTTATGTCCTTCTTAAAGTCCTCTATCATCATCATGGGAAGTGATTTTAGATACAAATCTTGCTTTTCCAGTGATGGTGTATCCAGGTCTTGCTTTGGTGGGAGAATTGGGTTCTGATGATGCCAAGTAACCTTGTTTCTGTTGTTTATATTCTTATGCTTGCCTCCTGCCATCTGATTATCTCTAGTGCTACCTGCCCTAGCTATATCTGCCTGGATCCTGTCCTTCCTGTGATCCTGGTTGTGTCAGAACTCCTCAGAGTTCAGCTGTCTCTGTGATCCTGTGATCCTGGGCATATTTTAGTGCTTAGAAGTGGAGCTTCTTCTGGGTGTTGTGGGACTGGCTGCAAAGTCTGTGCCCTCTGCTTCAGTGACCGGCCCAGGTTGGAAGGAACCTGTGCCACTGAGCAGGTGGAGTTCCTCGGTCAGAACTGATCTAATAATGACAAAAGACACACACACACACACACACACACACACACACACACACACACACAAGCCTGTACTAACTCTGTCCCACTTGGCACCAATTCCCTAAGACTCCCAAGCACATGCTGGCTCCCATGATGTGACCATCCATAGAGACAAAAGTCTATTTACAAAGCTTTGTGCTGCACATCTTAACCTCCAGCTGAGGCACACCTCCAGTCTCTGGCAAGACAGGGAGGAATCTGGGAACCCTCACTGGCCTGAACTAAATAGAAAACATCAGGCTCCCTCACATGGGTCGTGCTCCCTTAGATAGTGATATTAAGAACATATGACACTCTGATAAGCTTCCCCATCATCCTTCCCTTGCAAGCACAATCTAGATTATTTTGTAAGGTACCTGACGAACTTCTTCCGAGACTCCATTGAAGATAGAATTAAGCATGTGACCTGCTCCTGACTAATGAGACATAAGTAGAAATCCATCTAATAGGGCTTCTCAGGAGACTTTGACTGTCTAACAAAATGGAACCTACTCATCAATATCTGATCTCCCTTTCTTCCTTCTCAAAAAGGAGACACAATGCTTGTCCATACAGCAGCCATTTTATATCATTTTGACAAAAATATCTGCTATGTATGGTTGTGGTGGAGCAAAGACACAAGCCCAGGGCCCCAGGATCATCTCTGCTTTACCACACTTCCCCTGGGCTCCCTCTATCTCTCCAGCCTTCACTGGAGGAGGAGAATCAATCTCTTCTTTATTTGAGCACTGTGTGTTATATTCCCTGTTTCATGAACCATATCAGAATCATGTCTGATGTTTACAATTCTCATCTGTCCTAATGTGTCATCAGGCTTAATGTGAGAAGAGATGGCATCTTCCTCAGCAAATATGGCAGCTTTTTCTCACATTGTAAATCAGTGACTCCAGCTATCTGCCAACCTGCTGAGGTACTCGTTTGACAGAGAGACTGACAGCCGGCATATGCTGGCACTGGGTAAAGGATGAAGACTGGAGTAAAGAAAATCTCCTACTCCCGCGTTACTTCAAGTCCCTCACCCACCAAATCCCCAAGTAACCAAAACCACACGAAATTCCCAAGCAACCAAAACCTCCCCAAACCAATCTCACCCCACCAAATCCCCAAACCAACCAAAACCACACCCAAATCCCCTAGGACCCTGTGATCTCAATCCTTTTCTAGGTAAATGCTAGTACATACTTTTTTTTTGTTTTTGTTTTGTTTTAGTCACGTATGAAGCAGAAATTTATTCTCTTACAATCCTAGAGGAGAGGAAAGAGGAGTCCAAGGTCATGTTGCCAGCATTATTGGTTCCTGGTGAAAACACTCCCTCCCCTCTCTTGTGAAGAGCCACCCCTCCCACAGTGTACAAAAAAATGGTTCTCTCTATATATATATTTCCCTCCCTCCCTCCTCTCTCTCTCTCTCTCTCTCTCTCTCCCTCCATCCTCCTCTCTGTCTCTCTCCCTCTCCCTCCCTCCTTCTCTGTGTCTCTCTCCCTCCCTCCCTCCTTCCTCCTCTCTCTATCTCTCCCTCCCTCCATCTCTTCCTCCCTCCTCTCTCTCTCCCTCCCTCCCTCCTCCTCTCTCTCTCCCTCCCTCCCTCCCTCCTCCTCTCTTTCCATCTCTGTCTTCCTCCTCCTTCTCTTTCTTCTTTTCAAAACACTACTTAAAACCTCCTATTTTTAACAGACAACATTTCAAATTGTTATTGGCAAATGGCAATTACTTAACATGACTTTCAGTCTTGTGCCACAGCCTTTCTGGCCCTGAATATTGCCCTCCCCTAGAGAACAATCTTAGCTCATCTCCAGGAGCAAAATCAGGAGAGGTTCATGTTTCCATGCAAATGTTTGTGTAATCTCTTGTGCTCTTCCAATGATGGCAAATGAATTGCCTTAGAGTCTAAAATATCAGCTTCTAAAAAAAGTTAAAGTGTCTGCCTTCTGGATAAGAATTCATATTCTTAGCCTCTGATGAGGTTCTCTTTGCCAGCTGACCCCCATTGTACACACCTCCTTATACACACACATATACACACCCATATACATACACACACATGTACCACACACACACACACATGTACCACACACACACACACACACACACACACACACACAAAGAACAACAACAACAACAACAAAAACAAGGCCAATATAGAAATGCCAACAACCAAGATACAATTCACAGACCACATGAAGCTCAAGGAGAAGGAAGACCAATATGTGAATGCTTTGGTCTTTCTTAGATGGGGAAAAATATTCACGGGAGGAAAAATGGAGACAAAGTGTAGAGCAGAGACTGGAGGTAAGGCTATCCAGAGACTGCCTCACCTAGGGATCCATCCCATATACAGTCACCAAACCCAGACACTATTGTGGATGCCAAGAAGTGCTTGCAGACAGGAGCCTAATATAGCTGTCTCCTGAGAGGCTTTGCCAGAGCCTTACAAATACAGAGGCAGATGCTTGCAGCAAACCTTTGGACTGAGCATGGGGTCCTCAATGGAGGAGAAAGGACTGAATGAGTTGAATGGGGTTTGCAACTCCATAGGAAGAACAACAATATCAACTAATCCCAGGGACTAAATGACTAACCAAAGAGTACACATGGAGTGACCCATAGCTCCAGCTGCATATGTAGCAGAGGATGGCCTTGTCAGGCATCAATGGGAGGAGAGGCCCTTGGTCCTGTGAAAGCTCAATGTCCTAGTGTAAAAGAATGCCAGACCAGGGAGGCAGGAGTGGGTGGGTGGGTGTGGGGATTCCCTCATAGAAGCAGGGGGAGGGGAAATGGGATAGGGGGTTTCTGTCAGGGGTAGGAAGGACCAGGAAAGGTGATAACATTTGAAATGTAAATAAAGAAAATATCCAATAAAACACACACACACACAAACAAACAAACAAACAAACAGAAATGCCATATCTGCCCTGAATTCATATTCGAGACTAAAATCATTATGTCACTTTATTTTCACATGCCAACAAACCATTTTTAAATTACAAGTAAAGAAAAATACCATTTATTTCCAAGAGAATAAAAATGAATGCCAGCTTTGAGAGCAAGAGAGGAAAACAGCTTTGAGGGTCCTGAATAATAGAACGTGGATGCCACGTTGATGCTTTTGTCTTTGTAAGTCTCTCCTAAGACAAAGGTGTGAGCTTGCACTCTCTCCATTCCTCTTCCTTCTTCTGTCCTCTCTCCTTCTCTCCCTCCCCTTTCCTCTGTCTCTGTCTCTGTCTCTCTGTCTGTCTCTGTCTCTCTGTCTCTGTCTCTCTCTCTCTCTCTCTCTCTCTCTGTGTGTGTGTGTGTGTGTGTGTGTGTGTGTGTGTGTCTGGACTGTGTGACTGAGCTATAGAAATCACTCTACTGGCTGCCTCTCAGATGACTTTGTATGAAACATCAGTCAAGGGAATCAGTTCAATCAACTTCCCTGTCTGGGTACAGAGGCTTCTAGAAGACCCTCAGGAAGGAACAATGAAGTCTTGATGAGTGATTTAGCACTGCACCCCTATATCAAGTTTTCTTATCCTCAATGGTGTTGACATTTGAAGCAGGATATTGTCTGTCGTGGAGGCCTGTCTTGTGCATGGTGGGATGTTCAGCATCAGCAGTGTTCCTGGCTTCTACCCACTAGACACCAGTAGCACCCCCACCCACCTCTTGTCATTCAGTTGTGATAACTGAGAATGTCTCCAGACATTGCCAACCATCCCCACCACCACCACCACAGATAAATTTGCCCCAGTGAGAACCACTGCCCTACAAGAGGCAGACTTAAGCCTGGACAGATTTCACTTCAGAGTTAAATCAGAGTGTTCAGTCCCACACATTCCTGAATCATATCTTGCTAACACCCACCCCTGATCAGAGGGACAACTGGTCGCCTTGTGGAGAGAAATCTGCTCAACCCTCGCCAAGCATAGAAAGATGATCTAGATGCAATGTTATCACTAGAGACAGTGGTACACATGCATGGTTTATGGTTCTGATTGAAACTTGGTCCTTAGGACATAAGTCACCCAGGCTCCTTGCACAGGGCAACCCTTCCATCCTCCTCTTAATCACTTCTTGCTCTTCTTATGGCTACCCACCCTCTCCTTCCACAGAAGCCACAAACTCAGCCCTTCATTGTGCCATCTTTAGCTCAATGACCCCAAGTTTCCTTCTGACCTAAGTGCCCACACTGAATGCCACCCTTTGATCCCTGCCAGCTGCTTGGCCTCTTCCAATAGATGCTCTCTTGCTGCTAACACTTAGTAAGCCAAGAGAAAGCTCTCTCTACCCCCAGGGTTTCACAATCAGTCTCTCTTCATTTATAAAAATGCCACCAGCCGGGCGTGGTGGCGCACACCTTTAATCCCAGCACTAGGGAGGCAGAGGCAGGCGGATTTCTGAGTTCGAGGCCAGCCTGGTCTACAAAGTGAGTTCCAGGACAGCCAGGGCAATTCAGAGTAACCCTGTCTCGAAAAACAAAAACAAAACAAAACAAAACAATAACAACAACAACAACAAAAAGCCATCAACATGCCTGGTGTCACATGAGGTAGTAACTCAGGAGTCATTCTTGAAAGTTCCTCCCTCAGTGTCATTCTCTGTTGCAGTGAAGCCCACCACTCATGCTTCTGCAAGGATTCTAATGAACCACATAGGGTCGCACAAAAACAAAAAGACATCAAAATAGAAAGAAGCCTTTGGAGAAGAAGAGGCAGGAATGGGGTGAGAAAAATAATTGTGAACATAACTAAAATCTAGTGTAAATGTAAGCGAAATTACCAAGGAAACTTTTAAATCTATAAAAAAAATAATTAAAGAGACTCTTTCTTCTTTTCTCTCTTTGCAATATGCAATATAATCTAGGCATGGGTCCTCCACCTACTGCAGCTCTGAGACCCGGTGTGAGCCTATGATTGGAGGCCAGAAATGTCATTGGCCTGTCATGCAGATGAATGATGTCCCTGGAGCAGTACAGAAAGCAAGTGCAGGACCATACCCAGGAGTTCTCCTTCTATGTTCCAACCTGCATCACCTCTCACCAGGATCCAAGAGCAAGCACCTAACACTTCTTGCTATTTCATCTCTGTTCCCAAGAGACCTCCATTCTTCACCTAACAACCACCAAGGGTGATGTTTTTGAGAATCTGCACCTCAAGTAATGTTCTCATCCACCTGAAATTCCCTCAATAGTTTCCCAGCTCTCCGCACATAAAATCCACATGCAATATTCCGTGTTCCAGGACTTGCTTGATCTGCTTTCTTTAACTCTTTCCAATTATCTATTGGCTTCCCCTTCCTCCCATCTCTCTGTTTCTCTGTCTCTGTTTCTGTCTCTCTCTGTCTATCTCTCTGTGTCTCTCTGAGTCTGTCGTGTGTGTGTGTGTGTGTGTGTGTGTGTGTGTGTGTGTGTGTGCTCTTGCGCAGGTCCACAAGTCTGTGAGGGCTAAGGTCAACCTTGGGGATGACTTCTCAGGTGATGTTTTGTGTGTGTGTGCTCTTGCGCAGGTCCACAGGTCTGTGAGGGCTAAGGTCAACCTTGGGTATGACTTCTCAGGTGATGTTTTGAAGACTCTCACTGGCCTGGGTTTCACTATTAGACTGTGCTTGCTGATTGGCAAGTTCCAGGGAACAAGCATCTGTACCACCCTGGTGCTGAGAGGACAGATGTGTGCCACCACGCCCAGCTTTCTTACTTTCCAAGCAGTTCTGCTTTTTCATCGGTACTTTCTCAGCTGAACGAGCTCTTCTGAGCCCCACTAGCTTTTTTGCTTCATACTAAAAGACTTTCTTTCCTGTCTCCAAAGATGATTTCTTTGCAGCCCCAGGACACCCACAGTACTTTTGCAAACTCACACTCCCAAGATCTTTATATGGCCAAGTCCTTCTGACTTCTCAACCTCCATTTAACTTAGAGTGCTGCTGTGGTGATAGGCCAAACACACCCTGTTTTCTTCAGGACACACCTCACAACCTTGACTGTTTTCTGTCAAGTGTTTTCTTCATGTCTGCATTCCTAGAACCCAGCACAGTTCTGAGGTCGTGGCACTGACTCAGTCATCACTCTGAGGTAAGTGGACAGGTGAACACCACCATGAGGAGACGGCCATTGCTAATGCTTTTTGGTGTGCCCTTCCATCTTAACATTTTCATTTGTTAAAGCTAGGGATTAAGATATAAACACATATAAATAGGTAAAGTGCACGAGAATTAAGAAGTATTTATGATTCAGGAATGAGAGTGAACATCACCTCCTTGGAAAACATCAGCTATGATCTCAAATGGAAGGAACTCTGCTCTCCATCATGGTGGCAGCCCCTTGCTTCAGCTAAGTCTTGTTCTTAATGTGTGCTTATTTCTCTCTCCTGAGGCACCAATGTACTCCCCATGAAGCCAGGGATCAAGTTCATCTTGTTTGATATTAAAGGCCCTGTGCCTAATAGTCCCTGGTGAAAGCAAGTTTTCAATAAATGTTTGTGGAATGATGAATGAATGAATATCTGAAGTTTATCTGCCCAGAAATAAAATAATCCTGATCTTGATTCAAACTGCCTTTTGGACTTAAGAGGAAACCCTTTAACTGCACTTAGCATTTTAGGGCCCTTATCAGCTGCACAGAGACACTGACAGGTTTAAGATGTCCTCTGTCCAAAACTGTTACATGCACTTGGCTCAGCTGCAGAAGGCAGTGACATTTACTCTGATGAGGGATGAAGGCTTTGCCTTTCTGGTCTGAAAACAGAGAGAGCCCTGTAACCCATCTGTTGACAGCAGAAGTTCTGTGTTCTTCTATCGTCTAATCAGACTGACAGCAAACTTCAGCCTGCCGTCTCTTTGTGCAACGATGTGGTGCTAGGACCAGATTTAAAACAAAGAAGCTGCAGAGGGATTTAGAATAAGGGACAGAGACCAAGAAGGTCTCGAGTCAGAGTGAGGGAAATGAGAGCAGCCATGGTATCCATACACACTGGGGTCAGTAGTTTTATTTTCCATATTCCAGTCCTTGACAGATCTAGCTCATCTCTTCGGCCTAACTAGGGGCAAAAAGTAACATGGACTACAAGTCCAGGGGACGATGATGTAATCCAGCTGTGACGGTGGTGGTGCCAGACTATCCCGACATGCAAGTGTGTTATTTGGTCTGCCTAACATTTGTTTTAAAAAGTTAAATGGTTTAATAGACTGTCTGAATGAGAATTTTCCACATTAAAACTAATTTCTGGGTTTACTTTTTTAAAAAAAAAAATTAGAACTGGTATTTTAGTGTATCAATAACAGTTGAACCTGGAGAGTTACTCGAGGCCTTGGGCAGAGCAGGCTGTGTGAGCTCATTTCCTGTGAGAACCCAGGACATCTCAGATCCAAGCTTTGTTCCCCAATCTACTTTTACCTAGAAATGCTGCTCTTGATGGCCCCAAGGGCCTAGTAATGAGTAGTCTCCATCTCTCCATCCTGTTCCTAGCGAGTCTTCACTGAGTTCCCTACTGCTGTCATGAGTAGTAGGAGACATGCCACTCAGAGTTTTTGAGATTTGTCTGGGCTCAGTTTTTGTGTTGTTGTTGAGGGAGGGCAGTGTTGTGGGTTGAATATGGTCTTTGAGCATGCTCACCTAGAGTCTCCTACTCAGCCATAGCCTTAGTCCTCTGTTTACTTTTTTGTGACAAATCTCTCTAAGTTTCCCAGTCTGGCTTTGTCCTCAGTCAGTAGCTGAGACTGACCTTGAACTTGCCATCCTCTCACCTCAACCTCTCCCCAGTAGCTAGGATTTCAGGCCTAGTGTCCAAGACTCACTATGTTGAGGGGAAGAGGACACAGAATTCTTAAGGTTATGTAACTATAGCATATCTTCTTAAGGTGTTTATTTCATTCAAACATTTGAGGACTACGTATTAAAATTCTTTGAGCTTGTATCTATTACCAAGCACTAGTAATGAAAGATTGTTTTTCTAAGCTGATCAATCTTATGGATGTTGTTCATGCGTGAAATACATTCCTTTTGTCTACATAAATGTCTATGTACGATGTGTATGCAGTGCCTGCAGAAGCTGAAGGAAGGCATTGGGTCCCCAGGTACTAGAGTTATAGACAGTTGTGAGATGCACTGTCAGTGTGGAGAATCGAACCTTGGTCCTTTGGAAGATCAGCCAAGGCTCTTAATCACTGAGCTACCTCTCCAGCTCCCCTCTACATTTTTAAACAAAGCTGGGTATACACGTCAGTTTTCATCTTTCTAGTTCTACAGAAAATTCACAGCTCTTACATAATTCAATCCTTGCCACAAGCTTTCGTAGCTTCTTATTTTAACTTAAATTCCTTTCCGACAACAATGAGATTCTGATAACACAAACAGAGCAAAACTTACAACTTGTATCTTAGGTTTCAGTGTCACTGTTTCTGTCTTTTCACAGGACAGGAACTTACAAACTATTTTGTCAATTTGTAGCATGCCTTAGGGTTTAAAACCCAGAGGCTTGAAGAACAAGCTCGAAACCAGTAAAAACAAATAACACGATGGGAGAAATTCAAAAGAACCTGGGATCTTCCCCAGACATTGAGACAAAGAGGACTCTTCTGGCCCCAACTCCTGACCTGGTTAGATCACATTAGGTGATTGTCACAATTCAGTGTGCTTGGACTTAGGACCTGGAGAGATGACTTGGCAGTTACAAGTGCCCGCTGCTCTTTCCAAGAACCTGAGTTGGATTCCACATGGTAGGGCACAATTATCTGTAACTTCAGCTCCGGGGGTTTCAACATCTTCTTCTGCAACTGCACTCATAAGCACTTATCTATACACAGACATACACGTATACATACAACTTTAAAAATAAGAAACCTGTATATCACTCAACAGGAAAGAAATTAAACCTCACACTGGAAACCTAGCCAGTTTTCTTGGGCTAATAAGGTTACTGATCATAGAAAAGAATCTGCTACCACCAATGTGCTAGAGCAGCATAACTCTTCATTGTGTTCTAAATCTCATCCTTATAACAACAGATAAATGTAGATATCACCCCTCAAAGAAGCCTCTCTTGACCATAAATTTAAAAAGAGCAAGAAGAGGTGTGTGGGAGGGCTTAGAGGGAGGAAACGAGAGGAACAAATTAAATAAATGTTTTATAATCTCAAAAAAAAGAAATTATTTTATTTATTTATTTATTTATTTATTTTGGTTCTTTTGGTTTTTTGAGACAGGGTTTCTCTGTATAGCCCTGGCTGTCCTGGAACTCACTTTGTAGACCAAGCTGGCCTCGAACTCAGAAATCCGCCTGCCTCTGCCTCTGCCTCCTGAGTGCTGGGATTAAAGGTGTGCGCCACCACACCCGGGTCCAAAATAATAATAATAATAATTATTTTTTTTTTTTTTGGTTTTTCAAGACAAGGTTTCTCTGTATAGCCCTGGCTGTCCTGGAACTCACTTTGTAGACCAGGCTGGCCCCGAATTCAGAAATCTGCCTGCCTCTGCCTCTCAAGTGCTGGGATTAAAGGCGTGCGCCACCACTGCCCAGCTTCAAAGAGCCTCTCTTTACAGCAAATGGAGACATCACCAAAAACTACAACTGAACACAATGCCGGAACCAGCTGGATCTCACTGTTCCTTTATATTGTCCTCCACTGTATCCAGCCCCAACGTGCATCTCACTGCATCTGAGGTTTGGTCTTTTTCTATCTATTGTAATGCTAAGTGTGGGCTCCCGAGACCAGCTGTTCCTGAGAGAGTCCTCACATATACCTTGGCTTCAAGTTATTTCTGATTGGTAAATAAAGATGCCAACAGCTAATAGTTGGGCAGAAAGATATAGGTGGGGTTTAGGATCTAGAGACCAGAGGTAAGAGAGGACCCACAGGGAGAAGAAGGGGAGGAGAAATAAGGAGAAGCTGCCATGTGTTACAGGTGTGGCCTTGAGGCCTGGCCAATTGGAGTTAAGAGCAGACCAGATGAAACATAGTAAGTCATAACCCAAGGTTATTGATTAAAAAAAAAAAAAAGTAGACTCTAACAACATAGAGGATAGGCAGTCACCCAGCTTTTGTATTGTTGCAAATATATGGTTGTGTGTGTGTTTTATTTTTATCCAGGAACTCAACGATTAAAGGCAGGGTAGAAACCCTGGGTCAGGATTAAAATATTTCTACAACGTATTTGCACCCAATGTGGTACAAAAACTCACTTTAAAAAAAATAATAATTTGAGATCCCTGAAGAGAAAACACAACACCATTCCTTTAAGATTGGGAGGTGAGAAATTCATAGAGTAAAAGCTAAGACACAGCTGCACCCCCTCCAAACCAGACCTAACCACACACTAAGTGGTAGGCTCAGCCTTCAGCCCAAGGCCTTCTCAAGTGCTTCTCTCTAGGCTGCACTGTAGAGGAAACTTAATCACACAGATGCTAAAAGCTTCTCCTATACAATAAACCAGGCTGCTCAGAGGGCAAAAAGCAAGGCTGCATGCCTCCCACAATCAAAGAAAGAATAGAGAATAAATGGAAATGTAAGATGTCAGTGCTATCATAAACAACTGGGTGCTTTCAATGTGCTCTCCAAGGAAGAACTGAGGTGCTTAGCCTAGCACGTGACACATGTTGGCCTGAAAATATAGGCTGTTATAGTAAATAGAAGGGAATTAAAATAAAGTTAAGTATAAGGAAGAATATTAATTCAATTTATATAAAGAGAAGGTGGATATTTATCCAGAGATATTCATCTCCATAGAAGGGAGAAATAAATGAAAATTGCTTTAAATGTTTTTAGAAGGTAGAAATAAATGGAAATGTAAGATGTCGATACTATAGTAAATAACTGGGTTCTTTCAAAGGGGGTTCCACAAGAGGACGGGGACTGCTTAACTTAACACATGGCACATACGTTGGCCTAAAAACAATCTTAAACAGTAAATAAAAGAAAATTTCAATAAAGTTAAATATAGGAAAGAATATTAATTCAGTTTATATAAATAGAAATAGGATAAAAGTATATTTATCAGTGTATCCAGCCCCAACAAGTGCATTTCATGTTCTGGTATATTGACCTTGACTGTAAGTAAAGGACGTTTCTGCAGTATTTATTTTATTTTTCGGCACATATGAGAATTCTTGGAAAAATATATAAAGTTGACTTGAACCTTCATTTATTTTCATTGTACCCTTTGAAGCCACCAGTAACAGCAGCATATCTACCCATAACACTGCGCTGAGCAGTGTGCCTCTCTCTCTCTCTCTCTCTCTCTCTCTCTCTCTCTCTCTCTCTCTCTCTTTTTCTCATCATTGTTAGGTGATTTTAATGCTAGCTTTTAAATATAACTGGTAGATGCCTTGAAAGATGACTGCACCACGCAGCTCCCTACAGAGAGGTGCTGGTTAGAGTTTTCACACTCAGAGTTCATAAGGTTTCTGGAGAATTGAAAAGACTGAAGGGACAACCCAGAAAAGGTGAGTTAGCACCATGCTCAGTATCAAGAAGGGTCTTCCTTGGAGGTTGTTTGTTTAGCTAATTCTTTCTATTGTCAGACACAAGTACAAAGTCAAAGGACATCTTTAGGACCCACACAGGGCACTGTAATAGAACTGGCTCAAGAGTTGGAGGAAGATGGCTCATCTTAAAGAGAATGAAATGTCTTGTCTATTGGCTCAATTATCCATGATAAAAGCTGCAGCCTTGCTCCTTGTAAAGATCAGAACCTCTGGCTTTCCTGGAAACTCCAGTGGTGCATGTTTCCTTGAGGCATCTCTGTGGATCATACCTCACCAAGGGACATATCATATAAGCAGTATAACTTTTTCACTAGAAGATGACTCTGACAGAATTTCTCCCAGACCAGGCTGCCTTCCCCACCTCTCCAGTAGCTTCATGACCTTGGTTTGGTGGTGGTTATCTTGACATACCTCAAACATTAGGGTATAAACCATTCTACCTCCAGCAACAGTCTATTCTAGCCTGTGCTCCCAAACACATTCATCCAGACAGGGAATAATGGAAAGCTGGGATAAAACCCTTCATCAATCTCTGATATTTTCTAACAACTAATTGAACAAGATATAATGAGCTTAGAGATTCATAAAAATGACTCTAAAGTCCTTTGACACATTACAAAGCATAATTCAAGCAAAATCTACATCCCTGACCATGCATAGATTCTGAACATCAGCTCTCACAGTAAGTTTCATTCTCCATTGACCAACCTCACTGGTACCCTAGTTCTTCCAAGAGACAGCTCTTTATAAATGAGAGGTTTGATGTGTTCTCTTTTCTTTGTTTGGAATCTCTATCCCAGTCCTTCTCATTCAATAACTCTCTAAAATATTCATAATCACCCAGAAGTATCCCCAACCATTCTATCAAAACTGGCCCCAGAGAAGCCTGGTGCTTCAGGTGCTTCAAGTCAGTGGTCCCAGTTCCATAGGAGGCTGAGGAAGGAGGATAACTGGAGTCCAGAAGTTCAAGACAAATTCATGTTGGCATGGCCAACATGTCAAGACCTCACCTTGAAACAAACCAATTGTGGTAGCCTATACCATAATTGGGGATACATAGCAAAACTCATTCAAAAACTGAAACAGTGACCTAAACTATGTTCCTGATTGTATTTTGTAGTTTTCCAGAATACTAATGACAGTTTATAGTGATTTATGAAGATAGTATAAATCTTTCCTGACAGACGATGAACATAGCATGTGCTTTTCCAGATAGATGATGAGTCCCATGAGAACAGAGATGTTGGCATAAATATTTTGCAGTCTATTTTAACAAAAGTTCAACCTCCCCTCTTGCCCACTACCCACTACAGAAAAGTTATTAGATATGGGGGAAGTGAACCAATTTAGCAATAGTTCTTTGGGGGAGAGCTCAAACTTCTTTGTCAGCAGTTCAGTCTCATAGCAAACACCAAAGATGAATCAACAGCTGCAGTCCAGTCCTCTTGGCAGGCAGGCAGACACCACACACAAACCAGCAGCTATAGTTTAATCCTGAGGAAACCACAAGGCTCACCAACTGGCCTGAGATCACTGAAGTACCAAGAAGCTGTAGAAACCTCACAAGAAGGTCTTTGAGGAGTTTCTCTCTGGCATCACCACTAGTGCAACCCAGTAATCGCAATGTAAGTTCAACCAATACATGCATGTCGTTAGAAAAGAATAGTGAGGTGGAGCAAACGAAACCAATGTGCTCTCTCCCACTGTCTGTGGGGTCATATTTATACTCCTTCGTCACACATCATTTCATGTGTTTGCTATTTGCTATAGCCAAACATCCTTTTACCTGTGTATGCTTCAGGAAAACATTCTTTCACATTTGTTTTACCAAGACATCTTTTACCTATGTGCCCCAGCAAAACATCATTTGACATAACTGACTTTCAAAAGAAACTAGAAGTTTCCACTTCCACTAACCTAGTGGTCAGCAAACTTTTTTCTGTCAAATGCTTGACAATAACATTTTTAAGCATGACAGCTATTCAACCTTTGTGCTCTTTTATGAAAAAAATCACATGCAATTCATAAATTAATTAGTGTAGCTGCATTCCATCAAACTTTATTCATAAGATGATGATAGTAAGCCATATTCAGTACCAAGACTGTTCTGAGTTTGTGTCTTGCTATGTTGACCAGGCTGAGCTTGAACTCCTAGACTCAAATGACCCACACCTTCTTAACCCTCCCGACGAGCTGGGACCACCACTGTGTAACACCACTTTTGACAGGATGCTTGGTATAGCTCCTTATTATGCCCACAGCGTCAACTGAAGCACCTATCACATAGCACAACACAGGTCTATTGCATAAATGGATATGTGAACGTGTGGTCCACAGTCAGGTTAGACTTGTGTCTAGGACTTTGCAGTTTTGAGTTTTCTCCATATTCTATTTAAAGTCTCTCATCTGAGTCCAGTCAATTTCATTTCTTTTCTTCAGTATTTTCCAACTTGATATTAATTTGCTGTTCAACAAGTGGCTTTCTCCAAGCTTCACTGAATTTAATCTCAGAGAAATCTTTTGCCTGTTTAGTAATGTCCATAATTCATCTCTCGGTGACTTGGGTTAAACACGTACATTTTTACTTTTATGAACTCTAACACACTGTATTCAATGGTTAGCTGTGTAATGATTTTCCCTGAGTGATAGCAGTATGCTCAATACCTCTCTTTCGTTTGTCATAAAAGGTAAGGAATTAGGAAGGGTGACTACTGAGGTAGGAATGAGGGTGCCTTGCTCTTTAGACTGCTTTCTGTTTTCTGGGGGAAGGGCAGACCAGGCTCTGGGCTGGAGCAGTAAAGGGCAGGGCAGGGTATGTCAGCCATACCGTAACCCGTAGAAACTGAGGGTTGCTGGGAGAACCTGGCAGCCACATTGGCTTTCCTAATGTTAACTAGGCACCTCAGTCCCTGCTTGTCCAGGTTTGAGACTTAATGAATAATGCTTTTGGTCTTGGATTTATGTTGTAATATCACTTTTCAAATAAATATGTAATCTTCTCCATGTTACACTCTCAAAAATCACCATTGCAGACACTTTTTGAACATTGTTTATTTCTATGATGGGGGTGGTAAGGGACAAAATGTCAGACCTGCAAGATCCTTCTTCAAAATGTTTCTCTGCCTAAAGTTCAGAAAATACTACACACTACATTGTCTCCCTTGGACATCAGTGAGACCCATAAGAACATTTAAGATTTATAAGTTTCCTAATCACAAAACCAATTTGTAGATTAGCCTAAAGTTTTTCTATTTTATTGAAACAATGACACTTCTCTTTCCTTTTAACCTGTGAATTTTCCATGAAAAACACTTTCAGAAACATGTCTAAGATGTCAATTTCCTGTCCTATCTGGCCCTTCCATACCCTTTTGCAAGGTTCCCTAGTCTGAAAGAACATCTAACACATAAACTGCTGTTTCAAGGTAAAACTGTGTCTATTATCCTGAGTCTGTGATCCTAAGTCTACCCTAACAGAGGCAGTTAAGCTTCTCCAGACAGGAGCTTCATCCATGGTCACATTCTTCATACTTATTAGAAGCACCTCTTTGTGGTACCTGTCTGTGGTATGAAAAGCTTCAGGTGCTCAATGTCTGCTGAGAGAGAAAGAGTCAGTTTCCTTCAGGGATGAACTCTCACATAGACTGCTCAACCCAAAGTGATCATCCCTGGACAAATAGCTGAGCTGAGGTGCGTAGTTTATACATCAAAGCAGACCTGGCCTCCAGGCTCTTCCAGTGTCCATCAGTCTCTACCCTGAACTTTACAGCCTAGGGGTGGGGCTACGCTTCCCCCAGAGGATCTTCCCCATAGAATCCTATAGAATTTTGGGTTTTCTGCCTCCATTTTCCTTCTATGTGCACACTTTCTCTGTTTCTCTTTCTCCTCTCTTCTGTCTCCCTCTCCATAGAGACTGCTCTGGCCTCCTTCCTTGGAGCCATTGAACCTGCCTGCCTGAGAGCAGTTTCCCAATAAACCTGCATATATATATATATATATATATATATATATATATATATATATATATATATTTTAATTTGACTTGAGTTGGCTCATTTCACTGGCAGAGAAATAACTTATCACATGTGTGTGCATATATAGAGAGATATAGATATAGATAATATAGATAATAAGTAAGAGATAATGGATTTGGATTTGGGAAGGAAACGGGGAACATGGGAGGAATTGGAGGGGAAGGGAAGGTTAGAAGTGATATAGGTTCTCAAAACAATTATCAACAAATAAAGTTCACCTGCCTGCCTTGGCCTGGGTGCCCTGCATGCAGCTATCCTGGGTCTTACTCTGTCTCCCTGCATCTAGAATGGTCCTACACTATGCAAGATTTCACTTGCCTGTGCTGTTTGGACCGAAGAGCCACCTACAAGTAGCTCCATCCGTGAGAGAAAGATGGGGTTTTAAGTGGTGGATCCCAGAGTTTTTACCCTGTCTTTGGACACTTACCACCAGGCTACTTCCCACTAGGAAGTGAGGCACAGAAGGGTTCAGGGTGAATGTAGAAAAGGAGAAGAGGAATGAGAGAAGACACTGAAAGGGAAAAACAAAAGACGAATGCTGCATTTCCTCCCTCAAATGCAGAATTTAAATACATACCTGGGACATATTTATAATAGGAAAGCAGGCGGGAGCCTCGCGTGGGAATGAGAGAACAGTCATGTGGGATGGGACATGAAGAAGAGCAATGAGAGAAACATGGGTAAGCACAATGACAGATATGCATGGAAATGTCATTTAAACGATTGTTTTATGTACAGATTTTTAATAGGGATATCCTTGATAAAAAAAAAAAACAAAAAACAAAAAACAGACTGGCTACTAGAGTAGAAAAGCCCGCCCCTTTGAGATAGCAAGTTTAAAAACCCAACGTGACCCCTGAGCGTCTTTACATATGGAGCTGTTTCTAGAGGTTTTCCACCTCGGATCTAAAGCCATAGCAGCCTCGCTGGCTCAGAAGGCTTCCCTGTGTGCCTCGGGGATGGCAGTGGTCATGGACCCACAATGCAGATCCCTATAATGCTATGTGACTCAGCGCTAGAGAATTTGTCCAGCATCCTCTGAGCTCTATTGTCCCTCTCTCCTCCCTGTCAAAGCCATTTGACAGCCATGGCAACGAAGACATCATCTTTCTCTTCACATTTGTTTCCTTCATGCTTCCTGTTGCCCACTGAACCTTCTCTGGCTGGCTGTCAGATACACTCAGCCCATCAGTTTTGCTCTGAAACTGCCTTGGTTTCTTATATTTGTCTTATCTGTGCCTCTCACGAATTGAATCTCATTTGTACATATGTGTTTATCATATTTCCCATGTGGCCGCCTCCACCACCCAGCCATCTCTGTTCATGTCCTTGGCCTCCCTCACCCTGGCCTTTCTTATAGAATTTACCCTTCGTGGCTGTCCTGCTCCTAACTGAAGTCCTTGGTTTTCCATCTTTTTAGCAGAGTGTTGTTCTCCTTTCTGATGTATCTGGGAGCCTCTGTCTCCTCTCAACAATTCATTTCTTTTCCTTTCTCCCCATATTCCCAAAGATCTCATTCTCTGTGCCTATGGGGATGGGTTTGTTAAATGTCTTCCTGCTCCCAAAGTCTCTATCATTCCCCCTTGATTCACAAAGTGCTGGGATGCAGAGACTGACCAATCAATACTGGAAGTAGTTGTCTGAAAGAGAAGACCATGTTTACACATTTTGTCCTGGACCCTATGAGGCTGCTAGAACGGATGCTGTCCTCGTGTGAGAAGTGGGACAGAAGTGTGTGCTCCCTTGCTACAGTGGGGCCATCTGTTCCATGTCTTTCTCAAGCAGGAAGAGCGCCAAAGACCTTCATTTGCAAAAGCCCTCAAATCTGCAATCACAAGGTCACTTAAGAGCTTACTACGGGAAGGGTACTATGACTGTTACAGCCATGAAGAAGAAAGACCTGGAGTCATGAGGAAGTAACCTGTCTAAAGAGACAGCACTTTGCTTCCTGGACCTAGGAGCAGGGCCCTGGTACTACCAGTATGGTCTAGGATAGACAGCCATGCCTCCTCCTCCTCCCTGAGAAAAAAAGGTAATCTGGTACCTTAGGGCTTGTCACTTGTTCTTATAAGAACAGCCTAAAGAAACAGAAAGCACCAACAGCAGCATCTCCAATTCTGGTGTGATGTGTTTCCTCTTCTCATTCCCTTCCTCCTCCTCCTCTTCCTCTTCTTCCTCCTCCTCCTCCTCCTCTCCTCCTCCTCCTCCTCCTCTCCTCCTCTTCCTCCTCCTCCTCCTCTCCTCCTCTTCCTTCTTTTGCAAAAGCAAGAAGTTTATTTTCCAGCGTTCCAGGTCATTCCAGGTCGACCTTCAATTAGTCCCTCAAGGTGAGATACTAAGAAAGTGACCCCAAATGGCTACTAAAAGGAGTTTTTATACTTTTTAGGGTCACAGGTTACATCAGCAAGGTTACAGTTCAAACTTATTGGCTAAGCATATTGACCTTTAAATCTATTGGCTAGCAAGCATGACACGCCTTTGAACTCTTGGTAGGGTTGTGGGGGAAGTCGAGGCTCAGCACTGGAAGGTAAACCATAGCCATCTCGTGGTTTCTCTGGCCTTGCAAGAGGGGGTTGTTTGGGTGTCTGGCTGCTATCCAGTTGGTGTCAGGGGCAGGTGCTGGTCTGATGGGAATCCAGGCAGTTACTCCATTCACTTTAAACAGGAACAGCCCTCTCCACTTTGATTGCAAGTTTTCAGCACAATGCCTCTTAACATATACCCAATCTCCAACTTGGTACTTGTATGAAACCTCAGGGCTACCTGCATTATACAGGGCACTAAGTTTAGGCCATAATTCCGGGTGGCTGATCTAGAAAGCTTGCAGTCAAGCCATAAGATCCTCGTCAGCTTGAAAAATCACTCTGGAAGGGATGGTGTCAAGATCCAGGGTCAAGAGAATGGGGGTCTCATACAGGATCTCAAATGGGGTCAGGTTAAAATGATAGGAGGTATTCCAGACTTGGAACAGGGCCAGAGGAAGGAGCACTATCCAGTCAGCGCCAGTCTCCAAGGACAATTTAGTTAAGGTCTCTCTTAGGGTTCTGTTCATTCTCTCTACCTGCCCTGATCTCTGGGGATAGTAGGCACAATGGAGCTTCCAATTAGTCCCCAATATCTATGCAAATCCATAACTTACCTCAGAGAAAAAAGCAGGACTGTTGTCTGCTCCAATTACCTTGGGCAATCTGAACCTCAGGAAACTTTCCTCTAATATCTTCTTGGCTACCATGGTGGCTGTTTCCTGTTTGGTGGGGAAAGCCTCAACCCATAGAGAAAGTATCCACAAACACTAGAAGGTATTTGTAACCATATTTTCCTGGCTTAATTTCTGTAAACTCGACCTCCCAATAATACAACCCAGCCTGTTCTCCCCTAGGTCTCTTGCCCTGTTTGCTCTTGGCTGCATAAGCATTTATTTGCTGACACACCTTACACTGTCCTACAAGGTCTATTACATATACCTTAGACCCCTTGACTGCTTGGATGAGCTTATCCCCTAAATGGGTCCATCTAATTGGTCAAGTCCTCAGCTTGTTTTCTGGGGAGTATAGTTTTTTCCTTCTTGTCTGTGCTGCTACCCTTCCTTCTCTAGGTAGTAGTTGATAGGGTGTCTAGCAATCTGAGTCCTTTCTCCTTCAGTATATTCTAAATAAGGCCATCCCTTAGTCCAGTCCCACTTCCCAGCAGGTGTCTCATGCAGGCCCATACTGGGATGGGCTCCTGCATAGCCACTTTTTTGAGCCATTTGATCTGCCTGGTTATTGCCTCGGGCCACTGAGTTTCTGCCTTTCTCAAGTCCTGGGCAATGAATAATGCTAACAGTTGCCGACTTCATCAGGGCATCCAAGAGATCCAAGATTTCCTGTTTGTTTTATTGCTTTTCCCTCTGATGTGAGCAGTCCTCTTTCTTGGTATATATATATATATATATATATATATATATATATATATATATATATATATATATATATATATCCCTGTGGATGTGGGCTGTGGCAAAGGCACACCTGCTATCTGTGTAGATGTTAATTTTCTTGCTGCCGCCAAGTTCCAAGGTGAGGGCAATTAGCTCTGCTTTCTGTGCCCATGAGCCAGGGGGTAGAGGTTCAGCCCAGATGACATTTGGGCTGTCCACCACAGCAGCACCTGCTCGTCTGTGACTAGCATGGAGAAAACTGCTCCTGTCTATAAAGCAGGGAACCTCAGCTCCCAGCAGGGGTCAGTAGGAGAGGTCTTTCCTCCACCCATGGGCTCTCCTCTTGGGCCAATTAGTTGTTGCTCATCAGGCAGGAAGTGTATCTTGGAGAGTAAGTCTCGTCCCAAACGAGGGGAGGGACAGTCAGGGATGACTGTAAATGAATGGGATATCTGGCCATCCCTAGGTCCAATGTTCTTTGGGTAGTCCATGAATACATTTTGATGCCAGTGGCTTAAGGTTTTATTTCTTGGAAACAGGGCCATTGGCTTAGAGGAGGACCAAGTATTGAGCCACTCTGTCCACCAAGAATTGAGTGGGTTTCCCCTCCACTCTCAGAGTTACCCTGGGTTCAGGGAAGGGGCCCAAACCCTGTCCTCCCTAGTCACTGTCTTCCCCCAGATCTAGAACCTTCACCATTTGGGGGTGCTTTTCCCAAGGCCTGGGATTTCCTGCTCCTGGCTTCCATTTGTTAGGGCCCTCTCCTTGCAACATGTGCACTGGTTCTTTTCAAGGAGTTTTCTGTCTTTCTTTGGTTGGGGGTCTCTCTTCTCTGTTTTCCCTAATTACTGTAGCCAAGATTCTCTATAAATTCCTTTCCTGTCACTTTTCTTTTTTCATCTCCTTTTCATCTTCTTTCTCTTTCTCTGTTCCTTCTCCTCCTCTATCTCCCTGTTATGGTAGACTTTCTCAGCAACTGCACTAAACCCCTCAATAATTTATCTTGTAGTTCCTCTAGCCTCAGAAGCCTTTCCCTCATATCTCCACTACCCTGGTCTATAAAAGCCAGAGTCACAGTAGCTTTGTGCTCCTCGCTGCTGGGGTCATAGGGTGTATACTGATGGAATGTCTCCATGAGCCACTCTAGAAAGGCAGCAGAGGACTCATCTGATCCCTGTCTAACCTTGATCAAATTTGTGGTTCATAGTGCAGCCCCCTTGAGGCCTGCCAATGGAGCCTGGTGGTAGACCTTCAGGTGCCCTTTACCTTCTGCCATATTAAAGTCCCAGTCAGGTCTAGTCAGGGGAAACCGGCTGTCGATGGTGCCCCCATGTCTGAGGGGGCATTCTTTCTGGCTTCCTAAATTATCCTCTCGCTCTTTGTTCTTGAAGAACACTCTCATGAGTTGTTAGATATCATCCCAAGTGGGCTGATAAATAAATGAAACAGTCTCAAAGAGATTAATCAGCCCCTTGGGGTTATCTGAAAGGGGGTCTTCCAATTGTACAAGTTGGCCAAAGAGAAAAGTCAATATTCCATAGCCCAATTGCCCTTTTAAAGAGGCTGATATGCCCCCAGTGGGAGAGCCACCATGATGTCAGGGGAGGTGGCTCTCAGACTTCAGGTTCCCATGGCAGGACGGGGAAGTTGGGGGTCTCCTCCTGCTTCTCCCTCCCTTAAAGAGGGGTACAATGGCCCCAGTCAAATATGGTCTGAGGATCCCGTAGCCGGTGCTAGCACTGGGAAAGGGCCATGAGGGCAATGGTAGGGGGATATGAAGGAGGAGGGTCTTGGAGCAACAGGCCCAATGTTGAAGGGTCTTGGAGGATCGACTTCTTCTCAGGCCCGTATCCCTCCTCTTATGTTTCCTTTTACCTGATGGTCAGAACTTGCAAGGTGGGTCTTGGGTGGGGTCGGGGGTCCTCCACTAGATTCTTCCAGGTAACTATATAGGGCACTTGGTCCGGGTGCCTGAGGAATCCTGGCCTAAAGACTCTTTCCTCTACTGCTTTGATCACCTGCAAGTCAAAGATCCCTACAGGTGGCCACCCTACTCTGAAGGTGGGCCATTCAGAGAAGCAGAGAGTGACTTTCCCTTCTTTACTACTACTGACAAGTTTTCTCCTCCAGTAGTTAACTAGGGTGTTTAACAGGGTAGATTCAATCTGTCCAGTTCAAAAAATGTTATCAGTCCAAGTCCAAGAACACAAAGAAAAACAATGAACACACAGTTTGCCCCTCCACGAGTGCAGAAACTAGGTTATAGCAATACTCAGGCCAATGCTGTGTCTTGCCTTTTGTTTCCAAAAGGAGCAGAGTGCCTGGTGTCCTCCAGACTCCCCATGATCACAGCATTAAGATCAAGACGTTGTTAAGGCACGTCTGCCCACCACAATTGACAGCACCAGACCAGAGGTTTTCCAGCTGACACTGTGCTCAGGAGCCAAAGGTGAAAGCAAAAGACAGCGAGACAAACACAAGTTGGCGCCTGTTGTGGAGCTCAGTCTTTTCCCCTCTGGTCAATCTAGTTGGTGGTTGCTCCAGGGAGAGGGCAGGGGTTCTCCTAGAATCCCAGGTGAAGCCCCCCCCAATTTAAGACCCTGGCCCTCAGTCAGTGGTACTTACTTTGAGGTGCCCACAAGTGAAACACTGAGTCACAGATTGATGCAAAAGCAAGAGGTTTAGTTTCTGGGGTGTCAAAGTCAACCTTCAATTAGTCCCTCAAGGTGAGTTACTAAAAAGGTGAGCTCATTACTACTTCTTAATCTTTATGGGATCCTCACATGTAAATGGGGGTGAGAGCTGATAAAATGTGGGAGGAAATAGGATCACTATAACGATCAATTTGCTGAAACATCTAAGTAAGAGATCATGGAAATGAATTATCTTTACTAAGAATGGGTGGGGTAGTGTGCGATCCATCACAGCATAATGGTAAGTAGTACTTACATCTGTTGACTGTCTACTGTCTATACCCAGTGTTGGTGTCCTAAGTAATTTGCACTTACTGACATTTTATCTTGACAAGAACTCTATGAGGTAGTGTAATCACAAAATCAACTTGATCAGATTTTTAAAATGGGAATATTCCTAAGAGAAAAACACTACAGATTGGTTATTAAAGTAGAAATTCTATACATAGGATTAGTGAAGTACACTTCTGAGTGTGTCTGTGAGGGTGTTTCTACAGAGGATCAACCAACAGAAGAAGCTGTAAATCTGAATATCATACAGAGCCCGATGGCAGTGAAACCATCCAACTGACTAGGTACATAGTGGTTAATAAGAAAAACCACTACTAGTTCAGATAGTATATTCTCTCCCTCCCTATCCCTCTCTCTCCCCCTCCCCCTCCCCTTCCCCTCCTCCTTCTACTACCCCTGTACCTACCTCCCTTCTTCTCTCTCCCTTCCCTTTTTCCCTTTCTGTCCTAATTTCTGGCTGCCATGATGTGACCTGCTCTGCTCTGCTCTGCCGTGGCCTCCCCCACCATGGCAGACTAAAATCTCTGAAACTGTCAGTACTAAATGCTCCTCTCCTGTTTTCTCTGGTTCTTGGTCACAGCAATACAGAGTCTGAATAACATGAAGACATGCTTTTAGTATTTGGACCCCACAGATGAGGAAACTGAGTGGCACACAACAACTGTGGTGAAGCCCCCAGGGCTGTAAGCAGGATCAGAACATGAGGATGGCAAATAAAGAGCCGTCGTGCTTAGGCCTTCACCTGCTCTCCAACCCTTGCTGGCCCTGGATAGCACCAGGCAAACACCAACAAGCTGTGTCTTTTATCTCTCTCTCCTTTTTTTGTTTTTTTTTTAAATCTTTTTGCATTACTTAGTTCAAATAGTCTGCCACCATCAGGGCATGTTAAAAACAATTACAAGCTTATTCTTGCAACCATAATTCTTATTAACTCATTATGAAGGCCATGTTGCCTAAATTAAGCATGAAAGACTCCTCAGACTGGTTCCAACTGAAATAGCAAGGTACGTACGTGGCTGGGAAGATAAAGGGTCCTGTTTCTTAGATTGCAGTATCTCTCAGTGTGAGGGGTTAATGTCGTTCAGTGACAGATGGTGATGACGTTCTTAGATGAAGAAACAAAACCGTGTCATAAGTGACTTAGGCTTTCATGTGGGTTCTTCTGAGTATTGCTTGTTATAAGTCAGCTCTTTTTTTTTTGGATATTCAGATTTACAGATCCTACAGACAAAGGTCTCCCAGACAGGGTTTTCTACAACAATCATGATTTTTTTGAGGACAAGTGAGAGGGAATCAACTAGAACTGCATTAGGCTCAAAGCAGAGGAGGGAATGACTGCTCATGCCATGTTTGCTATCTTAGCCAGTGTCCTATTGCTGTCAAGAGACACCATGATCACAGTAACTCTTATAAAAGAAACTATTTAATTGGAGCTGGCTTACAGTTTCAGAGGTTTAGTCCATTATCATCCTGGCAGGAAGTATGGCAGCATGCAGACATGGTGCTGGAGTAGGGACTGAGTGCTCTACACCAGGATCTATAGGCAGCAAGAAGAGAGCCTCTGAGCCTGGCTTAGGCTATTGAAACTCTGGAGGCACCGTTCCAGTGACACAAAGCCACTCCCTCCAAATCCTCCTCAAGTAGCTCCACTCTCTGATAAACAAACGTTCACACACATGGGGGCCACTCTCATTCAAACCACATTTGCATATGGAACAAGTGTTACAGCCATGGCTCAGAGGAGAGAAATAATCTGGAAGTGTGTGTGTGTGTGTGTGTGTGTGTGTGTGTGTGTCCACACATATATGAAGGTCAGAGGACAACCTTGGGTATCAATCCTTGCCTTCCAACTTGTTTAAAACAGGAACTCTCTCTCTCTCTCTCTCTCTCTCTCTCTCTCTCTCTCTCTCTCTCTCTCTCTCATCCCTCCATCTCTCATCTCTCCTCTCTTCCTCTTCTGCATATTCCAGGCTGGTTCCTGAGCCTCCTGGGGTTATCTGTCTTCACTGCCCACCCTCCTATAGAGAGACTCACACTGTAGTACCCAGCTTTTGTGTGGTGTCTGGGCACCTAAACTCAGGTAAGCAGGCTTGGGCAGACAGCAAGTACTTTACTGGTATACTGAGCCATCTCCTCACCCCAGCCTGGCAATTTCTTTAAGTGTTAAGTATACCACTAATCTTTACATTTCTATGTATTTAGCTATCAGAAATTAGAGCCTATGTTCATACAAAAAACTTATACTCAATATTCATGGCATGGTTATTCCTGAGTCAAAAACTGAAAACAGAAATAAGTCTCTAACATCAGAGAGTAGATAGACAATAGAGCACCTCCCCAGTGGGAGAAAACAGTAAATATTGATGCATGACGAAGATGAATGTATCTCAAGTTCATTACACTGAGAAGAAGAAGCCAGATAAAAGGGGCAAGAAAATGTATAATTCCATTTATATAAAATTCTAGAAAAAAGAAAAAAAACAAAAACCTAAACAATGACAGAAAGTAAATCAATGGTCCCTTGGGGACTCGATCCAGAGAAAATTTGGGGGATTTATAACTTTAGTGTCTTGGTTGTGATTTCATAAATACACATCCATTAGTCAATGGACATGCAAAATTGACATTGCTTGTTATATGCTAATCATACCTCAAATATGTTTCATAACCAAGAGCTGTTAAAATCAGGGGCAAGTTGAACCAGGGATTTAAAGCTATCCTAACACTGCCTCTCGATTCTGCTGTAGGACAGCCCTGCACAGTGGGCTCATTCTGAATGACTGCACAAAGGGGACAGAGTGGCTAGTAGCCCTGATAACCTCACCTCGCTACAGTTCAATAACCTGAGACTAGTCCTCTCCTCTCCCAGTCCAGCTTGGGGAAGCCCACAGATAGACTCTACGGTCAGCTCCTGCTCTGTGCCTTCCCTTAGGCCAATCAGTAAAGCTGGTACAGATGGTGCTAAACTGTGTGGTGTTGGTGTTTCCAGAAGTAAGAAAGAACCAAACATATTCACAGAAGAGAACTCTTGCAAGCCCAGGATTTGCAATTCCAACTTTTGACTCTTCTGCCCCTTTTAAGAAGGCTACAAAATAGCACATGTAACTGTGTGCAGATGTTATAGTTTAGCCAGAGCACACAATCAAAGAAGAGGTTTGATTGTGGATAAAAACATGAGAAACCTAGGGAAAATGTAAGACCTATGGGAATCCCAAACCACCTACCTTAGGTTGTCATTTACTCCGCCTACTTTAGAAATGTGGGGGGAGGGGACATTGATTATATTTATTTTTAATTGCTGTGTAATATAACTCAAAAAAGTACCTGTTTATATTCCTCCAGTTCCTATAGGTTAGACATAGCTCATTTGGGTCTGCAGCGCAGGTCCCTGAGCTGGGTCATATGCTCAATCAGGGAGGCTGTTTTATGTTGTCACTTCAGAATGACCTAACAACCCCTTGCCATGATCTGAGTCAAAGCTGACAAAGTGACAGCCCACATGCCTCATTCCCTTTCACCCACCCCCAAGATCCCCACTTCAGAAACCAAAGCCCTGCTTCCCACTGAACTTGTACGTGGAATCAAAGCCATCTTAGGCCTTCAGGCATCTGTTGCTAATAAGTCCAGTTTCCACCTTTTTAAAATGAACCTCCCATTTCCCTTTTGAAGGGAGATGCCTTCAGCATCATTCTTAACTTGGGTAATTTTCTCCAGATCTCCTCCTTATTTCCCTTACCTGCATTTGTCTTCATTCATCTGCATCTCCTTGTCATGCAAATGTAAAGCCCATTCCAGCCGCTGAGATTCCATAGCAACATGGCTGAACAAGCTCCATAAACTCCAGGCTATTGAAAGCTAAGAATATTCCAAGTGCCTACCTGACAGTGCTGTGGTGGTGATCACTAACTGGTATCCAGCTGTGTATCGGTGAGCAAAAGTGATCTAGACTGAGACGCATATTCTTAGGCGGTTTCATAACTGTGCCTTTGTATGTGCACAAGCCTAGGTGGCATGACATGCATGCAGTCTACCACACACACACACTAAGCATTGTTATCGGGTGCATGGCTGTGTGTGTCATATATTATGCACAATATCAGACTTGTAGCTAATTCTCTATAAATTTATGAGTAACTCCAGGCTCCTCCTCTCACTTCACTCAGAACTTAATCCTCTCAAGCTGAGGGCCAGCCTGAGCTCCAGAGCAAGTCCTGTCTCAACAAACAGACAAATAGAGCTAATCTATCCTATGCACTGGTCTTTACAGCATAAAATGGTGATTTATCAGACATTTGAACATAAATGGATTTACAACAAATAACCATTACATGTGTTGTGTTTTGTTACTTTCTTGGCAATATTTTTATTTTAAATATATATTTGACATCTTCATTTATAAAGAATCAGGAAGATCGATATTGTGGATAAAAACGTGGGAAACCTAGGGGAAATGAAAGACCTATGGGAACTCCAAACCACCCACTTTAGATTGTCATTTACTCTGCCTACTTTAGAATGTTTTTTTTTACATTGATCATATGCATGTTTAATTGCTGTGTAATATAACTCCAAAAAGTACCTGTTTATATTCCTCCAGTTCCTATAGGTTAGACATATCTCATTTTGGTCTGCAACCCAGGTCCCTGAGGCTGGGTACATGAAGGGTACTTTGTCATCTGAAGTCTGACTAGAGCTATTTCTGGACAGAATGCTTTTGCTCAGCCTGCGTGATAGGAGCCCTTGGTTTCTTACTGACTGTAAGCAACTGTAAGCTGGAGGCTGCCCTCAGGACCTGAAATTCCCTGTAGTGCTATGCCATGGCCCTCTCCACAGACATTCACAACATCGCTGCTTGCTTCTCCAGGGCTGGCAGGAGAGTCTTTCTACTACGTCGAGACTGGGACTTATAAACAAAATGTTGTCAAGAGTTGTCCTTTTGAAAATGTCTGTCATCATCTGTTAATTGAGAGAAAGTTTCAAGTCACAGCTGGACTCAAAGGCAAGGGTGAGCAATGGTGAAGGATGGAAATAAACAGGGAGCCCGCGAGGCTTAGAACTGACCCATAAAACCACCTCTCTGCTCCTGAAATCTGCCCGAGCTGCTCCCTGGGATGCACAGAACTCTGCGTTCTCACCTAGCATGAGCTTGGGGTGGCATGGAACCCAAAATCTCTCTAAGTGAAAGAGCAAGATGACCAGAAGCAGGGCCTTTTGTGTCTATATAAGACGCACCAGGTACTGTAAACAGCTTTGGGATAAAAGGAATCCTGGCATTTCCACCTGGACCAAATACAAACGCGGCCTACTTTACCAAGGTTCTCAGTTACTATCAGTCAGCTCCCATTTTACCTCATCCTGGCCCCCATGAATCCCTTCACTGCTGGATCAGGGAAGACCAATCTGAGTGTGTTCCTATCCTCTTTGTTGCTCAACTTCCATGAACACTCACAGTGTAGAGGCCCATGTAACAGTGATTTCTGTGCACAAAGACTAGTGAACCCTTACACACATTCCAGAACTTTCTCTCTTGCCCTTCCTAGCTCTTTCCTTCTCTTTTTTCTCTATTTCATTGCAGCCACCCCATATGGTAATGAGTACAATGAACTTTATTATGCTAGGCAACTTATTTTACAAGCACTACAGCTAAATCTTAATAGAAATCATAGGTTACTTATCAGTGTAAGGAAGATGTCTGTGGTCTTCACTATGACCCGATCTGAGCATCAGCAGGGCCTTGGTCCTTGAGAAGCACTTAAAAGTGGAGAACCAATTTACTGGCATAGTCTAGCTGCTGAGACAGTTTCTTACAGTTTTTGGCTCCTAGTTCCTTGTTCCAATTTCAGTATCAGTATCTTTACATCTCAAAGTATCACATTACATCAGTATCTGATTTCTGTTGCAGTGATAAAAGTCAACTTAAAGGATGCAAGATTCATTTTGGCCTCCAGGTCCATCACTAGGTGAAGAATCATGGCAGAAAGTACATCATGGAACAAAGCTACTTACTCACCTCACAGTGGACATAAAGAGATGTAGGTGGCCTGAGGAGAAAATACATCCCAGTGATCTCTTTTTTCTCTGGGGCATGGAATTGTGCTACCAGAGGATAACGTTTATAAAGTTTATGTGCATAAAGTTTATGCATTCAAACCCACCCCCAATAAAGAAATATGGATGAGCCAAGCTCATCTCAGATAACTGCTCTACTAGAGATCATCTGGGAAGGCCTTCTCCCCCAACCCACATTAACTTCCAGCATCGTGCTCATCCCAGACTCCACTTTTCTCTCCCACCTGGCATACAGCAGCATTCTGATGCTCCCAAGGGAAACTCAGACTGTGGACCAAACGATTCTGCCTTGTCATCTCCAAGCTGGGTATATTGGCAGTGCCTGGACACCTCCAGAGGAAAGGCAGAACTCGGCACCACAGTCCTCCAAATAAGCCCCACCTCCCCAAATTTCTACTTCCTCCCAAAAGCCTATTGAGCTAACTCCATTGATAGATAAATCCGTGAACGAGGTCGAATCCTCCTTGATTCAGTCGCCTCCCAAAAGCTCTACGACTAAACAGTTACACTCAGGACCAAGTCCTTAACATATGAGACTAGGAGAAATAATTTGGTTCCAAAATTACCTCCGTATCTCCCCATCTCTTAACTAAATCACATCTTTAAAATCGCTTTTTGCTGTGTACAGTGACATTCATAAGTTCTAGGGACTATGACCTGCATGTTTCTGGAGATCATTATTTAGTTGACTTCAGATGGATTTGTTTGTTTGGTTTTGGTTTTGTTTTTCAAGACAGGATTTCTCTGTGTAGCCCTGGCTGGCCTGGACCTCTCCCTGTAGACCAGGCTGACCTTGAACTCAGAGATTCACCTCCCTCTGCCTCCCAAGTATTGGAATTAAAGGCATGTGCTACCACAACCTTAAATGGATTTATGAACCTTTGTCTGAACTTCTCGAGAATGAAAAGTAGCTGAGACCAGAATGCATTGATTTGCTATAAGGTTCCAGCAATGTGGACTTAACCTGCTACAAACTTCACTGGCTTTGCTTTAAAAGGCCTCTGACCCCAAACCCACAAAACAGGCAGACCTGAACTTGGGGAGATCCACAGAATGCCAACCCAGAAAACCAGAGAGTTCTAAAGTCTAAGGAGCCTTTGGTGATCACTAGCCCTGCCCTGCTACCTTGGCCATCAGGAAGTCAGGTGAGGAGAGCTGATTTTCTGGGTCATAGGCATGCTTGGAGGAGGTAAGGATAAGAAACAATCCCCAACTTTCTCCTCAGCTCAGCACTACCTTCCTTTTACAGTGTGCAGTGATGGGGTGTGTCAGACCCTTTGTCTCCAATAGATCCAGAGCTCCTTGGGGGTATGAAAGAGGTGTCAGAAAACTGTTGTGCTAAGATTAAGTAAACATATTAGATTTCAATGAATATGGTATTTGTCTCCAGTACTCAACTCTCCTGTCAGAGCTGACACATAAATAAATGGGGATGGCTGTAATCCAATAAAACTTTATTGACAAGCACAGGCAGTAGGCCAATTTAAAATAAAAACAGCATTAATGAATGATTAGTATAGGGCCAAAGATGAGCCTTATGTAAACTTGTTCAACCCTCAGAGTTCAGATGGCATTCTTTACGATGACCATATTGTGGCTGAAGAGGCCGAGCTTCAGTTGTTGGTAACCAGTAGAACAATAAAAGGTGTATGGTTTAAAATATGGTCTAAGGTAGCAGAAGCTGACCACAACTTAACTATGTTACCATGACAACTTCAAACCTTTGACCATCCAGGCTGCAGAGATTACAAGCCAGTTCCATGTGTGTCATGGACCCAACTGAGGACTTTCTGTGTGCCAAACACTTTCTACTAGGCTAGATCTCTAAATGTCCCTAAAGGATACATTTCAAGCTACAAAACTGGAATGTGGATCCTTCAGTTTGGCTGTTCCATTTTTCACCTCTAGGCTAAAGGTCCTCAACCCTGGCTACAAGTAGAACCTCTGACCAATTACAGCACATAATCTGAAAAACTCCACTTAGTACGTATTGTTGGCGTTACACCTACAATTCTCCAATTTTAAACTATGATCTTAATCTGTTCCAACGATGGAGAGCTTGCCCTGGTGGTAGGGATAAGGGAGACCCAGGTGGCTGACAAGCTCAGTAGCACCCAGCTCCAGATCCAGGGCTTTGAGTTGGCCCATCCCAAAATCTACATCATCTGTGAACTGTTGAGATGCATGAAAGGGACAGTCCTGCTGATCCAAAGCCGCTGCAGGATCTCCATGACACAGGACAACAGGATAACCAGAAGGCTTCCCCGTAAGGAGAAGCCAGAGACCTGGAGCCAGACCAGTGACTCATTGCAAGGAACATTTATAAGTGAAGATGTGTGGACAGAGGGGTAGACTGTGGGACACACTGTGACAAACTACTATGCTTCCATGAAGAGATGTTTTCTTTGTTTCATTTTTTGTTTATTCTCTCTCTCTCTCTCTCTCTCTCTCTCTCTCTCTCTCTGTGTGTGTGTGTGTGTGTGTGTGTGTGTGTGTGTGTGTGTGTGTGTGATATTATTTGGGGGAGGCTGCGAGGATGGAGGATGGATATTAGGGGGCATGGAGATGATTGGCACTGGGGTGCATGATGTGAATATTACAGACAGTCAATACAAATGTTTTTAAAAGACAGTAACCCCGCTGTGAGCTAGCATAGGAGGAAGAGGAGGGAACTGAGGAGGGGGAGAGACTGAGGGAGGGAAAATGAGAGTAAGACATTAGTGACATACAACACGTTCTGCTTTAAAAGAAAATCAATGCACGGAATCCTCAACATTTATAAAATCTATAAACTAGAAAAGCTGTGTACGTGGCTATTATAAAACGAATTTCCATTTGTATATGAGGGTTCTGTCGAGGGCTCTTAACAGATGCTATCTTTGCTTGAAGGGGACTCTGAGAAGCGGGAGACTGAAGCCCTGTACAGTAACATGTTACTGCTACTGCTTGTTAGCAATTAACGGAAAGAAAATTTTAAAACCTCTCCAATTACCATGTAGATGAGGAAGTGGGTCTCATCATCCTCAGTGCTGCTGGCTGTCCCTAACAGCTCCAGGAAAGATTGGGAGAACAGGGAGCACATCAGCACAGGCCCTGAGGACCTCAGCAGGCTACCATCAGGCTTTCAGGCAAACATCCTGGGAATGGTCCCTCACTGTTCTCTGTGAATGAATAGAGTGGCGGGGGAAGAAGGAAATTGCTTCTGTGGCTGTCACTGAATCAGACAGATCAGCTTTGTCTCCAGCGAAAGATGAATTAAAGCCTTCCACCATCAAATCCTTGTTACCGTGAGCTGAGCCTTTTAAGACTTTGGATTTTTCATTTAAATAGAACATGGGGGAAAGCAGCAGATCTGAAGACAACAGTAATGGGGACAAATGCTCGTGTCCTTAGACTTAGCAAGGAAAATGCTCAGCGTGCTCCATTAGTTTTTGAATAACCAAAAAAACAAATTTTGAGGCCAGTGGGTTCCAAATGTTACATGAGATATATTTATATTGGAATCATTCCTTATTTATATAAAACCTAAATCCAACCAGGCATCTCTACCCTCAGTCCTTGTCTCCTCACAGCTGGCCCTTGGGCCCTAGGATAAAGATGCATTTTGAGTTTCTTTCTATTTAGATACAGAGCATACGGCTATGGTGGAAGGCCCAACTGTGGGAACTACAAAAAGAAGCTCCATCTTCATCCTGTGTGCTATGGACAGTGGGCCAGCATTTGAGGTGTTTGTTTCCTTTGTAGCAGCAAGAATAAGGCGTGGTCCTCAATACAGTGGGAAATTCTCCATGGAGATTTGTGGGCATTTCTAGAATCTCCTAGAATTAACTGTAGTAAACTTTATGTTTTGTATAATTATACTATTGTATATGCCAACATCATCAAACACAAGGTCTTTGAACCAACTCTGTGTTAACATGTTTTGCCCTTTTTGCGGTGGATACAAAAAAATTCTAATAAACTGGGAAGCTGTTGAACAACAGGAATATATTTATCACTTGTATGGGGACTCAGAAGCCTGAGACCAGAAAACAACACTAGCAAAACTCTACCTGGTGAGTGGCTGTCTCTGAGCTTCCTGAAGGTGGTTATTTACTGTGTTCTCACAGGAAAGAAGGAAGCGAGTCTACTTCCCTGAGTGTTTTTGTTATTGTTGTTGGCTTGGCTTGGTTTTCTTTTTTGTTTTGTTTTGGTTTGGTTTTGGTTTTGGTTTTTTGGTGGAGAATGAATCCCCTTCTAAGCTAGTTCTCATGACTGACTTAGTCACCACTCCCAAAAGCCACACCTCCAATTAGCATTACATTAAACATTAAGATTTAACATATATTTTGGACAAATGCAAACAT
This sequence comes from Mus minutoides, assembly GCA_902729485.2. Lineage (NCBI taxonomy): Eukaryota > Metazoa > Chordata > Mammalia > Rodentia > Muridae > Mus > Mus minutoides. The sequence goes on along the minus strand of LR749650.1, from coordinate 2,243,789 downwards.
TCTATTCATAGCGCATCTCCCTTGGGGCTAAGAAAAACTGACTATGAACTTCTGAGGCAGACATACCCTGATGTTTCTGAGAAAAAGCCTGGCCTGGGCTAGCATTTAAAGTGATCTCTCACCATAACTAAAATGAAATGAGTCTTTAAGCAATCTAGCATCACTCAGCTGCAATCAGACAATAGCACCGGCTCCAAGGTCCTCACACCACACAATTATTCTGAAGGCATGCAGCACATGAATATATGCTAGCCCTTCAGTATGTAGTTGCCAGGGGCAGGGAAATAAAAGAGAACCAGTTTGCCCTCCTACAAAGCTGCCTGCAGGCACCATACAAAGTGGCATCATTTCACCAAAGAACTGAACAGAGGACTGAAATTCAGCCTCTAGTCTCTGCCCAGGGAAGAAGAGCTGAGCCTGTCTATCACTTTGACAGGTTCCAGGCTTCTTGCCAAGGGCCTCCTCAGTTCACACAGAGACAAGCCAAAGCCACAAGCTTTGGTTAGAAGTTCCAACTTTGCCTGGAAGAAAATCTGAGGCAGGAAACAGTCAGGTGGCTCTGCAGTGTGAACTGTGTACTGTCTACTCTTGCTGAAAACAAGCCAGCTTCTAGAAGCCTTTACTTACTTTATCAAGAAGGAGAGGCCTTTTCTACATGTCTGTTCTTCATCTGAAGCAGCCCTGCACCTGAGCCACCAACCATCTCTGTATCTGCGCCATTCATATTTGTTCAGTGCCTATGTAACAAGAGCTATGGGTTTAACAATGAGCAAAACAGGAGAGCCCATATTTTAGTGGGGGAATCCAGACCCTAAACGGTGAAGGTATTAAATTCTATGCTGTAAAATGCAAGAGCTGCAGGAGGAGACATGTCTGAGAGGGAGAGGATGGGTAGGCAACGAGAAATGCTGCCACTCCAAAGAGTTTCCCTACAGAGGAGAGGCCTTAGTGCCTCTCCAAGGAATAGAACCTGCACACATAGCCACCTTCAAAGATACTTCCTCAGCTAAGGCTGAATCTCATACAGCTGTAGAACATCAAGTGTCCGTAGCAACCACACCTGTGGGGCCATACTTGGCTGTCTGGTCCTAGGGTCAAGTTCACAGCCAGGCTTCCTCACCTTCCTTCTCTGTTTCCTACTTGCTTTCTGACCTGTAGATCTACTTCTGACTTAACTTCACTGGCATCCTTTCTGTTGTTTTGTATACAGTGAGTAGCTCAGAGAAGTACACATTAACTAGGGCAAGAATTAGCTCGAATATATGCATTATGCTGCTCTTACATGTCCAGAAAACTTTCCAGTCCACATAAGTCCCCTCTCCCCCAGAACACTTCCCCAGAGAGATTACATAGAAAATGAAACAGGTATGAGCTGCTATTTGTTCTGAGCAAGAGCCAGCAGGAACTGGGGAAAGCGTGTCTCAGCTCACTAGTCTGGACACAAACAGAAGCCGGGAAGCCAGATTACAAGAGACAGGCCAGGATGCTTGGAGCTGTTCATGCCTCAGTGTCCAATTTTCATACGCAGACCAATGAGGGAATAATTCCATGAGTCTTCTCATTCCGAGGAAGCACAATTATGCATGTTTCTCCCTCCACAAAATACACATAGAAGGCAGCTCTTCAGAAAGAGGTCTGTGCAGTGCGGGGGGTGGGGGGGGGTCAGTTTCCTCCCTTCGTAGGAATTCACACCAGGCAAATACTGGTTACACTTTTCTGGTGCCTGCAGCCATCATTCTGAAACGAATTTCTCCCTTGTCTCCATGGGTGTATCAGGACTTGGCAGAGAAGCATCTTATAGTTACAAGCACTGAAGCAACAATCGCAGCCCGAACATCCTTGGGAAATGATGGCAAGTGTCCACTCAGAATGACCCAGAGGGCAGAGGCAGGGCTGCAGTCCAGACTTGTGGAGGATGCCAGAAGCCTGGTACTTTGGGTTCTCAGGTTAATTACTGATGTAGCTTCAGGGGGAACATTAACAGGTTGACACTTCCAGCTTAGCCTTTACACTGACCACCTGTTCCTGTGTCCAGAACAGAAACATCCTCAGGAAGATAGCTACAGATATTTGAAGTGAGCAACCTTGCGTCAGGCAGAGGAGGCTACATGAAAGACACAGACAGGGCTTTTAGAGAGCATCTACTACAGTCTGCAACTCTGCATTGAGGTGAACGTTTTGTTAAATCCTCTTGCACACAGTGTGCTTGTGTGTGTTTGTGTGTGTGGTAACAAGGAACAACATAGGATGGTTGTTCAAGTTTTGTTTCATTTTTGTGATAAAACACTCTGACCAAAAGCAACTGAGTCGGGGAAGGGTTTTACTTGGCTCCCATTTCCCAGTCATCAGTGCGTCACTGAAGGAAGTCAGGGCAGGAACTCAGGCAGAAACTTGAAGCAGAAAGCATAGAGTAATGCTACTCACTAGTTGGCTCACAGACAGATCAACGTTCATCTACTTTTTTTATATAGCCAGGAACACATGCCCCGGGATTGGTGTGTCCGGTGGAGTGGGCCCCTCCCTACATCAGTTGACAATCAAGACAATGACCCACAGACAAATCTGATCTGAGCAGTCCCTCAGCTGAGATTTGCTTCTCCAGGGAACCCTTTCTGTATCAGGTTGACAGCTAAAGCTAACTAGAACAATGGCTAAAGGAACTATGGTTTGTACTACAAAAAAAGAGAATAGTATTTTGTAGCCTGCCGAAGTTCCTAGTTCAGTCTTTCACCTAACGCCTGGGAACGTGCTGCCTGTGTCACAGGGAACCGACAGATGCCGTTGTGTCAGCCTTGCTGAAACTAGCCTATCTGAGACTGAAACCCCAATTTCCTGTGTGGTTCAGAGTCTTGCATGGTCTCACTCTTCCTCTAGTGATGTGCTTTTCTCTCTTTCTAAACTATTTGAGTGTCCTTTCATGTTCTCGTCCCTCTACGCATGCTCAGACTTCAGTGGCCCCTCTGGAGGTGATATACTGCCCCTACCATGTAGTCTTGGCAGGAGTTGGTTTCTCTGCTGGCCATGCTTACTTCATCCTCAGCGCCACACCACAAGTCCTAGTTCTTGCTTTGTTTCCTCAGACCCATCCTAGAGGTCTTAGAGTAAACACTGTGCCTACAGCGAGGCCCGATTGGATGGTGCAACCATGAGGTTACAATTGCAGTACTCTTTGCAATTGTAACCTCATGGTTAGTGTTAGGATTCTCGAGCATACAATGTAGAAACTCTACCAGGAGCCTGCAAAACATAGGCAAGTCCTTTAACTCATCAGTCTTGTGAAAAACAAACAAACAAACAAACAAACAAAAACCCAAAGGCTATTTATTTGAGGATGGGTATATAGCAGGAAGGAGAGGGAATAAGGAACAAGAAAAGACAGGAAACACACATCAACACAAAAGCAACACTAACTGACAAGGTAGATAGTAGACGCTCAAGTGGGTTTCCACAAGCACTTTTGTGTTACCTGACTTTCTCCATCAAATTCGGCAAAGGGGCTTAACCCTGAGGGCAAGCTGATGTCACACACACACCCAGTCGTTCTGATGAATGTTCCTCTCAGTTTCTCCATTTTCTCCTTAATGGAGAGGAAAACCATGTCGTAACTAGAACAGATAATGGGAACATGGAGTAATAATACACAGTGAAGGAGAAAGCTGAGCTTAATCGTGCTCTCCAGGGCTCTCCTCTTTGACTGTAACTCGGACTGGGTGATTATTCCTTCAGCCTCCTCTCTCTGCCCTACACAGGGTCCCATCTCACTACAAACATGAATGGAATCAAGTAAGGACAGAACACACACACACACACACACACACACACACACACACACGTCAAATTTCAAACTGAAAAGCATTCTACCTTGTCACTCACCGGGAGTCCTTTCAACTCACAGGTCAAGAGGCACCCTGTCAGATCTGTCACCAAGACAGATAGAAAGAAAGAAAGAAAGAAAGAAAGAAAGAAAGAAAGAAAGAAAGAAAGAAAGAAAGAAAGAAAGGAAGAAAGAAACCTTACATCTTAGCTTGAATCAAGTGGAGATAAGCATATGTTTGTGTACTCTGAAAGACCACCCTCTACAGAAGAGTCCAAACATATCAATAAAACCAGCTTCAGACACACACCATAGAGAAAAGCTGCTAATTCCTGATATTACCATGGCTATCTATTCATCTGAGACTTTTGTTCAGAGAAGGCAATTGCTTGGTGCTGTTACATAACCACAATCAAGAGAATGTGCAAAGAATAGGAAGGGACATTCTCAGCTGAGACTCAGACAAAGGAGCTGCAGGAAAATGGGGCAAAGGGATTTTCCGGGGACCTACTGCTTCAAATCACACAGAGAGAAGAGAGTCTGGCCTAGCTCCTGTCAGACATCATCCATTCTCAGCACACTTCTGCAGATACATTCCTGATATGAAAAAGTCAGGCAGAAACCCTTTAAGTAAAAGGATACTTTACAGCAAGACTTTGCTGCCTTCTCTAAAGAGAGTTTTGTTCTTAGTTATGTCCTTGGAGAAAATGCATAAAATCACTGAGTTTAACCCTTAAAAGCAGAATCTTTGCAGTCCAAAGGCCTGGGTGTTTGACATGATCACTGCTGTCCTGAGAAAACTCAGTGACACTTAGCAACTAGCTGACACTCCAAACCAGCTCTTCCCATGTGTGGAGTGAGAGACCACAGCTCACTGGCATGGGTGGGGGTGACTCTGACAGGTGATAGCCCACCACTGAGCAGAAAGAGGAAACACTGTGGCATCGCCAGCAGCAGAGTTAGTAAGGCAGGAGCTTCTGCAAGGGAGCGGAGGGCTGAGAGCTGAGCGGGAGAAGAGGCACTCCCTACCCCTGTGGCTCACTTAGACATCAAGCAGAGGCACTCCCTACCCCTGTGGCACACTTAGATGTCCAGATAGATGCTGACCAAGATATTTAAGAAAAAAAAGTCAAAATTCTAAATAAAGGATCTCATTTATTTTTGCACAAGTCAGCAGCAATTTTTTTCATGATGACAAAGAAGAGAACCCCAGTAAGTCCCTGGGGACAAGGGACTAGGGTACATTTCGGTGACTATAGACATCACCATTGTTACGTTTTCATCACCACCAAATGAAAATCCCCTGCAGCCCCTGTATGCAACTTCTTCCTAGTCCTCGTCTTCCCTAACCCGTGCTTTCTATTCTCGTGGCTTTTCCTGTTCAGATCCCGAATGAGGAATCACACTGTGTATATCTGTCTCTGGCTTGATTAATTGAACATAAAGTTTTTAAAGTTTATCCAGATTGTTGCATGTCACAGTACTTTAGCCCTTTGTGTGACTATATAATATTTTGTTGTGTGGATATACCATATACATTTATCTCACCACTTGAAGGATACTTGAGATATTTCTTTACCATTTGGACCGTTGTAAATGGTGCTGCTATGAGCATTCAAGGTATTATCTGAGCATCTGTTTTTAGTTCAAACTTTTGCTTATGTACCTGAGAATAGAAATGATGGGTTGTCTTACCATTATGTCCAGCCTTTTGAAGATTCATCTAACATAATTTTAACAACCATAAGAGCAATAGATTTTATCTTGCCGGAAAGATTCATGAGATGGCTATGGAGTTTCATTGATCCATTTTTGGCCATATGCTCATCCCTGAAACAGTCCCTGTGGGAAGAAAGGTAGGGCACCCTGGTTGTGAAGATCTTTTCTATGTTTACAGTGAGAAAAGCACCTTCTGTCAAATGGCATACACCAGGATAGACGTCAGTCAGAAATCAAAATGGGGGCCTGGAGAGGTGACTCAGTCAGCACATGCTTGATATGCACCATGAGGGCCTGAGTTCAGGACCCTAGCACCCATGTAAAATTCCAGGTACAGCAGGGTGTTACTATAATTTCATACCAAAGAGACAAAGGCTGGTGGAGTCCTGGAGCCCACTGAGGAGCTAGTCCAGCTGAATAGGCGGGCTTCATGTCCAATGAGAGACATTGCTTCAAAAAGTAAGGTGGAGAGCCTTTGAGAAACACTCCCAATGTTGACCCCCTCCCTTCACATAAACACTCCCACGTGCACACATGTACACAGACACAAGAACACGTGAACTCATACATACAACATATAAACACATAATCAAAATTCTTTTTATAGGAGAAGAATGAAGAGAACATGAAAGATGAGAATGAGAAGTGTCTACTGCACGGACAGAGCAATGAAGTCACTGCTCTTGACAGTGACATAGAGTGTGTGGCTGCTGAAGAGTCAACATTTGACTTCACAGAGAGCACCAGTCATTCCCAAAGCACACAGGAGAAAACTGGGGCCAAGAGAACTTCAGTCTCTCTTTCAAAGTTGCATTGCGAGAAAATGCTTGAGAGCGGATTTGAACCTACGTGTCTCCAAAGCTAAAGTCCCTGTCTTTTCCTCTTTCTCACGTTAGTATTTGACAAAGTAGCAAGCATGAAGTACTCTCAATGAGCTCTTTAGTGACCTTCTTAATATTGACCATTCTGAGTACCAGAACCTGTACATGCATCTGAACAGGTCCCTTGATGCAACTCCCTGGCAGTATGCGTGAAGGTCTGCACCCTCTACCTCCCACTCTATGGCACATGAAGACAAAACATAGAAATCAAAGACTGCATCCCCCACCAGACAACAGATCTTGCAGACTTGGTCAGATCTCCAGCAGCTCACCAGGGCCTCCTGCACTAGTCACTAGAAAGTTAGTGCTTTTAAAGAGCACAAGAAAATACATCCCTACCTTTTGGCTCCTTCAAGAGAGACCTTTGGCCATTGGTCCACACAATTTCTCTTGACTAGAAAAATATCTGATGTGATTCAGTACCACAGGACTCTGGTTCAGAAACATCTGGGACCCGACCCCTCCATGCTCAGCTCAGTGGCTAAAATGGTGCCATGTCTCCCTCCTCTGTCTGAGCTTGGAACAGGACACAACCCTGACAGTGCCAATCTCTTAATAGGATCGATGGGTTTTTCATGCACAATGCATCTCAAGGGATTGTTGTCATTTGTCTTCTGCAAATGACAGTCTTGCTCTCTGGGCTTCCTGGTTGCTGGGGGAGAAATGTTACTGCACAGCTTGTCTCCAGTGATATTTCATAATTATAGCAGAACCCCAATGTTAATAGAGCTGTCTTGCCAAATATACCCCAGAAACTCAATGCCAAAAAAAAAAAAAAACCATGCCTCATAGTTCCCCATTCTGATGAGGTATTCATATTACTCTTAGGCATGCTTGTTCATGCTTGCACCAAAGTAGCCATTGTGGTTGTGGTAATACCTCAGTCAGTAAAATGTTTGCCTGCCAAGCATAGGAACTTGAACTTGATGCCCAGAAACAACTTAAAAAGGCATGGTGGTGCATGCTTGTGATCTTAGCACCGGAGAAGTAGATAGAGGAGGAGCCCTGGACCCTCGGGCCAACTAGAGTAGGCTAGTTAGTGAACTTCTGGCCAATAAAAGACCCTGTCCCAAAGGATGGCGCCTGAGGTTCTCTGAAGGGCAAATGCACACACACACACACACACACACACGCATGTGCATACACGATAGCTCAGACCCTTATCTGAATATACTTCCAGTTGCCTTTGCAGACACCTTCATGTCTCTGGGATGGTGCTGGAGTTTGCTTTCTATTGCTGTGATAAAACACCATGACTAAAAGGAACTTGGAGGAAAGAAGGTTTGCTTCTGTTTACATTTCCACATCATATCCCATCACTGAAGAAAGTAGGGCAGGAACCTGGAGGCAGACTTTGAAGCAGAGGCCATGGAGGAATGAATGTTGCTTATTGGATTCCTCCCATGGCTTGATCAGGCTGCCTTCTTACACCAACCTCCACTTACACATCAACCCACACAAGAATAACAAATATCTTTAAAAGCTACTTAATGTCCACAAGGCACAGTGCTACTGCATGGACAGTGTAGCACCCTCGCTGCTATTCGTAAGTTCTCAACAATTTAGGTTTTTATTATGATGGTTATGTCTTGGCTCCTTAACTATTCATGAAGGATTTAAAGCAATGGACCGGGTATAACCCTTAATTATAACTTCAGCTGGCTGGAGACAAGAGGACAGGCAACACCTCTACAGCAATTCACACTGAATTCACACTGAATTCACACTTTGTGGTACTGAGCATTTCACTTAACCCTACTGAGACTTTCTCCTAATTTGCAAAACAGACCAGTGATCAGAGTCTAGCAGTTAGTTATCTATGTACATCTGTATATAATGTATTAAATTGGGTGATAAACAGTCATTGTGAACATGGCTACTAATTAGAAAGCAGAAGGTCCATGTATCACTGACAGTTTCTAAGAGTCAAGAGTACATTTTCAAGTGTGTGTGTGTGTGTGTGTGTGTGTGTGTGTGTGTGTGTGTGACTGCAAGTGTATGAATACCATATCATGTATATAGAAGTCAGAGGACAGACTGAGCATCCATCTTGGTATCTCCAAGCTCTCTCTTTTGCTGCTGGGAACCCAGGCGCAATGGCCCAGGGGCTTCCACAGCTGTTCCTGTTCCCACTTCCCATTTTTCCACAAGAACATGAGATTACAGATGCCCACTACCATATCTGGCTTTCTGTGAGTTCTGGGGATTTGAACTTGAGCCCTGTTGTTTGCTTTCCAAGCATTACCCACTAAGCCATCTCCCCACCTGAGTGCATGTTAGGGACAGTGTGTTTAGTTCTTCATCATGGGAAGAATATTTCTGCAGAAGGATTTGATCAATTCCCTTCGGCTACTATATCCTAACTTTTTATTTCTGCACCCACTGATCACACTGTGCAACAAGAGTTACATAAGCCAAAACAGGACTCAAGACTATACATTATTCTAATGGGAGGGAGTCATCTTCTAACTGTGGGTCCACCGGTGTACTCATTATATTCAATGCCCAACACATTGAATTTGAGTCATCTCTGTTCACTCACACAGTTTTGGAGACATTTGGAGACTCTTGGCATCATTCCCTGAACAACACCACCCCTTGAAGTGTGCTTTCTGGCAAATAATATTTTAGAAGTTCAAGAGAGACTTATTCTCCCCATTTCACTGTTCTAACTGAAGCTCAATGAAGAGCAGATGTGATGTGGCAAGAAAAAGGAGGGAAGCAGATTATCAGTTCTTGACCAATGTGATGCCAAGCGTGAGGCTTCTAGAAAGGGTTTGTGCCAGGATGATTCCTAACGGAGTGAACTCCTCTCAAGCTTTAAATGGGTAAAGCCTCAGGTCAAGATCATGCTGGTCACTCTTCTTTCTGGAAAATAAAATCAGTCTCTAGGAATCATGGTGCATCTTCCTGCCCAGTATCTGCTGTGCATTCATGGCCTAAGCAAGCATGAAGCACAGAGACCCACCAGCGGCTGGAAATGTCTTTCACGTTTACAACCTCATGAGATGAGTATCAGAAAGCAACAAAGCACTCTGGGAGGTTCTGGGAAAACGCATGGGGAGATGCACGAAATAAAAAAAAAATGAAAGGAGTCTAGCAACACTCTAAACAATAGACAAAAGTGGGTTCCATCCTATCAGCACAGCACCTGGTGAGATCAGCACACACAGTTCTCCATAGCCCAAACTCCTCCCCAGCAAGATAGAAGATTGTGAACAGAACTACGAAGATATCAGACCACACAATCCATACAAGTGCTATAGCAGAGCCAGTAAACACTGTGTCTGCAAGGTCTGTACGTGGGGATGTGGCATGCATGGTACTGTTTACAACCTTAGAAAGAGGGGATCTCTCTCTCTCTCTCTCTCTCTCTCTCTCTCTCTCTCTCTCTCTTGTTGCAGAAAATTTTAATCCCTACCTGAGGTTTCTACCCAGATTTTACCTTTTAGTTCCTGGATTAAAGACACACACAGTCTTTATATTTACAATAAGCCTTAAACAGCACAAGAGCTAGTCAGATACCTACCTACCTGATGTTATTAGAATCTACTTTCCTATTGATAACCCCAAATTATTACTTACAATGTTTCATCTGGGCTGGACTTAACTCCAATTAGTCAGCCCTCACAGCCACAATTTTGTGGTTCATCTAACCTACAGTGGCTTCCTCTTCCTCTTCTTCCTCCTCCTCCTCTTTCATGGTTCTGCTAAACCCCACCTATGTTTCTTCTGCTCAGCTATTGACTGTTGACATCTTTATTTACCAATCAGAAAGAACTTCTGGGCAGAGTCACAGACCTATGTTCAGACTCTAGCTCTTGGGGATCTGAACTTATGATTATAATAGACAACAAGAGCAAACCTCAACACCCTCTCCTGCTTCCAGTCCTCCCACCATTCCTCCCTCCATCTCTCCCTCCCTCCCTCTGCTCCATCACTTTCTCCTCTGTTTTTACTTCTGAAAAAACTGGAATGTAAATAACAAAAGGGGGCAAATCTGTGGGATGCCCCTGCAACCTTAGCACTTGGAAGACAAAGGCTAGAGGACTAAGTTGAAGCCAGCCTAGGCGACATAGTAAGTCCCAGACTATCATGGTCAGCATAACAAGATCTTATCTCAAAGGGAAAGTATAAGTGAAAGGAATTTTCTTCATTTTTTAAAGCTAAGGAGTTGCAAAGCCATGATTAAAACTCCAGTCAGTCTGATCAAACAGCCTCAGTTAATTTTTATTACCTACTAATGTAAAAAATCCTGTGTCCTTTGTAATCCCTGAGCCCAGATGTTCAACTTTTATTGAAGGATAGATTTGGCCAAACTATGAGCCAAAGTGAAAGATGTTCTGACCCCACTGAAGAGCAAAACAAAGGCAATTATTAAATATGGGTAAGTCTCATCCTATAGAATGATGGCCTTAGAGCACAAGTGTAAAATCCAACTCACCCAAGAACAATACTTGCATGTTTCTCAAACTGCAAGTATAAAACATATATTTTCATAGTTAATATCCCAGGAGATGAGGTTTATAGACTGGTGACTTTGTCCAGCTGTTCACTGGGCAGCTTTGAAGAAAGGGAACAGACGGAGCTTAAGCTGACCGAGAATTTACTGTCAAGTACTATGACAAAGGTTTATAGCTCTCATCACTTCATCCACCAGTAACACTGAGATGAAGGAGTTGGTATCTCTGCTTTGCCAAGAGGACAGTTGGGGACAGAGGAGTTAAGTAGCTTGCCCAAGGTCACTCCCCACATCCTCCAAAGCAGTGGAGGTCAGCAGCTCTGAGCAAAGCACAAGCTTTGTTTCTGCCCTGGTAAGCAGCATGCTCTTCCTTCATGCCTGCCTCCTCTCCATCCTGAGCCTAGCAGGAATAAAAGATCTCTTCCACTATGGTTCTCCTGCCCTTGGAAATTACAATGAGTTCAACTCAAGCTTTAATTATGTAAGAAGAAACGTGTGGTGGAAAAAGTCACACCTGAGAATTCTCCATGCAGGAGACAGAGCCCAATAATATGGCAATACCTTTTGATAGAGTTTGGAATGATAGCAAAATTGCTGCTGTATAAATTACATCTGCCAGGGAGATGCTGTGTCAGCACTTTCTGAATAAACCTGGGGCTTATTAAGTTAGCTTCAGAAGTTAGTTCTAGGATGAGACCTAGCTTGTAAAATACCGTTTTACCTTATGCATCCTTTAAGAAAACAAATCAGTTCTTCCCAAAACTCAACAAATTAAAACACTTACCATTTTTAAATTAAAACAACTTTCTATAATGTAATAATTCTGAGGTGGCCCCTCAATATTGATAATTTTCAAGAGTGTTTTTAGAAGAAAAGCAGATATTAAATGATCAATCAGTCAAAGCTCCACTTCTACCCAGGAGATAGAAAGCTTAAGGGAACTTCCTTCCACCCCAAGGAGCAAAGGGGAGATGTAGTTCAAAGTTACAAGTTTTCTTAACTGCATCCAAAAGCAAGGGTCATGGGAAAACTCTCTATATCACCCAAGATGGTGGCCACAACCACACTCAGCTTTGCAGGCTGTGGCATGTGGCTGTGACTTAGGAAGCAAATTTTGATTGTATATCATAATCTAATTCACTTACATCTCAATTTATATAAAGCACATGATCAGAGTGTACCACATTGGACAGCATAATTACAGAACACTAGTGGTTACTAATGACCATGAATGTAAATGTACTATTTGAATATGCTTGGCCCAGGCAGTGGCACTATTGGGAGGTATGGCCTTGTTGAAGTAGGTGTGAACTTGTTAGAGGAAGTGTATTACTGTAAAGGTGGGGCCTTGAGGTACTACATATAAGCTCAAGCTCTGCCCAGTGTGAGATACAGCACTCTTCTCCTGGCTGCCTTCGGATCAAGATGTAGAACTCTCAGCTCCTCCAGCACTGTGTCTGCCTGGATGCTGCCATGCTTCCCACCATGATGATAATAGACTAGATCTCTGAAACTGTAAGCCAGCTCCAATTAAATGTTTTTCTTTATAAAAGTTCCCTTGGTTATGGTATCTCTTGACAGCAAGGAAGTCTTAACTAAGACATGTAGCAAAAATACTTGTAGATGGGATCCGGGCATATAGAAGAATAAAATATCATGACCATATCAGGTTTATCTAAGAAGCCTGCAAGGTTGCTTCAAAACCAAAAATCAGCAGAGTGGCACATGCCTGCAATCCCACATCCAGGATGTAGAGTAAAGAGGATCTTAGTTTGCGATACAAAGCCTGTCTCAAACAAGATTCAAAGCAATCAGTGAGTCTCATGATATCACTAGAATAAGGAGGAGAAGATAGGAGGAGAAGATATAGCAGCCTGTCAGTGGATCCAGAAAAAGAAAAGGAAACCAGATTGCTTAGACCCCATCATAGTAAGCTAGGAAGTAAACTTCTGAACTGATAAAGGACATCTGGGAACAAAACTCTACAGGGAATATCATGTTTAAGGCATAAAGTTTGATACTTCACATTGTACATGAGGGGCACAGCAAGGAATGGTGCCCACTCTCATCAATCCCAGTCAACATGTGACTAGAGATCATAGCCAAAGCAATAAATCAAGAAAAGGGAATTAAATGTATACGGCTTCTTCCATGTAGTCAATGTCTTTCTTATTCTAGTGCCTTTAAAATGTCATAAATCTTTGACTCAAAACTCCAAATCAAGTAAACAGCCCAGCAGTTAAATACCAGCATCTGATGCCCAACTACCTCCCAAGCCCAGCTATGCCTCTACTGGTTCTGCACCTCCACTAGTTTATCAGAGAGCTGCTGTTACAAAGTGCCACACCAGAAACCTCTCATCTCACACTCCTGAAGGCCAGGTCCAAAGTCAAGGTTTGACAGCAGGGTTGGTTCCTTCCAAGAGGCATAGCCCATGTACCTCGCCTGGTTTTAAAAAGCTAGAGGCCATATTCCAGTTCCTTTGCAGCTCAGACCTGCCATCCTGGATACACCCTGGATGCACCTGTCTGCCTAATTTTTCTCTTTGAGTAAGGACAGAAGTATTACTGAAGCACGACTTAGTCTAAGGCTTCACCTTAGCTAATTATATCTTCAATGACCCTATTTTCCAATAAATTTACTTTCTGGGATAATTGATGTGATTGTTCCAGTGGACAGTTGCTTTCTTTTATCTGTGCCTCAGTTCATTCATCTGTCAAATGGAACTATTATTGTGAAAGTTAAAATAGTGAACTCATAAAAGTCACCTAGAACAAGACCTATCACTGTCACCTGAATATAGACAGTCACTTGTTTCTTGTACACAGATAACAAATTAACAGTGGTTCCTATATTTTTAAAACATTGAAAAAAAATGACTCAACCAGAAAGGAATTTACCTTGCAAACCTGAAAAATTAAATTCAATTTTCAGAACCCACATAAAGGAGGAAGGAGAGAAATAACTACAGAATATCTAAAGACTTTGTGCTCTTTGGTTTCCACACTCACACTGTGACATGGACACACCATACACACACACACACACACACACACACACACACACACACACACCTAACATATATCTAAGCACACAATAATAATAGATGTTTTAAATAAAAAATTATTCCAACACACACAAAGCATACAACTGATATTTCAATGTCCATCAGTAAAGTTGGTAAAGTTGTGTTAGAACTCACCCATACCCTCTTGATGATCTATTGCTAATGGCTACATTTGCCCTGAAGTGACTGAGTTGGATATTCATGGTTGCTACAGAGGCCACACAGATAATAAAGCTGAAAGTATCTACTGTATGGCAATATATAGAAAATGTTTATCAACCACTGACCTGTGATGATTTGACTATGGATGTCCCCCTGTAAGCACGCGTGTTTGAATGCTCTATCCCTGTTGGTGGTGCTGTTTGGGAAGGTTGTGGACCCTTTGGGAAGTAAAATCTTGTTAGAAGAAGTGGGTCACTGAAGGGCAGGGATTCAGGTTTTATACCCTGACCTCTTTCTTGTTCTCCAATGTGAGTCCATCAAGAGCCCTAGCATCATGCTCTCATCACCATGGATCCTCTTGATACCATGCCTGCCTCTCATGATAGACTGCGTGCCCAAAACCCTGAGCCATAATAAATCTTCCTCTTTAAGTTGATTTTTTTTTTTTTGGTTTTTTGAGACAGGGTTTCTCTGTGTAGCTCTGGCTGTCCTGGAACTCACTCTGTAGACCAGGCTGGCCTCGAACTCAGAAATCTGCCTGCCTCTGCCTCCCAAGTGCTGGGATTAAAGGCGTGCACCACCACCGCCTGGCCTTAAGTTGATTTTATCACAAATTCTGTCACAGTGATGAGAAAAATCACTAATACAGTTACTTGCAAGTGTATTAATGTTTAATATATATCAATGATATGTTAACAACATATGTTAATACTCAGACATTAACTACACTGATACTCGGGTATTAAAATTAACTGCATTGGTATTCATGGTAACCGTGTTGTTGTTGCTTGTGGCTTTGTTTTGCTCTTCTTTCACTTACAGAAAAGGATCAGCTGCCTCTACAATGCTGTTTGTACCAAGGAGAATCCTCAGCCCTGTGATGGCAATGGCGGCTGTGCCCATCCACAGCCCTTCCCAGCTCTTCCCTGCCTTGGCAGATTCCTCATTCCACTCTGTACTTAGCAGCTGCTCTTCTGGCTGAATCAAGTCCAGGCCAGTGAGTAGGCCTCTCTCCTGCTTGTCTCAGCAATTTCCTTTTCCCTCACCGAACAAGCTTCCAAAGGGTCCAAAGGTGAGCGGTTCCAAACCTTGAATTATTTATACCTGAGAACTCCACGGGCTTTCTCTGTGAGTGTCATGTCAGTAGTTGGCATTCTAACTACCACACTCCTTCCTGCCCACGCTGCTGCTTGCTTCTGAAAAATTGTAGGACACCGGATCATGGCGGAAAAAAAGATCTTGGGGTGATTGATGAAGTAAAGAATCATCCAAGAGATGGATCTCTGGGAATGACTGTGGGGGGTCATCTTGATTACTGTAACCTCCGCAATCATGGGCAGGAGCATCCCGTGGAATCCCTGACTGTAAGTGGAGAAAGCCATGTGAGCACTCACTTGCTCTCTGCTCCCTGACCTGCCTGGACATGATCAGAGGTTTCAGGCTTTTGCCATCTTGGCTGCCAGGCCAAGAGAAACTACACCTTGAACTGTGAGCCGACATCAACCCTTTGTCAGGAGTGTTTTATTTTCATAGCAGCAGGGGAAGGCTAAGGCAGACGGTGTGCGTATTTTGCCTGCCTTCTTTCGGTGGCATTAAAAAGACTGAGGTTTTATTTCCCTTGGATTGCTCATCTGGAGTACTCAGGAGGAAGGGGGCAGAGAAAGATACAGGTGGATGTGACAGCAGGATGTGGGGTGTCTGCCAAGGGGAGGGGACAGAATATATTTCTCCTCACAGAGTCAGCAAAATTGGCAGAAGTGGAGAAAAACTTCATGGTTCAGATGAGGAAAAGAGCTACTTTTTTGTTGCCGCGGTTTGAAGGGTAGAGCCTGTCACTGCCAAAGAGACCACAGTTACTTTGGCTCGACACAACCATGGCTTTGTATCAGTTGTCATCTTGTGTTCTCATTAATTTAAGCCCCCTTTTAAAATTGCAGGGTTTAGGAATAAAACCAAGTTACAGACAGATTAAAGTCTTTAACTCTTAATTAAAGGTTTTCATTCAGCCATATGCATTCAGCCTCAGAATTTTTCATCCAGACTTCCCCATTGCCATGGAGAAAGAATGAGAAGAATCTAAAAATAAGTCTGATGCATCCACAGTCCCTCTGAGGTCAGGCATTGTCCCCAAGGAGGACACAGCTGTTGGTTTTTCTGTTGCTAAGCCTCTGTAGACAAAGACATCTTCTGGTTGAAATCCAGTGGGAGATAACTACCTAAAAGGACCCTAGGGTTGCTCCAAGTGACCCCACATTCCAGAAAAAACTCTCTCCTCTCCCTACATTTTCTTTCCTCTAGTCCTAACCCCTCTCTGCTTTCCCTACCACAGCCCCCTCAATAGCATCTCAAGCTTTAGATACTGAGACTGAGAACCTTAGCTCCAAGGCCTCTCTTCCTTTCATGCCTGACGTCTATCCATCCACAAACTTTGCTAGTTTTATACAGGGATGAGAACGTAACTTCTGTTGTGTAATATAAAAGTTAGTCCCTGTTCAAGACCAGGCATCACACAGCATCTCTGACCACCCTAACGCAGCCAGGTATCACACAGCATCCCTGATCACCCCAACCTCACCAAACATCACACAGTATCCCTAACCACCTCCAGCCCAACCAGGCATCACACAGCATCCCTGAACACCTCCAGCCCAGGCAAGCAGACACCTTCATGGCATCATAACACTTTGCTATGCCATTTGATCTCTCACTCCAAGCCTTATTTGGTCAACTGAGTACAAATGATATGCAGACATTTTTTTATAGTGATTAACCTTGGCTAGTTCAGTGGGTATTTTGGGGGGATTAAAAGAGGAGAAAGAACCTTCCCCCTGAGTCAGCAGCCCAGACAGGGACAGTGATCTAGCACCTCTTGGACTAAATAAAGTGTCTTATTGGCTACTTTATAACTCTCTCTGGAAAATACCCTTTTTTCTAACATAACAAACTGTAATGTGGAGTTTGCTGTTGTTGTTTGGTGGTGGTGGTGGTGGTGGTGTTTACCACTCTAACATCCCTATAAAATAAGAACCATGGTTTCTCCAACTTTATAAAAGAAGGAACCAATTGAGTGACTTGGCCAAGGTCACACCCATTTTACTTCCTGATAACTGATCGTTGTCGTGTTGAGTTAGACAGACCCTTTATATTTAAGGGCTGCTCTCTTTAGTGTCATATGTTCTGCATGCACAGCATGGGATTAATACCCTTGTTGCAGTCAGCTTGTGTTTCCCATCCACCAGGCTGCAAACACTAACACAAATGAACATTTTATTTAGCTGTGTCTATTGGTCACCTCTTGTACAACCAGTTATCTCCATACTGCATCATTAGCGAGCTAAATCCACAAATGTTTTTTATTATGCCAATATTCTAAGAGTCAAGGATATAGGAACAGTTCAACTAGTTAGTTTGGGGTCTTTCATAAAGGTTCAGGCAGCCTCTATCTAGTCATCTCAAGACTGCATGGAGTTGGAAAAATTTCCTTGTAAGCTCATTCACATGGCTTGGGGTTTCCACAGTCACCTTCAGCACTGTCTGTTCTCTAGAGACACTCAGGAAATAGCACCCAGCTTCCCCTCTTGGTTACCCAAGAGAAGGGGAGATAAAAGATCACTTGGGACAGGAACTGAATGTTTTCATAACCTAATATAACATGTCCTATATTCTGCCCTGTGCTGTTTTTCACACATACCAAGCCTGGTACAATGAACGGGCAGAGAAGGAATACCCACACAAGCAAGCAGGAATCATTTGGTGTGGTCTTAGAGACGGGATACACTGCTGTTCTATTCATATCCTCCATTAGTCACGTGTTGTGGACACACAATCTCTTTTAGTTTCATTCTGTTACTGGAATAAAATCCTACAACTGCTCACACAACTGAAGAAGTACAACAAGATTCATGAAAGATGCTATCTGCAGGCTCAATAGCCAGCTTATCCTCTTCCAACCCATGACTATCTGCCAGGGATGATGTCTTGCAGTGGGCTAGGCTTTCCCTCATCAATTAACCATCAAGACAATTCCTCACAGACATGCCCTCAAGTCAATCTGACTTAAGCAATGCCCAATTGAGGCATTTCCTCTCAGACTATGCTAGGCTGTGTCAAGTGTATGGTTCAAACTAACCAGGCAATCATGCACCTTATAATAACCACCCCATAAACAATGAGTCACCTGTAAGATAGAAGATATGTAAGGCAAAGGAAAGCTGTACACTCTCAGTACACTCAGTGTCTCAGTACACTCAGTGCTATTTGTACAATGGTAAAATACCTAATGATGCCTCTCTTAAGATACATCATGCCACTGAACAACACAGAACACACACACACACACACACACACACACACACACACACACAACTGAATAGCACCTTTAGACAAGGAGAAAATTAGGTATAGACACCTTAATATCAGGGCTGGATTCCCCAAACTAGAGTTGATGCCTTCCATAATTCCTCAAGCCCCAAATTTACTTTGCATGCAACATGAAAGCCTCTAGTTATTTTAAGCAGGAGAAGGGGCACTGTTTAAAGGATGTTGGCCAACTTATAAAAGCTCCAACATGGCTACAATGTTATGGATTCAAAGGCTATGGGGAAGGTCCATTCCAAGAGGACATCACAGTTTGCGTTCCCAACACCACCAACCCTGGGCAGCAGTGTGGCCCCTGGATTTCAATCTACTATACTGTATGGTGGCAACTGCTTCAACTGCCCAGAGCCCATCCTGTGTGTGCCCCCTTGGGGGAGTTTCTCATTCAAAGTCTAGGGCAGGAACACGTGGTTTCAGAGCCATTTGATCAGCCCTTTGTGGGTCTGTTGTCCTAGGGGCGAGAGCCACTGAGCCAACACTCTCAGGCTACGTAGAGAAAGCATGTTGTGCCTCATATTTAGATGATTCTTTCAAACATAGGAGGACTTCAGGTGTCAAGCTGTCAAAAGGAACCAGAAAATCTCCACTACACCTGCAAAGTGTGTCCTGTTGGAAACACAAGAGTATGATGAACCTAGAAAGCTTAGCACCACTGACCATTGCTTAAGGAACTCGGAAGATGGAAAAGGGCCCACAAGGCTCTGCCTCCAGCCCCTTTACTTTTCTCATCCCTGTGACTAAAATATCTGACAGAAGAAATGGGGAGGGAGGGTTTATTTTGACTTGAAGTTTTAGGAACTGATGCCCATCTTATCAGGGAGACCACAGTAAAGGCAGGAAGATCTGTTCTGATGGGAACCCTGCGGGGGTTTGGGGGGGGGGCCATGGTTTGTGATCACTAGGAAAGCTAAGCTAGTCTTCAGAAGCCCCAGCCCCAGAGACACACCTTCACCAAGGCCAACACCTCCAGAGACAGTGCCACCTACTGGGGACCTTGTGTTCTAGAACATGAGCCTGTTGGGCAAACTTTACATGCAAAATATGAGACCACCAGGGGGCATCTTCTTGAGCCTGTTGGGAGAACCTCACATGCAAACCATGAGACCACTAGAGGGTATCTTCTTCAGAGTGTGAGCATCTTCAGCAATTTCGTGAAGACCCTGAACTCTTTCTCAGTATAATAATTTTGTAGTGGATAAAATATGTTCTATTACAAAGGAACTTGATTGTATTGAAACATAATTACAGAAGTGTTAAATAAGCGTGTGACAGTAGAGTGTATATGCAATATGCATTACCCTTTATTAACACCCTGAAGACAAAAATGTAGCAACAAATCTAACAACTACTATAATTTCAACAGTGTGATGAAAAAGGGATATTGTGAGGTGCCACAGCAACCGTGGGATTAGACGGGGCTGTGCTAGCCACGGTGACAACTGTGGGGATGAGAGAGGGCTGTGCTAACCACACAGTCATTTGCTGTCTACATTTGCAATCAAGGGAGTTCTGAAGTTCAGAGGGCAATAGATAAAATATTTCCTACGCATCTTAGTGAATCCTTTATATTCCTTTCAGAGCTGCAAGGACTGGCATGTTCATCACTGGTTAGGAGCCCTGGTGCTAGACAGTGACTACTGTGTCCAACAGACTAGCACTCTGGTTAGAGAATGAAACACAGAGTGCACAGGACAACCAATGGAACTGAAAAAAATCACAATTAATGAGGCCTAAAGGGGTGCAAAGTAGTTAGTCCTTTTATAGATGTGGTGGGATATTGGTGTGTGGGACTGTGAGTATGTCTACATGCATACATGTGCTTCCCATTATGAGACAGCCCTATACTTGCATGAAGATGGCATGGGGGCTAGAGGGATGCCTCAGCGTATAAGAATGCTTACTGTTTTGGTAGAGAACCCAGGTTCAGTTTCCAGTACCTATATCAGATGACTCACAACTTCATGTCTCTATGATTACAGAGTATTCGGTGCAATCTGGCCTTCTCAGTCACCTGCACGCAAACACACACATACACACACAATGCACATATCATACAGACATAAAGACATGCAAATAAATAAACATGAAAGGCAGCATGTCGAAATGTTGCAGAAGAGTACTACGTGACCTCAGTCCCAGTCATTTCAGGACTACCTAGCAGATATCTTAGGACCTCCTCCAAGGCTGACCCAGAAGGTTTTACTATTTCATTCTACAGGTGAGTACATCAGACAAAGTATGGAAAGAGTAAAACACCTTGCTCAGGGTCACCAGGCTTCTAAGCAAAGGAGCTGACACCAGAGTCGGAGGGCCTGGCTCTAAGACCTGGGCTCGAGTCTCTCCTGGCAGGCAACTTCTATAATGAAAATGTTTAAAGCTCCACATGTAAGCAACTGAGAATATCTGCATGTCAAGACAAAGCTGGAGTAGTGCTTTCCACTGACTCACCTCAGTGAAAATAATTGGAGAAGGAAGAGAAGACCATTCCAAAAAAAAAAAAAAAAAAACCAACACTGAAACCTTTTCACAATCAACAAGTGATTGCTTCTGAGTGAATCTCACAAGCAACATTGAATGGAATGGAATGCACAGCTTCCAATGTGCCATCACAGCCCTTAAACTAAAATGGTTTGTCACCTAGGTACGCAATACTGTAGAAATGGAACAATGTATGTGGAACCGAGAGAGGCTAAACTGGGGCTAAGAGCACCTGGACAAAGGTTTGATTTCCAGCATCCACATGGCAGCTCACACTAGACTGTAACTCTAGTTCCAGGAGAGCTAATATCCTCTCCTGGCTTCCATGGGCACCAGTCACACATGTGGTATACATACATACATACATACATACATACATACATACATACATACAGGCAAACCACTAATACACAGAAAGTGAAATGAAAAGGAAAATATCAAACAAAAGTATATATGTATATATGCATATGCAGATATATTGCACTGTCACAGCTTGTTTAACACACACACATGTGCACACACATGCGCATGTGTGTGTGTGTTTGTGTGTGTGTGTGTGAGAGAGAAAGAGACAAACATTAAGAGAGCACATAATGGATCAGAAAAAAGAGCAAGGATTTTTGTTATGTTGGTTGTTTTATTTATTAGGGAGTGTGGGAACAAATCGCAGCTCAAATGCTCTTATGAGAATATTAGCAGAGAAAAGTTTGCTGAGAAGAACTGCCCACAGGATCAACACCCACACTGAACTTTGATATTGTTTACATTTTGACAATGCCACTTTTCTTTTGAATGAGAGAGAGAGAGAGAGAGAGAGAGAGAGAGAGAGAGAATGAAATGCAATAAGGGAAAGAGACACACTGATGGGAAGGGTATGAGAAAGTCTCTGTGTGCCAGCAGTATTCAGCACATTTCATAGCTATGATGGTCTTTCTGGTCATCTCAGCAATAGCTGATGTTCTGCCTGTGCATGACCCTTTTCTGAACGTGTTATACATAAAAATTATAGCTCTGTGAAGTCATCTTGTGAATATCCAAAAGGGGCAGAGCACCTAAAACCCGGTACCAAGCCATCCCTGCACTCGGGGGTCACTTAGTAGGTTTACACTCCCATCCAGAGGCTACAGGCACCAGACAAAGGTGTAGCATTAGGTTCAAGACCTTTTAACACAACTCTCTGGGAACATCTCAGCCTGTAGCATCCTCCTTGGGGTGGCTTTTGGAAAACAGCTGTTGGCATCATAGAAGCCAAAAAAAACCAAACAAACAAACAAAAAAAACAAAAAACAAAAAAAAAAACACTGCCATATGTCTAGGATCTCAAAGCACAAAGAAAGAAAAATGAGATTCTATGTGGCACTGAAGATCACATCAATTATCTTCTGAAATTTTGAGGAAGTCATCGTAAGTGTGGGGAAGATTTCTAAAGATAAAGACATTGTTTCTACAAGTAGAAAGGGAAGAAATAATTTAAATGTTTGGTAGAGAACCATGACCTAGAAATCAGAAGACCTGGTGCATCCGCTAGTTAGTGCTGCATAACAAACTGTCCCCAATCTCAGAATCTCACAGTAAAGAGCACTTCTCATTTCCTATAAGCCAGTTAGGTGGATGGGCTGACCTGGGCAGGTCTCAGCTGATCTTGGCTGTCACTTCATAGTCATCATCAGGATAGGTCATCTGAGGCTGACTGTCTTTGTGCCAGGGTCACATAACTATCATCAATCACCCTGCAGGTTAGCCCAGGATTTTCTGAGAATGCTTGGGAGGGGGGCTCCAAGAGAAGGACTGGAGAAGTATACAAAGTGTTAACTCATAACTGTCAGCTCTTCCAGGTTCTATTGGCTAATGTAATTCACAAAGTGAACTCAGAATCAAGGACAAAGAAAATAGATGCTATCTCTTGGTGGATACTGGGAAGGAAAGACTCAGAGCCGTTTTTACAATTGGCACTCCACACCTACAGTATGGTTAAAACTTTTCTATAATAACTAGCTTCCTGGCCTGGAATTACTTCCACTCTTTGCATTTTCTCTTCTATGTTTATTTGTGAAATCAGAACATTCACCCAAATTAAGACTTGGTGCTATGACTTGGCTAAGTGTTCCCCATCTCCCCCAGATACCAACATGTATTGGGAGGGGCTGCAGACCTGTAAGAGACAGGGCCTTTTAGAACATCCTTAAGCAACTGGAGATGGGAACCCTTGAAAGGAGTCCTCCCTCTTCTTCCCCCTCACCCTCCTCCTTTCTCTCCCTCTCTGCTCTCCTCTCTATGCTGCCTCAAGAATAAGTACTTGCCATCATCACTCGTGACAGGGCGTGCAGCCTGTACTGGGAGCCTGAACAGATGACAGAGCTGCCTGGTGCTGAGTTTGAGTCTCCAGAACCATGGCCAAAGTGGTTCACATCATTCGTAGCATGTGTCAGTTTTTATTGCTGTGGAAGTGACAGGAAAATGGCATGGTGTGCAGTTGGCACAATACAACCAATTAATCACCTGGTTAGCCAATAAAGTTTTATTGGTCACCTGCTTGCTAACACCTTGCCTGCGGATGCTTTTGTACTAATAGGACAGAGTTGCATAGCTATGACAGAGACCACATAACCAGCAGAGCTTAAGTTACTTGTCTTTTTACATAAGTTTCTGGAACCCAGAAAAAAAGAGGAGTCCTTGGGTTCCCTTTGACTACTGATAGCATCTGCTCTGAGTTCCCCCATGAGCTCTGTAGGTACAGGTACACTCTGGCATGTGGCTTGTCTGTTCAGTGCCTCGGGCTCTGTGATAGGAGGCAGTACAGAAGCATGGACCTGCTGGGGGATTCTGGAGCCTATCTTGAACAGCAGCTCAGCAGCTCTGTGATGTGGGTCATTTTGTGCCAGTGATAACTTATTTTTCTACATATAACATAACAAGATGGTACCTCTCCCTCACAGAGCTCTCCGGGGTGGCATGAAATGGTTGCTTTGAGGGGACAATGGGGATAACTGTCTTTCTGAATACTGAGGAGGCATTAGTTCAAAACTGAAACAGCATCCCCAGCTGATTCGAGTCCTGGCTCCTGAATCCTAGTTCAATATATGCTTTATGTCTGTGAAGATGCTCAGGAAATAATGGAGAAGGCTGGAAGAAAGGCTCAGTTGGTAAAGTGCCGTTGCACTTTATGGGTACGGGGAGCTGAGTTTAAATGTCTAGCACTATGTAAAAGCCAAGCACATGGAAGAGGGGATGGATATCTAGGCAAAGGCACTTGTCACACAAGCCTGATGACCCAGTTCAATCCCTGGAACCCATGTAAAGGTGGAAGAAGAGAACCAGTTTCACAAAGATGTCTCCTCGCCTCCACATGCCTGCTGTGGCATCTGTGTGCCCACACTCATCTATCCAGTCCCACACATAATAATATTTTAATAACTCATGTACAGTGGCACGTGTCTATCATTCCAGAATGGTGCAGGGAGCAGAGGCAGCAGAGGGGCTCACTAACCAGCCAGCCAGTCTTGGCAACTGGTGGGGTCCAGGTTCAATGAGGGACCTCTCATAAAAGAAGAGAGCAATGCAGAGTGACACACACGGACGGGGTCAGGGGCGAGACAAGCCACCCACCACTTCATCACTGAGGAATTAGAGAAGAGACATAAGTAGATAGAAAGGTAAATGTTTCCATCTCTGGCCAAGAAGCTGAGCATTGGACATTGATGAGAAGGTAAAAGAGTGTGGGGAGCAGAAAGAAAAATGAAGCCATCGAATACTGGCTGTCAAGGCAGCCTGCCCCCTTCTGGCTCCTGCTACTGCAAGCAGAGACATTCCAGTTTGTAGGGGGAAGAGGAGAAGAAAATCAGAACCAAGAGTCCATGGCAACAACATGAGAGGAACTGGATTCAGTACTTCCTGGACTTATGAAGGTAGACTTCATAACGACACCTCTTGGGGTGTTCTTGGGGGGCCACTCACACTCTTCAAAATATTTCCACACACCTCATGCCCTCCTGTCTCCAGAAAATCAGCTCTAGCTCCTTCCAGGCAGGGGCAGCTCCTGGCAGACAACACAGATGGCTCGAGCTTCACAGCCAATTTACCTTTCCAGGAAAATGCTTCCACCTTCTGCAAAGGACACAGAAAAGAGTGTACAAAAAAGAAGATTGTGACCTTATTTCTTTCCCTGAATTAACATCCAGAATTTCATCTCTGATGATCTGAGTTTCTGAAAACTCATTTGAAAGGCTGGGGTAGGAGGTGTGCCTTCAGCCCCGTGCTCCAGAGGCAGAAGCAGGCAAATCTCTGTAAGCTTGACACCATCTTTGTCTACATATAGACTTCTAGGCAATAAGAATGCACAGTAAGACAAAGAAAGAGAGAAAGAAAGAAAGAAAGAAAGAAAGAAAGAAAGAAAGAAAGAAAGAAAGAAAGAAAGAAAGAGACACAGAGAGAGAGAGAATATTCAAATGGAACATAATGGGAACACACAATGTATTATATTTTCACTGGATATATGTGTGTAAGAAAATCAAAGTAGATTACTCTGATGAAAGTTGTAGGACAGGGACCATGGCCCCCACCATGATTGAAGAGTCATGACCAAAGAGGGCACAGGCACTGGTTCATGGTTTTGATGTGTGTTTCCCAGTTGGTACTTAGGGACGGCTTTGGAGTCTGAATCCGAGCTGGCATAGCTGCCTCTAGTGATTCCTTCCAGAATAAACCTACACAGGCAAAGATTCACTGCAGCTCACAGTTTTATCCTATCATGCTTGAGATCACAGGGCCTGGCCTTTGAAGGTCACCACCGGGCCACTGGATCTCATTACACTCTTGGTTTCTGCCTCTGCTGCCTACCCCCACAACCATGGTCTGAACTGCCTCCCCTGTCGTGGTGGAATGAAGCCCCTTCAAAAGAGTGAGCTCTAAGCACATGAAGACCTGGGGTCCCCAAAACTTGGGAGGTGAGGCTTAGAGGATCAGTAGTTCAAAGTCATGATCAGAGACATAGAGAATTAGAGGCCAGACTACGTGATATGAGACTTTCTTCTGGAAGGAAGCCTGGTCACAACACTGCTAGAGAAACATATGGAAAGAATATAAATTAATTCTTATACACACACACACACACACACACACACACACACACACACACGCACAAAACACACACACTCACATTCACACTCACACACCACACCTTAGAAAAAGCTATGCCTTGAATTCTCCTGAATTCTTTGGCTGGTTGTAGTCTGCCTCCTATTGTTATGTAGCTGGTGTATTCATTCTATGTTGCTGTGTAACAACCTTGCAAGAAGGTGCTGATTCAGAACGAGAAGTGTTCATTGCATTCACCATTCTGAGAGTTGGGTATTTGAGCTGGGCTCTGTTGGAAGGTTCTTCTGTACCTGGGAGACTTGATTGACATTTAATGTGATTCATGCATGTGCCTGTGATCAATTAATAGCTGATTGGGGTCTCCTGGAGATAACTTCACTCCTGTGGCTATGACAGAAGCAATGAGGGCCTATGACCACATGTGTCTCATCAACAATTATGCTAACCTGGACTTCTTTACATGGTAGTAGAAAATTCCAGACAATAATGAGAAAGCTACAATAATTCTTCAGGCCTATAGCTCAGAACTGATATTATGACTTTTATTTCTTCCTGTTGGTTAATTCATGTGGCTGTCTATCATAGCAAAGAGAGACAAACCATTCCCCTTGAAAGGTGCATAACAGCCAGTCTCTCACGCTACTTCAGAGACATAAATCAACTTTCCAGAAGCAGTGGGAAGAATTTATTTTGGAATTCTCAACTGCCTGGCGAGTAATGAGGCCACTGTTAGCCACTGATAGGTGCCCAGGAGATGAGGAGATGAGAACTTTGTATGTCCAGGTCCTGCTCTTCTGTACACACTCCATAAAGACATGTGGCGCACTAGTCTGACTCACCTGCTTCCTGCCATACCTGCAGAACCCAAAACAACCCAACTCTTTCATCAAAGCCCTGTCCCTGACTCCCCACTCATGACACTGCCTGAGATGGAATCCTTATCTCAACAAAAAAGAGAAAATGATCCAAGCTCTCAAACATTCATGTCGCTCTTCTTGTCCAGCTGCTCCAAGCGCCTGCCACATGACCCCTGCCATGATGGATGTACCTGAACCAAGTCCATAAATCCTTTGTTTCCTGTGGTGGCTTTTGTTATTTTTAGCACAGCGAGAGAAATGTAACTAAGACACTAACCCATTTAATCTCTATGATGACTCTATGAAGTAGGCGCTTCTTCTGTTCTTATTTTCCACAGGAGGCAAATTAACTCCCTAGAGGTCAGTGGCTCAGCCACAACCAAACAGCCATAGTGTCGAAGCCAGGATTCAAGCCTAGACATTCTGGCTCTCAAAAGTGTGCTCTAGCCACCATACTTAGTTCATATTTAACAGATAGGTTTCCCCAGTGACAGAGATACCGGAGGCAATGTTTGGGATGCTGTAAAGTGTGATCTATATTTAATGGAGGAAGTACATTCAAAGCAATATCTGCTGCAGACACACGGCAGGAAACCATTGGGATGGATCTGTGGCATCTTCATCGGTCTGCTTCCAGGTCACGTCAGATGGAAAATACAGGATTGCAGGAAAATCTCGATGCACCAAATCTCAATGCAGGGTTGACCTTGTGCGCTTATGTATTAAAGACGCCATCTTACCTCTTCTTATCCTGCCATCTCTGATGCTGCGGCACAAGCCCCACCTGCACCACTCAGTGTGACCTCAAAGTGGATTTAAATCCACAACTACACTGAGGAAATGGGCTTTTCCCCAAAACACATTACAGAACATAGAATCATTCAGTGCCTTGATGTTTCCTGCCCGCAAGGAACAAATGCTCAAAGTCCATGCTTTGAAATCTAATGAGATATTTCTATCACATCTCAAGCTTAATCCAAAAACAACAACAACGACAACAACCATGTGATTTTTAAATTTTTTTCTGCATGTTACACTGTACTGTCTGTGTCCTGGGTTCTCCCCCCAGCCCTGACATACAACACACACACAGATAGTAGTTTTCCTTCCCTCTACTACTCCCAGTCCCATGCCCACTCTCCCCACTCCCCTCTGTTTCCCTTCAGAGCTTTTTTTTTTTCCAATCACTTTTCAGCAAGAATAAGGGATTCTCTGGGAAGACAAGCCGTATCTATCTTATAACACTCCACAAGCCTGGAAGCCAGCTTCTCCCTTCCACTGCAAACTTTAGCCTACAGATTATGCCATATTCAAAACCTTTAAGGTTTGTGAGCCAGATACACCTGGGCTATGCTTCTAGCTCTCGTGTTCACAGGGGGGGAGAGGACTTTGGATAAAATTCTCAACCTTTTACAACCTCCTATGCAAAAAAAAAAAAGAGAGAGGGAGAGAGAGATTATAAGAATTGAAGAAAGTACCACTGCTGGAGCCTGTACCAAAAGAATTTTTAAGAAATATTCCTTTCTTTTCTGTCCTTTCAAACCTTTCAGGCTATTTCAAGCTCTCTCAGCAAGCATAGGTGTGTGTTATGAACCCACTTGCTGATGGATTAATGCTAAGGGGATCCAAGACTTCTCTCTGCATGCTCCCCTTGGGCCCTCCTCCTCTCCATTTTGATTCAGCTCAAAATAACTGAACTTGGAATGAACCAGTTGGAATCTCTTTGAATCCAGCAGCTCCACAAAGAAGATTAAAACCTTAAACCCCACAGCTGTGGGATAGTCAAAACCAGATTCGGCCTGGCTACTTAGGCACTGTGTATTTTTTCTAAAATCTTCAAAACATGTGATTTAATGACTTCTATTTTTAAATTGTTTGAAGTCATACATGCGATCTTTTTTCTGATTAAATAGAATGAAAGAATTTGAAATGATAATTCTCCTTTCTGTCCCCTTAGCCAGCTATTCTCAAAATAAGAGTACTAACCAGAGTCTTGAAGCTGTTTTGATTAATTCTTTATGACCTCTGTTCAAATGCATTTTGAGTGTGTTCATCCATCCCCCCTGACTTCATGTGCTCTTTTTATTAATAACTTGTTTGTGCTGTGCATGTGTCTGGGCATGGTCATGCACCGGAGCCTAATTATTTTCTTCCAAATCTTAACATGGAATTAGGTTTACTCTAAGTCAACACAAGAAATATCAATATGGTTTTAGATAAGTGTGAAGGCCTAGGTAAAAGGTTAAGGCCTAGGGAATTGAAACCTGTCTAGTCAACCATTTTGTGCTGTTACTAGTGTCATAGGGACACTTTTTCACATGTCATTACCACTGTTACTAAGAAATTTTCTCATGCCCAAGTTGATTGCATATTCTGTTATATTTTATGCTCTTGGAAACCAATCACAACAGAAGTCAGTTAGATAGACCTGCTTTGTATAGTTAGCCACAATAAGCTTGGACCTGAACCAACCATCCAGCAGCACTTCCTCCACCTCTGTGTAAGCTATTATGGTATGTATGTGCTGTATAAGTTGCCCTGGAATGGACTCCAACATAAGAGAGACACCTGCACCAATATAAGAAAGTATTTGGAGTAAGATTTCCATTTTGAGTAGGTGTCAAGTAAAGTTTAAGCTCCCAAGACCTCCCTGGGAACTGACATCCTACTTGTTAGAAAGAAACATGTCACAGGTAACTGACATCCTGGTTGGCAAGTTAAGGCATGAATATTAAGCAAGTCCCATCCCAGTAGACAAGTTAGAACATGAATGTTAGACAAGGCAAGTCCCCCAAAATAGTTGAATACCCCAACCAATGGGATCAGGATAAGTGCAAAGACATGTTCCTAAGGAAATCACCTATCCCTAAATCCTGATTGGTGGGATAACTTAGAACAGATGTTTGTAGATCTCAAGCTTTAAAAGCCCTGTAGGATCTTAACTCAACGTCAAGGTTTATTGATCTACTCATTATGCTCTTGGAAACCAATCACAACTGAAGTCAGTTAGACCTGCTTGGTATAGTGGTCCTGTGGTGTATTCTCAATAAACTATCCTTGTCTGTCTGAAATCAGTGTTCATGTCATTTGAGAGGTGACTCTGTACCCCAACAAGGTACAACTGTAAGACTGGTCCTTGCATAGACACAGAGATAAATTTAAACATGAATATACAGATTTAGAGTCCTACCTAAAGGAAACATACTATGTTTTATGGCTTCAATACAATACATTCCCCAAAGCCATGTATGTTGAATACTTGGTCCTCAGGTCATGGTACCATTTTAGAAGATTCTGGAACTTTAGTAGGCAGAGCCTCTTTGGGGAAATAAGTCACTAGGGAAATGAGGCTGTGCCTGGTACCTGGTAATTTCCCCTGTTTCATTCACTTCATGAGGTGCAAGTCCCCCTCTATGTGATCTCACCACCATGATGTTGGGCCTGACCATAAGGCCAACAAGTCCACAAGGTGAGTATATTTGCCTCTCCTGGAATCTAATATATACAGCAATGCACTGATATGGAGTATGCTCTGTCACTTGCTTTCTCTCCATAGTTGATGGATGGATAGATAGATAGATAGATAGATAGATAGATAGATAGATAGATAGAATTTTAAAAGAAACCTTGTGGAAAATGTGCTCCTTTTTGAGATTTTAGAGGATAATCTAAACACCATAGCAAGATGGCAGCACTATTTGGTCACCTCCTCTGTTCATCTCCACATTGAGGGACATAATTTAATGGAACATTTCTACCCCTTCTCACTTTCAGTATTAAACCCTGTAGTGGCTGTGTTATTGATAAACCCAGTGCTATGACTCTGCTAGCTTGAATATTTCAGAACTTGATGAGGAAACCTGACCTCCCATGACTTCTCTCCCACCAAATCTAGCACCATAAATACTTGGGAACACATTGAACATCAAATGCCAGAACCTGCTGTAGTATCAGGAAACAACAACAACAACAACAACAACAACAACACAGTCCAGAGCTCAAAGGATTGGATGCAGAGCACAACTTATTGTTGGGCCTGCAGACACTATTTGCTCAAAAAATAAATGGTTTGTCCATGGCAAAACCCTGTACTCCACCAAATTGGAAAATCTTTAAAAATTGGATAACTTTTTCAATTGGTACCACTTCCAAAGTTTAGACAAAAATCATACAAACAATTTAAGTACACCTATAACCCCTAGTAAAATAGGAGCAATTATTAAAAGACTATAAACCAAAAGAGGCCCAGGGCCAGACACTTTTAGAAAAAAATTCTACCAGACTTTCAAAGAAGAATTAATATCAAGCCCCTCAAATTATTTCACAAAATAGAAACTTATTTTATGAGGCCACAGTTACTCTGGTACCAAAGCCACATAAAAACTCAATAAAGAAAGAATTACAAACCAATTTCCCTCATGAATATTGATGCAAAAATACTCAATAAAATACTTGCAAGCCAAATCCAAGAATACATCAACATAGATCATCTGCCATAATCAATTAGGTGTCATCTCAGAGATTCAAGGAGTGTTAAATACATGAAAATCAGGAAATATAATCCACCATATAAATAAACTAAAAGAAAATATAAGTGATCATCTCATTAGATACAGGAAAAGGCCTTTTGCCAAAATCCAAAACCTCTTTATGATAAAAGTCCTGGAGAGACTGGGGATGCAATGGACATAGCTAAATATAATAAGGGAAATCAACAGCAAGCCTTTAGGCAATATCAGATTAAATGGAGAGAAACTCAAAGCAGTTCCACTAAAATCAGGAATGAGACAAGGTTGTCTACTCTATTCAATATAGTATTTGAAGTTTTAGTTAAAGCAATAAGACAACTGAAGGAGATCAAGGGATACATATTAGAAAGGAGGAAGTCAAATTATCATTATTTGCAGATAATATAGTAGTATATAAAAATAACCTTGAAATTCCACCAAGAAATTCCTACAGCTAATAAACACTTTCAGCAAAATACCTGGATATAAAATTAACTCAAAAAATCAGTATCCCTTCTATACACAAATTTTCCCTGGGGTCTTCCCTGGTCATGCTGTTATTATTGTCCTCATGCAAGCAGTCCCCGAATCTTACCTATGCACATGTGCATGCATGTGTGTGCATGGTGCATGTAACTGTGTATGCGTGTGGAAGATAGAAGATGAGGTTAGGTGCCCTGCCCTAAAACTGTCTAGTCTCTCACTGAACCTGGAGCTGGGGTGGGAGTTGAGAGCTCCAGAACTCTTCCTAACTACATCACTCTCCCGTACAATCCTGGGGGTGACCGTGGCCACAGCCAGCTTTTCACATGGGCGCTGAGAATTCAAACTCAGATCTTCACGCTTGCACAATATGTGCTCCTACCTGCCAAGCATTCCTCCAACCCCAAGGTTTAGTTTCCTGGCAATGTTCACCTGTGCCGGAAGTTGTGTGTGCAATTGATCACTTGTTGGCGCTTTGCTCCTGCCCTCCTAACTGTTGAAATTCCCAAATGCTTCCTCCATGCTCAGACCTCCAGCAGGCACACTGTTGAAGCTATATAAATATTCATGGGAAGAATGAATGACCAGATGTCTTCCACAGTAGGCAGAGCTAGCTGACAAACACCTTCAGCAGTGAACAGTCTATTTCAGCCCAGGGTTCTGTAGTGTGAACTTCCCTGAGATCTATCCTTCCTCCGTGGTAAGCACATACCACACAACGCTGATCAATGATCATCAAAACTGGCATACGGAGGAGAGTTCAGCAGTGGTTACAGTTATGCTATGCAGTATGCTGCAATCACTTGAAGGAGAACAGATACAAGGAAAGGAAGTGTTCATTGCCAGCAAAAAGGGGATATCACAGCTCAGGGAAATACTCTACCTTACAGTGTTTCTGGACAAAATGAATCAAAGAACAAATGGGCAACAACAGGCATATGATGGAGATTCATGCTCACATCCCTCCATACTCTTTCTCTTGCTACTTTGAAAGACAGGCTTCTAGACTGAACCTTCGGCAGCTCAAAGGGTATACAGCACTGTGTATCTGATAAATTTCCACCCTCGGCCTTTGGGGAGAACAGAGGAGGTGTTTGGGGTAGATGGTGAAATGCCACATCGTCATCTTCGAAAATAGCAAGAACACAGATGGGTGCATATCAAATGTGCCTCAAGCACATGACTCGGCCACCTCCCTTCTCACCCAGCCAAGCATCCGTCTTTTAAAAGCTGCCAAATATAATTGTCCCCTGCCAGCCTTCCACCGCCCGCCTGTGGAGAGAGGGTCTCGAAGGCCATCTGAATGTTGAGATACTTCTAGGAGGACCTTGGAATTACCTTGGAATATCATGAGTTGTCTGCCTTTAAAAACAAACTGCTGTATAGAAAACCTCTATTCATCTGGGGAGACAGTTAGAGATGGGTGATGGAATAGGGGTGCACAAAAGGAGCATAAGGGAGCAGAGGCTGTTAGTCACAATGTCAGGTTAGAAGAGATAAGGATGCCCCAAGAGCCTGGGACGAGGAAGAGAATGAGGAGGATGAAGGGCAAAAGGAAGAAGAGGAAGAAAAGAAGAGGAGGTGTGTTAGTGGGTGCATATTGGGAGAGTGGAGCTAGAATACCATCTTCCCCCCCACCCCCAGTACCATAGAACTGAGAAGATATAAACTTCCTAGTACCAGTCCCCCACACCCTTCTCACAGCAAACTATTAATTCCTTCTCGCTCAGGTACTCATTGCAGCCCTTCCAGGACCATTTTCAAGCAGTACATTCTCAAAAGGCCCAGTCCTTTGTGAACAGCCTTCTAGGAACTCTGCCTGCCCCCACCCCCACCCCAAGCTAGGAGGGAAGAACTCTCCTTTGGGTAAATGAGTTGCCCACACAGAAGCAACACAGCCCCCAGCACTGAGATTCTACCAGGCTTTGTAATTAAATCCTCCCTTGAATCCAAAAGCACTTCAGGATTTTTCGAAACCTGGATCGTGGACAAAAATCTAATTTTGGAAATCAAGAGGCAGACGCAGCCCAGCTTACTTTGTGCATAAGCAGTATCCACTTCGGAGGACAGGAGCTCTGTGACAGGAATCCTAGGGGAAGCAGGATCCATCAATTATCTCTACTCCCACACAAATAGAACAAATACAGATTATAATAATTTTAAATCCCAGTTACTTATTCTCTTGATTTAAAAACAAAAGGCACTTACAAAGAAATGCCTAAACAAGAATAGAAATGCAGATTTTTAACTGAGATACCTCTTAGTATCTCTCTCTCTCTCTCTCTCTCTCTCTCTCTCTCTCTCTCTCTCTCTGTATGTGTGTATGTGTGTTTATGTATGTGGGGGAGCACATATGCACATATGCATGTGTGTGGAGGCCATAGGTAATGTCATTTGTCATGCACACTCTTCCTTTTTTTTTTTTTTTTTTGAAACAAGGTCTCACTATGTAGCCCTAGTTGGCCTAGAACTTTTCTGTATGGACCAGACTGGTCTCAATTCAGAGAAATCTACCTGCCTCTGCCTCCTAAGTGCTGGGACTAAAGGCACGAGCCACAATGCCCGATTGTCATCTTAGTTCTTGATCTAAGGTTTCTCACCGGCCTAGATCTCTCCCAGTAGTCTGACTGGCCAGCAGCAGTGGACCTGCCTGTCCCTACCATCCTACACTGGGAATACAAGCTCACACCCACTGTGCCTGAGCTCTGTTTTTTATGGTTCTAGAGATGAACTTAGACCTTCAAGCTTATCAAGCAAGCCCTTTACTGACTGAACTATCGCCCTAGCCCTAACTTTTTCTCTTTATATCATCTTTTAAAACATCTTCCCAAACTTTACACAATAAGCAGATATTTATTATTATAGCTTTATAGACTGATTTTATCTTAAACTCCAGTTATTTGAGCTATTCCACATGTGAGTTACGTTTTTAACAAATATTTATGTACCACCCACTGCAAGCTTTATCTGTGTTGGCCAACTATATAGTGAGAGCACTGCTGACCCACCTTACAAATAAAGTTTTATTGGAACTCGGTCAGCTTGTTTGCCTATGTGATGGCTATTTCTGCACTATAAGAGCTAAGCCAGTGAACCACAAAACTCTTGCCAGATATTTTTATTGGTCCCTGAGTTGTATGAAAGGCTCATCAAGTGACAGAAATAAGCAAAAAGCAAGAATAGTGTGCATACTTCAGGGGGTGCCTCTTTGGGGTTCCATGCTCCTAACACAACTGTGCTGCTGCGATTGTAGGAAATACAAGCTCACTTGTTGTTTTCATAGTTTGGTTCTCTGCCTAGAATAGGGTTCTTGATGTTCCAAGGAATGTAAAGCCACACCTCTTGCTTGTACCTTTTCCCCATCCCCCAACACAGCACTTCACATGTGTCCAGGCACTCAGAGAACTCTGGCACCAAGCATGGCTGTATTCCAATAAAGCTTTAACTATAAAATGGGACCATGGCTCAGACTGTATTCTCAGGGTTATTCAAATCAACTACCATTCCTTGCCTTTAAGACTCTAGCATCTCTGGGTGACTTGGTGCTTAAGAGTTCTGACTGCTCTTCCAGAGGTCCCGAGTTCAATTCCCAGAAACTACATGGTGGCTCATAACCATCTGTAATGGGATCTTGTGCCCTCTTCTGGTGTGTCTGAAGACAGTGATAGTGTACTCATATACATAAAATAAATAATTCTTTTTTTAAAAAATGGATCCAGCATCTCTTACATAAAGCCAATAGAAACTACAGGTCTGAGAATTTAATATATTCCTCTGCATTTGCCTGAAATAGCTAATTTTGGACTGTTTGAAACTGGGAGTTCAGATATGTGCCATCAAAGGCCCATAATTCCTCCCTAAACTCAAGCATCATCTAGTTTCACGACAGAATGGGTAGTAAGAGTTTCATAATAAACATATCAAAGGCCCAAGAAATCTTAGGGAGGTTTACTGTTCTCTTCTGCAATAGGCATGTACTTAGGTGTCCTATTAAAGGAATCAAGCAATGGGTTGGTCTCCAAGTTAACCTGATACACAAAAGGAAACACATCAGAAACAGGTGGGAGAGAGGCAGATCCCCAAGCCTGCCAGGCAGAGAGAAGTCTATGTGCAAATGTTCTAATTAGAGATCTGGAGCTTGTTCCACATTCAACAGGATCCTTCCACGTCTGTCTCTCCTTATTCAATTAAGGAGATGGTAGGAGCCTTCAATTTTCTTGATGATTCGAAATAAAAATAAATGATCAGGTAGGGTGTCTTTTTTTAAACATATTTCTAAAAGAAACTTCTGCTAAATTTAATCACAAGGCTTCTGGAAAACAGTCTTTGTCTCCCAGAAGTGATTGTCAATTCAGATCCAACACCACACACACACACACACACACACACACACACACACACATACACATACACACACACACAGAGAGAGAGAGAGAGAGAGAGAGAGAGAGAGAGATACACACACAAATACACACTAGACAGATATACACACAAACACAGAAACACAAATACAGACACACACACATACAAACACACACAGAGAGACTGTGTAATTTCTCTTTGGGACAGAAGCTCTGCCTTTCAAACATAAACAATACAGTAATAATTAATAATAATAATAATAATAATAATAATAATAATAATAATAATGGCACACCTAATTAAGTCCAGAGAGAGTAGACATGAATCAGGCCAATGTTTAAACTCAAAGAAGTAATGAAAGTTAGAAAGAAGAAAGAAAAGTACTGCACCAGTCACACGGTGGCAGGCGGACTTCGTGGAAGTTCTCCACCTGCACAGGGCTCCCTAAAGGTCTACTGTTCATTCTTTTCCTCCACTATCTTCTTAATTGTGTTTCCTATGTTTGAATTTGTCTTTCTAATGTTTTATGATGTGTTCTCTCCTGTTCAGGCTCTACTCTGCACAATTTTCACTTTGCCTTTAATTTATTTAATTTGGGGATTTGTTTTATTATGTGAGATTTGGAGTAAAGAAAATTAGAAGAACTCTTCCCCACATCTGGGGCTTGAAAACACTTCAGGCAAGATTGAACAAACAATCTAGGTTTAAACATGTCTCCTCAGACTAATGAACCTGAGCGAGTACCTATCTAAGATGCAGAGGCTTGGGTTCCTCATGTGCCCTGGTATACCAAGAACAGTGTGTCCAGAGTCGGGTGTGAGGGGAGCACAGCAGCCAAAGCATTCACCACACAAATGTGGTGGCCTGCGTGGGAATCCCTAGAATCCACATCCAGCCGCACACAGCAGAATGAATCTGTAATTCCAGTGCTCCTCTGTGAGATAGAAGGGTGGAGGGCAGAGGCAGAGGCAGAGGCAGAGGCAGAGGCAGAGGCAGAGGCAGAGGCAGAGGCAGAGGCAGAGGCAGAGGCAGAGGCAGAGGCAGAGGCAGAGGCAGAGGCAGAGGCAGAGGCAGAGGCAGAGGCAGAGGCAGAGGCAGGAGGATCACCACAAGACTGCCAGACAGCTATCCCGGCTTACACACCAAGGAACAGAGACCTCCTTCAAACAAGATGGAAGGCAAGGAATGGCATTTGAAGTTGTTCTCTGAGCTACACATGCAAGTCAGGGCATACAGACACCTACGTGTGAGCACATGAATATATATATGAAACACTCACTTCAGACAACCATTAATCTTCTATATAATCGCCATGATTCTATGTGATTCTGAAACCACTCCATTGCCAGGACTTATGCCTGAAACCTCTTCACAGCATCACACCTAAGTGGTTGGTTGACCAGTGTTTGTCTAAAACTGTCCAAAGACTGGAAACTCACAAGTCATACTAGCGATTATCAACCTCCTTTATGTATTCAGTTGAAATCCTCCCCACAGTGACTCTGGTCATAGTTCTTTTCCTTGGCAGCCTCAAAGGAATGGAAAAACACACCTTACACTTTGTACCAGTGAAGGTTTGCTTTTATCACCAAAACTGGGGAGGAAAAGAAAACCTAAAAGCAAAATCCAATTAGTCCAACAGTTCCTGGGACATTGGCTGGGAGAGGAAGATAGACTGAGCAATGGGCCCATCCTGGGGTGTGGGTGTGTGTGTGTGTGCAGGTTGGGCTCCATCTCATCAGAAGGAGCTGTGAAACCTCCTATTGCTAGCACATTCTTCTAGCAAGTGGCAGAGCTTATGTACAGGATTGCTTCTCTGAGTTGAGTGGCCAATCCTTCATCAATCAACCCAGGCGTGAAGCACAGAAACCTACTGTGTGCATCACAGTACTGGAAACCCACCTGTGTTCTGGAGAATCAGAGAGCATCCCAGAAATGGACAAGCTGCTGTGAGTTCTAGTCATGTTTTGAGGAAACTTGCACCACATGAGTGAATCATAACATAATTCTTTTTATAGTTGTCAAAGCCACTCACCAAACATTCTGTTATTTCAACCTCTCAAGTTGAACTAGCTGTACTGTTACTTGTTTTCTCTGTAGAAAGTTAAATGTTAGGACTACAGAAGACCATGTCTGTCTTGTTCACCAGCATCTCCCAATAGCCCTGACCCCGGAGTACTGATTATAACAGCTTCTCGGTGCTTCCATGGTTTTGTTTTGTTTTAACATTTTGGTTATTTCCAAATATGGCCCCACCCGTTGAGAACTACCAGTTTAAAGAGACAAAGAAAGGGAGAGAGTTCACAGATAGGCAACGAGGTTGGGTAACGGGAGATCCAGTGTGCAGAGTGATTCGGCACACTGTGTGTACACAGTGTAAGGTGTGTACACGCAGTGTAAGCAGAGAAGTGACCAGTTTCCTCTGAGGCAGGAGCTGAGTCTGACTTTTCCTTCATGCTCTTAGGTTACTACCTGTTAGACTGTGAAAGGCATTCTGTGTTCTGGTAGAGCGAGGCTTACTGGGGAAACCCAGTAGAAAAATCTACAAGGGACCTAACCGTAAGGTAAGCTATGCTCCCAGACACAGGAGCCTGACACCACGTCAACGCCTCAACTCCATAATCCTGGGTCTATCAGTCATGTAGACAATGTCCCAAGCTCCTGGTATTGGAGCCAGCTACAGCCAGGTAAGCTCTTCCCCAGTTACCGAGCAGCAGCAAGGTAGCCCAGCCCACTATAAAAGGGGCTGCCCGGGAACACCAATGGCCTGTGCTGTAAGATCACAAATCGACAAATGGGACCTTATAAAATTGCAAAGCTTCTGTAAAGCAAAAGATACTGTCAATAAAACAAAAAG
This sequence comes from Mus minutoides, assembly GCA_902729485.2. Lineage (NCBI taxonomy): Eukaryota > Metazoa > Chordata > Mammalia > Rodentia > Muridae > Mus > Mus minutoides. The sequence continues at coordinate 2,204,668 of LR749650.1, read as the reverse complement.
GCCACCAACGGATTGGGAAAGAATTTTTACCAATCCTAAATCTGATAGGAGGCTAATATCCAATATTTACAAAGAGCTCAAGAAGCTGAGCGCCAGAAATTCAAATAACCCCATTAAAAATGGGGTACGGAGCTAAACAAAGAATTCTCAACTGAGGAATGCCAAAGAGCTGAGAAGCACCTTAAAAAATGTTCGAAATCCTTAATCATCAGAGAAATGCAAATCAAAACAACACTGAGATTCCACCTCACACCAGTCAGAATGGCTAAGATCAAAAATTCAGGTGACAGCAGATGCTGGCGAGGATGTGGAGAAAGAGGAACACTTCTTCATTGCTGGTGGGATTGCAAGCTGGTACAACAACTCTGGAAATCAGTCTGGCGGTTTCTCAGAAAACTGGACATAGTACTACCAGAAGATCCAGCAATACCTCTCCTGGGCATATACCCAGAAGATATTTCAACTGGTACCAAGGATACATGCTCCACTATGTTCATAGCAGCCTTATTTATAATAGCCAGAAGCTGGAAAGAACCCAGATGTCCCTCAACAGAGGAATGGATACAGAAAATGTGGTACATTTACACAATGGAGTACTACTCAGCTATTAAAAACAATGAATTTATGAAATTCTTGAGTAAATGGATATATCTGGAGGATATCATCCTGAGTGAGG
>LR749650.1:2064137-2148457 GCA_902729485.2 Mus minutoides | reverse complement strand
CCATCAGTGGGAAGAGAGGCCCCTTGGTTATGCAGACTTTTTATGCCCCAATACAGGGGAACGCCGGGGCCAGGGGGTGGGAGCGGGTGGGTAGGGTAGCAGGGCCGGGAGGGGGGAGGATATAGGGAACTTTCTGGATAACACTTGAAATGTAAATGAAGAAAATATCTAATAAAAGTTGAAAAAAAAAAAAAAGAATATTTGCATCTTATGTTCTTAAGGGAAACTGTTCTGTAATTCTCTTTCTTTGCTAAATCTTTATGTTGTTTGTATTATCAGGCTAACTGTGGCCTGATAAGAATAATCGGGCAGGGTTACTTTTGGAATAATTTGAAAAGTATTGGCATTAACTCTTCTTTGAAAGCCTTGTAGAATACTAAAACCACCTGGCCCTAGGATTTGGGGGCGGGGAGGGGCAGATGTATTTAATGACTACTTCTATTTTACTAGGATTTATGGATCTGTTTAGAATGCTTATCTGATATTGATTTAACACTAGTAAGTAGTACCCATTGAGAAAACTGTCTATTTCTTTTAGAATTTCCAATTTGGTAGAGTGTAAGTTTTTAAAGTATGTTCTTATAATTCACTGAATTTCTTTGGTATCTGTTATATCTCCCATTTTCAATTCCAATTTTGTTCATTTAGATATTCCTTCTCTGCCTTTTAGTTAATTTAGATAAATGTCAACCTTGTGGATTTTCTCAAAGAACCAAATATTTGTTTTATTGATTCTTTGTATTGCTTTTATTTTTTTTTCTAATTTATTTATTTTAGGCCTGAGTTTGATTATTTCTTTCTGTATGCTCCTCTTGGGTGTAATTACTTCCTTTCCTTCTAGAAATTTCAAGTGTGCTGTTAAGTTACTAAAATGAGATCTCTTCAGTGTTTTTATGTAGGCACATAGTGCTATGCACTTAGCTCTTAGAAATGCCTTCATTGTATTCCATTAAGTTCAGGTATGTTGTGTATTTATTTTCACAAAATTTTAGAAAGTATTTCATTTCTTTCTTAACTTCTGCCTTGACCCAGTAGACATTCAGTAGTAAATTGTCCAGTTTCCATGAGTTTGTAAACTTTTTGTTATATTTGTTATATATTTTTAATCCATAGTGGCCAGATAGAATGAAAAGTATTATTTCAATTTTCATATATCTATCAAGGCTAGCTTTGTGTCTGAGTATATAGTCAGTTTTAGAAAAAGTTCCATGAGGTTCTGAGAAGAAGTATTTTCATTTTGTGTAGAATGTTTTATAAATATATTAGGTCCATTTGATTTATAACATCAGTAAGCTCCAGCATTTCTCTATTTAGTTTTTGTCTCGATGATCTGTGTTCTGGCAAAGGTAACATATTGATGTCTCCTATTATCAGTGTGTGAGAATCAATATGTAGCTCAAGCTTTGGTAGTATTTTTTTTATGAACTTGGGTGTCCTTGTGTTTTCTGTATAGATGCTAAGAATTGCAATTTCAGAGAAACTAAAAATGGTGGCAGCCATTGGTGGCCATGGGACATCCAAGGAGCCTGATAGAGCCATGGAGGCTCCAAGGGAAATGTGGCCGCAGAGAATGAGTCTGCAGAGCTAGCAGTATCTTAAAAAAAAAAATTAAAAGCAAGTCTTATGGGAAGATGCTTTTTCAAAGTGGTCTCATGAAATTGGAAGAAAAAATGGCAGAGAGGGGTATACTGAAGTGAGGCAGATACTCTGTTGTGGTGGTAACAGGTATGGAAGTGATATGAGAGAGTGGGTGCAAGGGACAAAAGAGTAGCATTGCTTCTGAGTGGAAGTGGTTTTTAGTCTCCCAGGAGACTCAGCATGAAGCCACCGCCGCAGCTCATGCTGCCCACCCCTGATTGCCTTTCTAGACACCAGTCACTCAGGGCAGAGAGCTGTGTAGCACCCAGAAACTCCCTCTAATCCTGCCCCCAGACTCCCTGCCAAGCTCCAGGGTCACCCTGACTCTTGTCAACAACAGAATATCCTAAATGAATCTCAGCTATAGTCCAGTATTATGGTGCTTCAGAAACCTCGAACAAGACCAATGACTCATTGTAATAAGTATTTGCATGTAAAGCTGTTTGGGAAAAAAAAAAAGAGTATACTATATGACACTTTGCAGCTTGCAATGCCACTTTGAAAAATAAATCTGTGATGGAGAGGTGGAAAAGGTGGAATGGATCCATGTATGAGAGGAAGAGAGAGGCAGAATTAGTGACATTGTGGTGATAGCAGTGACATGTAGGAGAAAGCTAGAGGATCACGTCATTGCTGAAAATGGCAGGCAGGGTAGTGTCCATCAGCCTGGAGCTCTGGCAGGCTCTGACCATAAACACACTGCCCAGCTTCGTTGTTCACCCTGGATCCGAGTAACTACAGGATGTCAGAGATGGAGAATGGTTTGTTTTCTGAACTGGAGCTCCTTAAAAGACCTCCATGGTCCATGCTGCCACAAGAGACTATGTTGGAGTCTGTGGTCTGTACTATAGCTGGGGACCATGTTAGTGTCTGTGGGCTGTGCTGCCACTGTGGGCTATACTGATACTCCTGGCCTGTGCTGCTGCCAGAGGCCATGTTGGAAGCCATGATCCATGATACCAAAGTAGACTATGTTGGTATTTGTGATCTGTGCTGCCACCTGAGTTCATGCTGGTGTCTATGGTCGGTGTTACCACCCCAGGCCATGTTGATATATATATTTAAAGTTTTCCTTGCAAAGAACTTTTATTTTCTTGGTTATGGTTTATGCTGTTGCATGAGATCATGTTGTTGTTCATGATCCATATTGCCACTGGAAGACATGTAGATGTCTGTGGCCTGGACTGCCACCATGCTGATGTCTGTACTCAGAACATAGAGGTAAAACTCCTGTACCCCAATCCCCCTGTCTGCTGGGGTCCCAGCAAGCCCAACCATGAGCTTCGTCCTGTCCTATCAGATCTCCATCTTCCCTCTGGTCCACCCCTCCACCTGCAATCTCAGAGCAGCACACCACTCTATACCCTAGAGCTCTGCCTGCCCTCTGGGTGGCCTGCTCCAACCTGGGACACACAGGGACTATGAGTCCAGCCAACACTAAAAACAACCAGATGACAAAAGGCAAGCACACAAACATAATAAACAGAAGTCAGTGCAATATGGCACCATCAGAACTCAGCTGTCCTACTACCTCAAGCAAGTTAGATATCCTAACACACCTGAAGAGCATGACTGTGATTTTAAACCTCATCTTAAGATGACAGAGGCCTTTAAAGAGGAAATGAATAAATCCCTTAAAGAAATACAAAAAAATGCAATCAAACAGGTGAAGAAAATGAATAAAAGTGTCCAAGACCTAAAAATGGAAATAGAAACAGTAAAGAAAACACAAATGGAGGCAACTCTGGAGATGAAAAGCCTAAGAAAAAAACAAGAAGTATAGACCCAAGCATCAACAACAGAATACAAGAAATGGAAAAGAGAATCTCAAGCATGGAAGATACCTTAGAAGAAATTGTTACTTCGGTCAAAGAAAATGCCAAATCTAAGAAGTTCCTAACTAAAAACATCCAGAAAATTTAGAACATTATGAAAAGACCAAACCTAACAATAATAGGACTATAAAAGGGTAAATATTCTCAGTTCAAAGGGTCAGAAAATATCTTCAACAAAATCATAGAAGAAAACTTCCCTAACTGAAAGACAGAGATGGCTATAAACATACAAGAAGCTTACACAACACCAAATAGATTAGACCAGAAAAGAAAATCCTCCTGCCACATAATAATTAAAACACTAAATGTGCAGAACAACAACAACAATAGCAACAACAGCGACAACAACAACAAAATGAATAGTAAAAGGTACAAGAGGAAAGGTCAAGTGACATATACAGACAGACCTATCAGAATTATACCAGTTTCTCAACAGAGACTCTAAAAGCTGAAAACCCTGAACAGACCCTACAAAATCACAGATGACAACCCATACTACTAAACCCAGCAAAACTCTCAATCACCACAGATGGAGAAACCAAGATATTCCATGACAAAATTAAATGTAAACAATATCTTTCTACTAATCTAGCACTAGAGAGAACACCAGAAGAAAAACTCCAACAAAATATTGGTAACTATACCCAAGAAAACACAAGAAATTAATTATTTCACAATAAAACAAAGGAAGAGAATCACACATGTATAGTACCACCAAAAACATCAAAATAACAGGAACAAACAGTCATTGGTCATTAATATCTCTCAACATCAGTAGATGCAATTCACCAATAAAAAGACACAGGTTAACAGAGTATATTTGTAGATAGGTCCCATCATTCTTCAGCATAAAGGAAAGACACCTCAACAACAACTACCTCATAGTTAAAGGCTTAAAAAGGGTTTTCTAAGCAAACAGACACAAGAAACAAGCTGGAGTAGCAATTCTAATGTCTAATAAAATAGACTTTCAACCAAAAGTAATCAAAAGAGGTAGAGGAAGGACATTTCATATTGTAGGCCTAGATTTTTCAAAACATACTTTAATTAGGGTTCTCATATGCTTCGACCCTCTTCTAGCCCACTGTCCAAAGGTAGAGGAGAAATGATGGTAACTAGGACAAGGGAATGTGGACCTGTTTAGAAGTAGTTCATTAGGGACAATTTCAATCTCCATTGTCAGAATACCAGCAGTCTAGTTCAGTAGTATCAGGATACCAAACAGCAATTCAGCAGTAGTGGCACAATCCAGCGAAAATAGCCAGGCCTCTGCTGAATTCACATGAGTCATCTGGAGCAACTAGAACCAGCCAAGACCCCAGGAGAGATTCTCAGTCATGCCTCCCTCAATGAAGCAAAGTTGCAAGATCAAGCTATGCAATCACACCATCACTGTCCATTGAGTCCTATTTATACTCTCCCCAAACAGCATGTGTCCTCTTACCAGTGTTGCCTAAGCAATACATCACATGACTTTGCCTCAGCAAAATATCATGTGAGTCTGAATGACATGACATAACCAGAAACTTACACTTCATCATACTCATCAAAGGGAAAATCCACCAAGTTAATGTTCAATTCTAAACATCTATGCCTCAAAAGCAAGGACACCCACATTTGTAAAAGAAATTTTAGTAAAGTTCAAAATACACATTGAACCCCACAGAATAATAGTGGAGGTATTGAATACCCTACTCTCACCAACAGACAGTCGGTGGAGAAACAATGAAACTAACAGATTTATGAACCAAATGGTATAACAGATGTATACAGAACCTTTCACCAAAATAACTCACAAAACCTCCTCCAAATTTGACCATACAACCAGGCACAAAGTGAAGCTCAGCAGATGCAAGAAGATTGAAATAACTTCTTGCATTTTATCAAATCACCATGGATTAAGGCTGGACTTCAACAACAGAAGCAACAGAAAGCCTACATATTCATGGAAATTGAACAACTCTCTACTCATTGATCACTTGGACAAGGAGGAAATAAAGAAGTTACAGACTTTCTGGAATTCAATAAAAATGAAGGCACAACATACCAAAAATTATGGGACACAATGAAAGCAGCATTAAGAGGAAAATTCAGGCGGGCGTGGTGGTGCACACCTTTAATCCTAGCACTTGGGGGGCAGAGGCAGGCGAATTTCTGAGTTCAAGGCCAGCCTGGTCTACAGAGTGAATTCCAGGACAACCAGGGCTATAACAGAGAAACTCTGTCTCAGAAAAAAAAAAAAAAAAAAAGGAAAATTCATAGCACTAAGTGCCTTCATAAGAAAATTGGGAAAATCTCCTACTAGAAACTTAATAGCACCTGAAAGCTCTAGATCAAAAAGAAGCAAACACACTGAAGACCTACAGATGGCAGGAAACAGTCAAACTCGGGGATGAAATTAATCAATAAGAAACAAATAGAACAATACAAAGAATCAAACAAACCAAGAGCTGGTTCTTTGCAAAAATCAATACGATAGACAAAACCTTAGCCAAACTAAAAGGTACAAAGACAGTATTCAAATAAACAAAGTCAGAAATAAAGGGGGAGACATAACAACAGAAACTGAGAAATTTCAAAAAATTATTATGACTTACTTCAAAAGTCTGTACTTTACAAAACTGGAAAATCTAAATGAAATGGATGATTTTCTAGACAGATGCCACTTACAAAAGTTAAATCAAGATCAGATAAACTATATAAACAGTACCATAACCCCTAAGTAAGTAGAAGCAGTCATTAAAAGTCTTAAACCAAAAACATCCCAGGGCCACAGGGTTTTAGTGCAGAATTCTACCAGATTTTCAAAGAAGAGCTAATACCAATACTCCTCAAGCTGTTCCACAAAATAGAAAAAGAAGGAACACTACTTAATTCATTCTCTGAGGCTACAGTCACCCTAAAACATAAACCACACAAAGACACAACAAGAAAAGAGAACTTCAAACTAATTTCACTTATGAACATCGATGCAAAAATACTCAATAAAATTCCAGCAAACTGAATTCAAGAACACATCAAACACGTCAATCACCATGATGAAGTAGGCTTTATCCCAGAGATGCAGGGATGGTTATATATATATATATATATATATATATATATATATATATATATATATATATATATATATATATATATATATATATATATATATATATATATATATATATATATATATATATATACATACATACATATATGTATGTATATATATGTATGTATGTATACGCACATATATGTATGTATATATATGTATGTATATATACATACATATATGTATGTATATATACATACATATATGTATATATATACATACATATATGTATGTATATATACACACATATATGTATGTATATATGATGTATGTATATATATATATATATATACATCAACGAAATTCACTATATAAACAAACTCAAAGGAAAAAGTCACATGATCATTTCATTAGATATAAAAAACCCTATAAAAATATTCAACATCCCTTCATGTTAAAAGTCTTGGAGAGATCAGGGATTCAAGGAATATGCATAAACACAATAAAAGCAATACACAGCAAGCCAGTAACTAACATCAAATTAAATGTGGAGAAACTTGAAGCAATCCCACTAAAATCAGAGGCAAGAAAAGGCTGCCCACTCTCTATCTATTCAATGTAGTACTTGAAGTTCTAGCTAGAACAAGACAACAAAAGAAGATCAAGAGGATACAAATTAGAAAGGAAGAAGTCAAGGTATTATTAGTCACAGATGACATGGTAGTATACATAAATGACCCCAAAAATTCTATCAGCAATCTCCTAGAGCTGATACATCACTTCATAAAAACTGGATATAGTTTTACTTCAAGACCCGGCTGCACTGCTCCTGGCCAAATACTCAAAAGATGCTCCACAATCCCACTGGATATAAAATTAAATCAAAGAAATCAGTAGCCCTCCTTTGTATAAATGATAAGCAGGCTGAGAAAGAAATTAGGGAAACAACACCCTTCATATGAGCCACAAATAGTATAAAATATCTTGGTGCAACTCTAGCCAAGGAAGTGAAACACCTATATGACAAGAACTTAAAGTCGCCAAAGAAAGATATTGAGGAAGACATCAGAAAATGGAAAAATTCCCCATGCTCATGGACAGGTAGGATTAACATAGTGAACATGGCCATTTTATGAAAGCCAATCTACTCATTCAAAGCAATATCCATCAAAATTCCAACACAATTTTTATAGACCTTAAAAGAGAAATTCTCAACTTCATACAGAAAAACAAAAAGCCCAAGACAGCTGAAACAATTCTGAACAATAAAAGAACTTCTGGAGGAATAACCATTCCTGATCTCAGAGTAGAGAGTAGAGAGTACTCTGAACTACAGAGTAATAGTGATAAAACCTGCATGGTATTGGTACAGAAACAGACAGGCTGATCAATGGAATTGAACTGAAGACCCAGAAATAAACCCACATACTTATGAGCACTTGATTTTTGACAAGGAAACCAAAATCATATAATGGAAAAAAGAAAGTGTCTTCAACAACTGGTGCTGGTCTAACTTGATATCTGTATGTAGAAATATGCCAATAGATCCATATTTATCTCCTTGCACAAAACTCAAGTCTAAGTGGATCGAGGAACTCAACATAAAACCAGATAGAGTAAATCTCATAGAAGAGAAAGTAGGAAATAGCCTTAAATGCATTGGTACTACAGACAATTTTCTGAATAGAATACCAATGGCTCAGGCCACCTAAGATGAATAATTGATAAATGGGGCCTCATGAAACTGAAAAGCTTCTGTAATACAAAGGACACTGTCAATAGGCAAAAACAGCAGCCTACAGATTATGAAAAGATCTCCACTAACCCTACATCCAACAGAAGGCTAATTTCAAAATATATAAAGAACTCAAGAAGTTATATTTTAAAAAATCCAATTTTAAAATGGTGTATAGAGTTAAGCAGAGAATTCTCAACAGAGGAATCTCAAACGACTGAGAAGCACTTAAAGAAATGTTCAGGGCTGGTGAGATGGCTCAGCGGGTAAGAGCACCTGACTGCTCTTCCGAAGGTGATGAGTTCAAATCCCAGCAACCACATGGTGGCTTACAACCACCTGTAATGAGATCTGATGCCCTCCTCTGGTGCGTCTGAAGTCAGCTACAGCGTACTTATGAAGAATAATAAGAAAACGAATCCTTGGACTGGAGAGACTGATTGGAGTGAGCGGGGCTGTCCGGAGCGAGCAAGGCTGTCTGGAGCGAGAGGAGCCGAACAGGGACGGCTGGAGCAAGCAGGGACAGCCGGAGCGAGCAGGGTTGACCGGAACAAGGAAAAAAAAAAAGAAATGTTCAATATCCTTAGTCATCAAAGATATGCAAATCAAAATGACCCTAAGATTCCTCCTTACACCAATCAGAATAGCTAAGATCAAAACTTAAGAGACTGCACATGCTGGCAAGAATGTGAAGAAATGGAAACACTCCTCCATGGCTGGTGGGATTGCAAACTTGTACAACTACTCTGGAAATCAATCTTGTGGTTTTTCAGAAAACTGGATATAGTTTTACTTGAAGACCCAGCTGTACTGCTCCTGGCCAAATACACAAAAGATGCTCCACAATCCCACAAGGGAACGTGCTCCTCTAATTTCCTAGCAGCCTTATTTGTAATAGCCGGAAGCTGGAAACAATCCAGATGTCCCTCAACTGAAGGATGGATACAGAAAATGTAGTTTATTTACACAATGAAATAATATTCATCTATTAAAAACAAGGACATCATGAATTTTGCAAGCAAATGAATGAAACTAAGTTAGGTAACCCAGACCCAAAAGGATGCATGGTATGTACTCACTGATAAGTGAATACAACAATGCCCATGATATATCCTGCAGACCCAAAGAAATTAAATAAGAAGGAAGATTCAAGCAAGGATGATTGAATCTCACTCAGAAGGGGGAATAAAATAATCATAGGAGGCAGAAAGAGGGAAGGAATTAGGTGGGAAAGGGGAGACAGAAGGTAATGGAGGGCAGGATCAGGTTTGGGGAGAGACAGGAGAGAGGGACAGAGGACCAAGAGAATTAATGGAAATATGCAGCCTCTGGGTGGGAATGGGGGGAAATCTCTAGGAAGTGCTAGAGATCTGGGATGGGGGAGTCTCCCCCATCAATGCATGTGACCTCAGATGAGACTCACAGCAGTGGTGATATAGAACCTGAAGAGGCCACCTCCTGTAATCAGGTAGGACCCCAGTGAAGGGCTAAGAATGCCAACCCCGACACAAAATTACTGACTTAAAATTTGTCCTGTGTAAAAGAAATGAAGAGACAAAGATGGAGCAAAGACTCAGGGAATGACCAACCAATAACAGGCCCAAGTCAAGATTCAGGGAATGACCAACCAATCACAGGCCCAAGTCAAGACCCTGGGAATGACCAACCAATCACAGGCCCAAGTCAAGCCTCGGGGAATGACCAACCAATAAAAGGCCCAAGTCAAGACCCATTCTGTGAGCAAGCATCAATTCCTGACACTATTAATTATACTCTATTATGTTTGAAGACAGGAACCTAGCATAACTGTCCTCTGAGAGGCTCTATCAAATAGCTGACTGAAAATGATGCAGATACCCACAGCCAAACATTGAGGGAGTCTGGGAACTCTTATGGAAGAGCTGGGGAAAAGCTTGAAGGCCCTGAAGGCCTGAAACTGCACGGGAAGACCAAAAGAGTCAATTAATCTGGAAGCCTGGGAGCTCTCAGAGACTGAGCCACCAACCAAGAAGTATACATGGGCTGGACCTAGGCCCCACACACATATGTAGCAGACATATAGCTCAGTCTCTAGGTGGGTCCCCCAACAACTGGAGCAGGGGCTGTCCCTATAGTTGTAGCCTTATCCCCTTATGTTCTATGNGTTCTGGAGTTTGGCGGGAAGTCTGAGATATTGTGCAGGTGGGCTGGGCGGAGCCGGGGGATCTGGGAAGCGTGCAGAGCCTGGCTGCAGGGGGGAGCCGGGCTATCTCTTAGCCTAGTTAACAGCACAATGGATGCCATTGGGTGCGGCACGGCTCCGGTCATTATTGCACCATGTTGGTGGGGAAGGGACACCACACACAATAACTTTAGGGTTTGGTGGCTGTATATGGGATGGATCCCCAGGTGGGGCAGTCTCTGGATGGCCTTTTGTCTGCTTTACACTTTGTCTCCATATTTCTGCCTGTGAGTATTTTGTTCAGCCTTCTAAAAAGCACTGAAGCATCCAAATTTTGGGTTTCCTTCTTCTTAGGCTTCATATAGTCTGTGGATTGAATCTTGGTTATTCCAAACTTCGGGGCTAATATCCACTTATCAGTGAGTACATATCATGTTTGTTCCTTTGTGACTGAGTCACCCACTCAGAATGATATTTTCAAGTTCCATCCATTTGCCTGTGAATTTCATGAAGTCATTGTTATTAATGGCTGAGTAGTACTCCATTGTGTACATGTACCACATTTTCTATATCTATTCCTCTGTTGAGGAACATCTGCATTCTTTCCAGCATCTGGCTATTACAATTATGGCTGCTATGAACATAGTGGAGCATGTGTCCTTACTACCTGTTGGAGCATCTTCTGGGTATATGCCCAGGAGTGGTATAGCTGGGTCCTCAGGTAGTACTATGCCAAATTTTCTAAGGAACTGCCAGACTGATTTGCAGAGTGGTTGTACCAGCTTGTAATCCCACCATCAATGGAGGAGTGTTCTTCTTTCTCCATATCCTTTCCAGTATGTGCTGTCACCTGAATTTTTCATCTTAGCCATTCTGACTGGTGTGAGGTAGAATCTCAGGGTCATTTTGATTTCCATTTCCCTGATAACTAAGGATGTTGAATGTTTCTTTAGGTGTTTCTGAGCCTTTCGAGTTTCCTTTGTTGAGAGTTCTCTCTTTAGCTCTGTTCCCATTTATAATAGGGTTATGTGGTTCTTTGGAGTCTACCTTCTTAAGTTCTTTGTATATATTGAATATTAGCCTTCTATCAGATGTAGGATTTATACTTTTCCAAATCTTTTGGTTGCCATTTTGTCCTATTGACAGTGTCCTTTGTCTTACAGAAGCTTTGCAATTTTATGAGGTCCCATTTGTCAATTCTTGATCTTAGAGCATACGCCATTGGTGTTCAATTCAGGAAATTTTCCCATGTGCCCATGTGTTCAAGACTTTTCCCCACTTTCTCTTCTAGTAGATTCAGTATACCTGGTTTTACATGAAGGTCCTTGATGCACTTGGACTTGAGCTTTGTACAAGGAGATAATCATGGGTCAATTTGCATTCTTCTACATGCTGAAAGACAGTTGAACCAGCATCATTTGTTGAAAATGCTGTCTTTTTCCACTGAATGATTTTAGATCCTTTGTCAAAGATCAAGTGACCATAGATAGATGTGTGGGTTCATTTCTGGATCTTCAGTTCTATTCCATTGATCTACTTGTCTGTTGCTGTGCCAATATGATGCAGTTTTTATACTATTGTTCTGTAGTACAGCTTGAGGCCAGGGATGCTGATTCCCCAAGATGTTCTTTTATTGTTGAGAATAATTTTTGCTATCCTGGGTTTTTTGTTATTCCAGATAAATTTGAGAATTTCTCTTCCTAACTCTATGAAGAATTGAGTTGGAATTTTGATGGGGATTGTATTGAATCTGTAGATTGTTTTCAGCAAGATGGCCATTTTTACTATATTAATCCTATCAATCCACAAGCTGGGAGATCTTTCCATCTTCTAAGTTCTTCTTCAATTTCTTTCCTCAGAGACTTGAAGTTCTTGTCATACAGATATGTCACTTGTTTTGTTAGCATCACACCAAGATACTTTATATTGTTTGTGACTATTGTGAAGGGTGTCCTTTCCCTATTTCTTTCTCAGTCTGTTTATCCATTGTCTACTGATCTGTTTGAGTTAATTTTATATCTGGCCACATTCCTGAAGTTGTTTATCAGCTCCAGGAGTTCTCTAGTGGAGTTTTTAGGGTCACTTAAGTATACTATCATATCATCTGCAAATAGTTTGACTTTTTCCTTTCCAATTTATATCCCTTTGACCTCCTTTTGTTGTCTAATAGCTCTAGCTAGATCTTCAAGTACCATATTGAATAGATAGGGAGAGAGAGGGCAGCCTTGTCTAGTCCCTGACTTTAGTAGGATTGCTTCAAGTTTCTCTCCATTTAGCTTGATGTTGGCTACTGGTTTGCTTTACTATGTTTAGGTATGGGCCTTGAATTTCTGATCTTTCCAAGACTATTAACATAAAGGGATGTTGAATTTGTCAAATTCTTTTTCAGCATCTAATGAAATCATCATGTGGTTGTTTTCTTTGAGTTTGTTTATGTAGTGGATTACACTGATGGATTTCCATATATTGAACCATCCCTGCATCCCTGGGATGAAGCCTACTTGACCATGCTGAATGGTCATTTTGATGTGTTCTTGGATTTGGTTGGCAAGAATTTTATTGAGTATTTTTGCATCAGTATTCATAAGGGAAATTGGTCTGGAGTTCTCTTTCTTTGTTTGGTCTTTGTGTGGTTTTGGTATCGGTGTAATTGTGGCTTCATAGAATGAATTGGGTAGTGTTTCTGTTTGTAATTTGTGGAATAGTTTGAAGAGTATTGGTATTAGGTCTTCTTTGAAAGTCTGATAGAATTCTGCACTAAAACCATCTGGTCCTGGGTTTTTTTAGTTAGGAGACTATTAATGACTGTTTCTATTTCTTTAGGTGTTATGGGACTGTTTAGATCATTTATTTGATCCTGATTTAACTTTGGTATTTGGTATCTGTCTAGAAAATTATCCACTTCATCCAGATTTTCCAGTTGTGTTGAGTATAGGCTTTTGTAGTAGTATCTCATGATTTTTTGAATTTCCTCAGTTTCTGTTTTTATATCTTCCTTTACATTTCTGATTATGTTAATTTGAATACTGTCTTTGTGTCCTCTGGCTAGACTGGCTAAGGGTTTATCTACCCTTGTTGATTTTCTCAAAGAACCAGCTCTTGGTTTTGTTAATTCTTTGTATAGTTCCTTTTGTTTCTACTTGGTTTATTTCAGCCCTGAGTTTGATTATTTCCTGCTGTTTACTCCTCTTGGATGTATTTGCTTCTTTTTTTCTAGAGCTTTCAGGTGTGCTGATAAAATGCTAGATTCTTTTTGGAGGCACTCAGAACTATGAGTTTCCCTCTTAGGACTGCTTTCATTGTGTCCCATAAGCTTGGGTATGTTGTACCTTCATTTTAATTAAATTCTAAAAAGTCTTTAATTTCTTTCTTTATTTATTTCTTCCTTGACCAAGTTATCATTGAGTAGAGCATTGTTCAGCTTCCATGTGCATGTGGGCTTTCTGTTGTTTTTATTGCTATTGAAGACCAGCCTTAGTCCATAGTGACCTGATAGGAGGCATGGGATTATTTCAATCTTATTATATCTGCTGAGGTTTGATTTGCTACCAATTATATGGTCAGTTTTGGAGAAGGTATCATAAGGTGCTGAGAAGAAGGTTTTTTGTTTTGTTTTGTTTTGTTTTTTTACTTAGTATGAAATGTTTTATAGATATCTGTTATATCTATTTGGTCCATAACTTGTGTTAGTTTCACTGTGTCTCTGTTTAGTTTGTGTTTTCCTGATCTGTCCATTGATGAGAATGGGGTGTTGAAGTCCCCCACAATTTCGTGAGGTGCAATGTGTGCTTTTTGCTTTAGTAAAGTTTCTTTTATGACTGTGGGTGCCCTTGCATTTGGAGCTTAGATGTTCAGAATTGAGAGTTCTTCCTGGTAGATTTCTCCTTTGATGAGTATGAAGTATCCTTCCTTATCTGTTTTGATGACTTTTGGTTGAAAGTTGATTTTATCCGATATTAGAATGACTACTCCAGCATGTTTCTTGGGACCATTTGCTTGGGAAATTGTTTTCCAGTCATTCACTCTGAGGTAGTGTTTGTCTTTGACACTGAGGTGAATTTCCTGTATGCAGCAAAATGCTGGATCCTGTTTATGTATCCAGGCTGTTAGTCTATGTCTTTTTATTGGTGAATTGAGTCCTTTGATGTTAATAGATATGAAGTAATAGTGATTGTTGCTTCTTGTTATTTTTTATGTTATTTTTATGTTTGTGTGGTTATCATCTTTTGGGTTTGTTGAAGATTACTTTCTTGCTTTTTCTAGGGTATGGTTTCCCTCCTTGTGTTGGCGTTTTCCATCTATTATCCTTTGTAGGGCTGGATTTGTGGAAAAATATTGTGTACATTTGGTTTTGTCATGGAATATCTTGGTTTCTCCATTTATGGTAATTGAGAGTTTTGCTGGGTATAGTAACCTGGGCTGACATTTGTGTATGACATCTTCCCAGGATCTTCTAGCCTTAATAGTCTCTGGTGAGCAGTCTGGTGTAATTCTGATAGGTCTGCACTTATATGTTACTTGACCTTTTTCCCTTACTGCTTTTAATATTCTTTCTTTGTTTAGTGAATTTGGTTTTTTGATTATTATGTGATAGGAGTAATTTATTTTCTGGTCCAATTTATTTGGAGTTCTGTAGGTTTCTTGTATGTTCATGGGCATCTCTTTCTTTAGGGTAGGGAAGTTTTCTTCTATAATTTTGTTGAAGATGTTGACTGGCCCTTTAAGTTGGGAATCTTCACTCTCTTCTCTACCTACTATCCTTAGGTTTGGTCTTCTTATTGTGTCCTGGNTAGTAACCTCATTGTATCCTGCCAGCATGTCACCTAACTTTCCTATGTATAAAAGTCTGATGCTCAATTTGACACATTACACTCAGATATTACACGCTCCCTTGTGTGTCGTGTCTGTTTGTCACTCGCCGAATCTTTGCCCACTTCCTCAAGAGAACTCGACCCACGCAGACAAGGGATCCAGAGGTCTGTGGCAGTTTTCTATCTCCAAGTTTGTCTCCTTTTGTGATTTCTCTGTTGTTTCCATTTCCAGTTTTATATCTTGGATGGTTTTGTTCGTTTCTTTCACCTGTTTGATTTTGTTTTTCTATAATTCTTTAAGGGATTTTGTGTGTGTGTGTGTGTGTGTGTGTGTGTGTTTTCCCTCTTTAAGGGTTTCTAGCTGTTTACCTGTGTTCTCCTGTATTTCTTTAAGGGAGTTATTTATGACCTTTTAAAAGTCCTCTATCACCATCATGAGAAGTGATTTTAGATCTGAATGTTGCTTTTCCAATGTGATGGTGTATCCAGGACTTGCTATGGTGGGAGAATTGTGTTCTGATGATGCCAAGTAACCTTGCTTTCTGTTGCTTATATTCTTATGCTTGCCTCCCAAAATCTGATTATCTCTAGTGCTACCTACCCTTGATATAGCTGACTGGGGCCTGTCCTTCTTGTGATCCTGATTGTTTTAGAACTCCTAGAAGTCCAGTTCTCTCCAGGAGGAATTTAGGTATGGAGAGCCGTGGTACAGGGTCAGCTTTGGGGTGCAGACAGAGACCAGAAGGATCCTGTCCTTGGTTCCTGTGTCCTGATGGCTCTGGGAGGGTCCCTATCTTTGTCCAGCAATTTGAAGAGAAATGGTGGTCTTACCTGTGCTAACAGGTATGTAGGTGTGTAGGTGTGTATGTAGCCCTGTGGCCAAGGATCTGCTCCAGGCACAGACAGAAAGCAGAAGGCTCCAGTCCCAGTCTGCCCCTCAGTTCCTGCATTCTGAGGGTTCTGGGAGGGTACTTCTGAGCAGCAGTGGTGGTCCTACCTGCAGAGGCCTGTGCCTGTCCGCACTCCTGGGAGGTTTGCTCCCTCCTGTCGCTATTTGGGTATCAGGAAATTTTCATCTGTTGATTTGTTGAAAATATTATGTTTCTTTTATCTAGGTTTCTTCTCCATCCTCTTTTTCTATTACTCTTGGATTTGGTCTTTTTATTGCATTCTAGATTTCCTGGATGTGTTCTTCTATCCATGCTTGAGATTCTTTTCTCCATCTCTTATATTCCTTTGGTGAGACTTTCCTCTGAGGTCCCTGTTTGAGTTCCTAAATTTTTTATTTCCCAATGTTTTTATTTGTGTTTTCTTTATTGATTCCATTTCTATTTTCATGTCTTGACTGTTTTATTCATTTCTTTGTTTGTGTTTTCATAGACTTCATTAAGGAATTTATTAATTTATTTTTAAGGACCTCTATCTTATTCAAAAATACTATTCTAAGGTCGTCATATTGTCCTTCAGCTGTGTTATAATACTCAGGGCCTACTTTAGAGGGTTGCTAGGTACTAATGGAGATGTATTGTCCTGGCTCTTATTGATTGTGCTTTTACTCTTGTATCTAGGCATCTAGATACAAGATTTTGGGTTTAAAAAAAACTGTAATTCTAGGTGCTGATATCTGGCCTTGTCTTTGAGTGTTTTATTCCTTGGTTTCTGTTGCCCTCTGTAGTTCATACAAGAGTATGTGGCTATGTGTTGACTTGTAGAAAATTCTTCTGCAATCCTGATAGGCATGGCCACTGTGGTTCTGGGTAAGATGTTTTCCTAGGTATTGAGAATTGGCTCTCTGAAATGGGGATGGGCTAGAAGGTAGGACCTAAAGGAGACCACAGGAGGAGGGAATCAGGATGTTCCTCCAGGATTTGCTTAGTTCCCAGAGAATGAGAAGAAACAACAGGTAGTCTACAGGTAGCTACAGAGCTAGAAATGAGACTGGGGGATTGTATATGGAGGAGAGGTGGGAGAGTGAAAATATGAAGTTCATCTGCCTGTTTCAATGGCCTATTTGCTTCTTGGTCAGGTGTGGTTGCCAGGTTCCCAGAGAAAACCTGTTGGAGTTTTGAGCTGAGGTAAAACAATGGGAGAGGGGTTGGAGGGGAAAATGTATGTAATCCATTAGAGATGAGGATAGGGGGGAGGGAGGCTGCAGCAGGTGCCCTTATACAGACCTGGGGATAAGACTCGGGTATTGGATCTGGAATGGAAAGAAAGACAAAGATCTACAGTTAGTCTGCCCACCTGCTTCTCTGGATAGAGTGGCCTCTTATATCTTCTAGAACTTCTTAAAAAATAATTTGAAGAAGAAGAAGAAGAAGAAGAAGAAGAAGAAGAAGAAGAAGAAAAGAAGAAGGAGAAGAAGGAGAAGAAGAAGAAGAAGAAGAAGAAGAAGAAGAAGAAGAAGAAGAAGAAGAAGAAGAAGGAGAAGGAGAAGGAGAAGGAGAAGGAGAAGGAGAAGGAGAAGGAGAAGGAGAAGGAGAAGGAGAAGGAGAAGGAGAAGGAGAAGGAGAAGAAGGAGAAGAAAGAGGAGAAGAAGAAGAAGAAGAAATAATAATAATAATAATCTTGGCTGCTACGCTGCTTCTACTCCACCCTGTGCCCATGGCAGACATCACTAGTTGATCCTATCTCAGCTGCAGAACTCTTACAATGAAACAGCAGTTTTGGCAATGGACTTCAGTTGAAAAATACTTTATGTTCCTTGTCCTAGTTAGTTAAGTAGTTTGTTGTTTGTTGTCAAGTTGATATAAGCTAGAGCCATCTGGGAAGAGAGTGTGTCAATTGAGAAAAGGCCAACATCAGATTTTCCTAGAGCCAAGTCTGTGTGACATTTTTTAAATCAATGATTGATGTGGGAGGGCCCAACCCTTTGTGGGTGGTACTACAAATAGACAGGTGGTCCTAGATTGTATACAAAAGCACAAAAGAAGGGGTATCAATGGAGAAAATGTCTGATATGACTGGCCTGTAGGCAAGTCTAAAGAGCATTTTCTTGTTTAATGATTAATATGAGAAGGCCCAGCCCACTGAAGGTAGTGCCATTCCTGAGCAGATGGACCTGGGTAATATAAGATGACTGAGCAAATTATAGGGAGAAAGCCAGTCAGCAGCATTCCTACATCCATGACCTCTATATCAAATCCTCCCTTAAGACTCCTGGCTTGAGTTCCTACCCCAACTTCCTTCAGTCATGGAGTATGATGATGAGGTATAACCCAGTTAAACCCTTTCCTTTCCAGTGCTTTCTATCATGGTGTGTATCACTACAGCAGACCTAACTAACACACACCTAATCTAGAGTTATACTCTCATTTCACAAGTGAGAACAGCTTAGCCTTTTAAGATTAAATATATGACCCAAAGTTGTAGGAATTAAATAATAATAACAATCCTGAACTTATCTATTAGTTATTTCAATACATGTCATTCTAAACTTTAATAAAACACAATTTAAAAGGCTTACTATTGTGTTCTAAAACAAAGGCAAAGAAAAATGTGTGGAATGAAATATAGGTCAAGCTGACACAGAAAATTTAATTTCCCTTGCACATCACCAGGAATAGTTCCTTAAATGATTTTCTTGTTTAGTGCTTAAATGCAAGTCTTTTTTTTTTAATATGAATATTTACTTTGTCTTAGTGTTTCCATTGCTGTAAAGACACCATGACCAAGGCAACTCTTATAAAGGACAACACTTGATTGGGACTGGCTTACAGGTTCAGAGGTCCAGTCAATTATCATCAAGGCAGGAACATAGCATCGTCCAAGCAGACATGGGGCTGGAGGAGCTGAGAGCTCTACATCTTGATACAAAGATAGACAGGAGAAAATTGGCTCCCACTTGGTTAGGAAGAGGGTCTAAAATCCCACCCCTACAGTAACATGCTTCCTACAACAAAACCACACCTTCCAATAGTGCCATTTCCTGGGCCAAGCATATTCAAACCACCACAGAGTTTTTTTTCTATTAATTCATCTATTTATTCACTTTACATTCTGATCTGTTCCTTCATCCTCCCAGTGCCTCTCCTAGAGTCCCTCCACCCATACCCCCTCCCCATCCCCTCTTTGAGGTTGGAAACACCCCTGGGCATCCCCTGACTCTGGCATATCAAATCTCCTCAGGGCTTGGTGCATCCTCTCCCACTGAAGCCAGACAAGGCAATCCAGTTAGAGAAACAGATTCCACAGAGAAGCAGCCACTTTTGTGATAGCCTTCACTCTAGCTGTTCGGAGCCACATGAAGACTGAGCTACACATATGCTACATATGTGCAGGAGGGCCTAGGTCCAGCCTGTGTATGTTCTTAGTTTGTTGGTTCAGTCTCTGGGAGCCCCCAAGGGTCTAGGTTAGTTGATTCTGTTGGTCTTCCTGTGGAGTTCCTATACCCTCCAAGACCCTCAATCCTTCCCCCAAAACTCTTCCATTAGAGTAGCCAAGCTCTGTCTAATGTTTGGCTGTGGGTCTCTGTATCTGTTTCAGTCAGTTGCTGGGTGTAGCCTCTTAGAGTCTCTTGTGCTAGGCTCCTGTCTGCAAACATAATAGTGTCAGGGATTGGTGCTTGCACTTGGGGTCTCAAGTTGGGCCAGTTATTGGTTGCCCCTTCCCTGAATCTCTGCTCCATTTTGTCCCTGCATTTCTTTTAGACAGGACAAATTTTGGGTCAATAGTTTTATGTGTGGGGTGATGTCCTTATTCCTCCCCTAGGAGTCCTGCCTGGCTATAGCTGGTGGCCACTTCAGGTTCTATATCTCCACTGCTAGGAGTCTCAGCTAAAGTCACCCCCATAGACTCCTGGGAGCCTCCCCTATTCCAGGTTTCTGGCATGTCCCCCCATCCCCACTAACCACCAATTTCCATTTATTCTCCTGAGCCTCTGGTTCTTTCTCTTGTCTCTCCCTACATTTGATCCTGATTCCCCCAATCCCTTCCCCATCCTCTCTCCCACCCAGTTTTTACCCTCCATCTGTCTTCTATGACTATTTTATTCCCCCTTCTAAGTGAAATACAACATCCTCCCCTGGGCCTTCCTTCTTGTTTAGCTTCTTTGGAACCCAAATCTTACAAGAAGAAAAATAATGAGGTGACTTTGGGCCCCTACATGGATGTTTTCATGGACTGGAGAATCCCAAACTAGCTGTTATCCATTATCAACTCAGGCAGTGGCACTAAGTCCTCTCAGCTTTCATAAGTCTCCCTGAGAAAAGGCTGCTGAACACCCCCTCTCCTTTACGCTCCCTGAAGAAATTGCACCAGAACTTTATACAAGAATCAGCAGTAATCTCTAATGGAAGTCAACACCTGTGCCTGTATTAATATGAGTTACTACTGATATCTAAAAATAATTAAAATTTACTAGTATCACTGTCTATGATGGCTTATCTATTTGGCCATGGAATATAAAAAATAGAAAAAGCTCTTATTGCATCAAAGTATTTGTAGGAAGCTAATTATAGAAACCAAGAAACAGGAGAGATTGTAAATTTTACTTAAAACCAATGGATTCTTTTTATGACACTAGAGCGAAGAGATTCTCTAGGAGACAATTGAAGAATTCTGGTAGCCAATTAAAGAAAGAAGAGGCTGAGGGGCCAGTTAAGGGAAATGATAAAGCCCGCATTAGTTATTCACCAGCAAGGGGAAGAGCTGTAAGGTAGGAGAAGTAAATTCAGAAGCTATTGCTGATGCAGCTTTAATGGGCTCTGACAAGAATAGGAGACTGCGTAGTTCAATGAGGCTGCAAGGGACAGACGCTTCAATAGCACAATTAGTTCTCCAATGGAGGTGTAAGGAGCCATGGAATAGTTAGTGTATGGATGCTCCCATTACATCAATGTACCACAGCCTGGCTTCTTGAAACTTTATCATCATTACTGTTCCCCAGGAAGAACTAGAGAGGCCAACCTCTAGTCACACTGAAGGGGATCACTGGGTTTGTTTTCCATCTTAATAAAGTTTATGCACACTGACTGGGGGACAGGTCCACAGTCCTCAAAAGTGGATGCCATCATCATAAGGTTTCATTTTCCTGTAGGCTCCTTATTTGCCTAGAAACATCAGCCAGGATTTAGAGAAATTTTGTAGTGTCAAGACCCCAATATATCTGACACTTGATTAGAGAGAGAGAGAGACAGACAGACAGAGAGACAGACAGAGAGAGACAGAGAGAGACAGAGAGACAGAGGGACAGAGACAGACAGAGACAGACAGAGACAGAGACAGAGACAGAGAGAGGAAGGAAGAATTAGCAATAGGTGAAAGCTAATGCAGAGACTCATGACAGGCCAATATGCTGACAATAACACAGTTGAGTGCTCAACTGGAAATGGGACATCTACACCATCCTCTCCAAGTCCCAGGAAACATCACAGAAGAAAGAATAGAAAGATAGTAAGGCTTGGATGATGGGAAGGAGTGCTGGAAAATGCTGTCATCTGAACTTGACATGAACATGGCATTCATAAACTCACAGCAGCTGTGGTCACCTGCACAAGACTGAGCCATCAACATTCCATCATGATTGCTATATCCCCTCTTGAGCAGCTATTCACAGTTAATGGTCACTAAGGAGAAAGGGAGTCATTTTCTTCAGTGGTGTACCATGGGCTAATTGCCCGTGCTCTTGTTAATAGTCCCTTCCCAAGCTCATGCAGGCAACATTAATTGAACTCAGTGGGGTCACACAAAAAGAGATATAAAAATGGAAGAACACATTGAGCGGGGAAAGGGGTTCCGCAGACGTGCAGGGAGGATGGGAGACAATGGGGCTAAAATTATCCCAAAACAACATATGTATACATATGAAACTGTTTTAAGAAAGAGCAAATAAACTAGCAGTCACTGCTCACTGGGGAGTCTTCATATCCCTGTCAAAATTACCAGATTGCAGTTCCATATGCAAAGAGCTTAAGAGTTCTGGAGTCATGGCCCAAGGCTAAAATGCTTGCCTATAACGGTAGGGAAAGAAGCCATTTTGAAACATCTGCACCTTTTTAATATGATCTGCCTTCAGAGAAGCCTTTTTAATAAGAACCCAACCTTCTTAGGTTTAATAGAAGCCTGAAGGAAATGGACTTTCCACCTCATCAGCTCAACCCATTCTGTCTCTGCATGGAGGAAAGGGAAACCTGGGAAGCAAAATTCAGAAGCACAGGCTCACGCAAAGACGAAGACCTAGAAATAGGACTAGGTCTTACAGTCTTACAGCAGTTTTATCATTAGCATACTGTTCCACCATGAGAGAAGCATTACAAGACATACTAAAAGGCAAGCACTAATCAATACTGCAAGTATCATCTCTTCTCTAGTGGAGCTCTGGGGCCCAAGCTACAAGAGATCCCAGTAAATGGGAAAAAAGCCACTTGATAAATTGCTATGAAGACAACAGGACGTTTAGAAGATGCCTCTGAGCCTCAGACGTCACATCTGAAAGTAGAGCTAGTGAAGGAACTACCTAGTTCCCACTTATTAATTCACACTGGAACACAAAACCCTGTTCATCTTACCTGGCTGTCCTCCAGACCCGAGAGTGGTCCTGTGTTCTCTGACGTCACTCTTCTCTACAGTATTGATGACAAATGTCTCAAGCCCTCTTCTCACTCTGTGTGTTCACCTTAATGATCATTCTTCAGTTGTCCCAAGGATTCACAGATGTAGGGACCAAGTTTACCTAACCCTTTCTTGTATGAGTTTACTGCCTCTGAAGATTTGGTCAATTCAGCTCTGAAAATCTCTTTAAGGAATATGCACAATCTTTCTTGTCTTTAAATCGCAATTAATTTTCTTCTCCATTTTTTTCATTATTCTTCCCAAATATCCTAAACATAGGAACAGGAAATATACAGGATAATTTCACCAAAGGTGTAGGTTATGAGTGACCAAGTGACAGCACCCCACACCAAAGATGTGGTCGTATCTGATGTCCCATCTCATCCTAAAAATTCTCTTTTGCATCCACATCCTCCCAGTGCCCTTTCTATAACCAGATTTTTGGCTACTTTACTGGTTCCTTTTTTTCTACCACACTTCTCCACCCCTGTTCCACCCATCAAACCCCCCAATATTAGGTAGGAGAGAAAGGCTACTAGAGAAAGGGGGTGTCAATATCATTAAACTGCTTTCTGCTTATTAGGGGATGTCAAGTTCCTTGGGGCAAGTTTGATCTTTTCTGTCATGATATCCAATTTCTTCTTTTGGTTTCTTTACACATGACCACTGGACAAATTGCAACAAACCACGATAAACAGCAGCTAGTAACTAGTGGCAACAGGAGGAGGAGCAACAGCCCTCTCATTGACCCTCTGAGTGACCTAGCATTTATTTATCCTTTCTAGAGTCCCAAGAATTCCAAGTATCATACATTTGTAGAGACTCTGCAGCTGGAAATCAGACCTGTGCTAAACCACAAGGAAAGTTATAGTCAGCTGCTGTGGACAGTCTGAAGCAGCCCCATATCCCACACCTGGAATCAAAACAAAAGCATATTCCTATAACATTTCTGTGTTTTAAGACGCCAAATTCTCAGTACACTCTTCTTATCACTTGTCACCTTGGGTGTCTCATTCCTTAAACCTCCTTTTTTCTCTGAATCCTTTCCCTCATCCTCATGGCCTGTGAAACACAAGATCCTATTGGACTTTAATATGCTGTACAAAGAAACCCAACCTTTTCCTATTTCATAATCATTCACAGATTATCATAATCAGACACTGTGAGGGAAGAGACGGTTGGCCCTATACTTCAGTCAAAAAGTCTATAAATTTATTTTTGTAAACAATAAAAGGCTTGAATCCTTGAGAGTAATCATACCATTCTTCTAGAAAATAAAGTCTACACCCAGGAGGTGAGGGAGAGAGAGAGAAAAAGATTTTATTTTACGTATTTTAGTGTTTTGCCTGCATGTATGCCTCTATGAGGGTGTCAGAAGCCCGGGAACTGGAGTTAAAGAAGTGACATGTGGGTTCTGGGAATTTGAACCCTGGTCCTCTGGAAAAGTGGCCAGTGCTCTTAACTGATGAGCCACCTCTCCAGCTCCCTACAGACAGCTTTGTAAAAAATAAAAATAAAATAACATTCCTTCTGACTCTACAAAGCCTTTGTCAAAGCATTTAGTAAAACTTTTATTTGTGTTCTCTTCTACCACAGGCAGGCACAAGGCACCTAAAACTCAAAAATGGCAGAACAGGAGAATGAATAAGAGGATCTCTATGATGTTCCTTTTTTTTTTTTTTTTTTTTTTTTTTTTTTTTTTTTTTTTTTTTTTGAGACACGGTTTCTCTGTGTGCCCTGGATGTCCTGGAACTCACTTTGTAGACCAGACTGGCCTCAAACTCAGAAATCCACCTGCCTCTGCCTCCTGAGTGTTGGGATTAAAGGCGTGCGCCACCACGCCCGGCTTGATGTTCCTTTCTTCATCTGTGGGGAAGCCAGGGCTCAGAAGGAAAAATTGAATAGTCCCAGCTCAGAAATGGAGTGACACAGGAAGACCCAGACATGGACCTGTGATGGGCAGCTCAGAGTAGTCTGTTCTGGACCATGATTTGCTTGTTTGAGTGTGAGACAGAAGAGCATGGGCATATTCATCAGGAATTGTCATCAGTCAGTGAATATGTATTGGTTATGATACTTGTACTTCAAGTCATAAAAACACAAACCATGAACACATTTACCAGTTCACATAGTTGGGAGTCCTGTTGTGAAGGTATTTTTTTCCACAGACTTAGTGCACACAGATATAGCCTCCGTGGTGACATTAAGAGCCCTGTTCCTCCAGTCTCTTCTCTGTGTGTTCTTTAGTGTTGGCTTGGTCTTAAAGTAGGTCACAACTGCCATCAGCAACCATTCTGGGTGTAAGATTCCAACTCAACAGAAATGAGGCTGTCTTTTCCTATGGTTTATTATTATCATTATTATTATTATTATTATTATTATTATTATTATTATTATTATTACAGGAAGACTTGCTTGAGTTTGAATGGCTTCTCTTTACCTCGCTCCTAAACACAACTGAGTCAGACATCCTTCTTGAACAGTCATTGTCAGAAAATTTAAAAAAAAAAAAAAAAAGCAATTCCTCAAAGAACATCAGGCTATACTTAAGCCAAGGCTTACTGGTGTTTTATATAAAAATGCCAGATGTACACCTGCACCACAAAGGCTTAGTTCATTTAAGAAAGAGGAAGAGGGAGGGGCAAGACAAATATACAGGTGTGTCCACCCCAGGATTCTAGGTGAGACTTAAGGATGTGCATGACAGATGCTTCTAGATGACCCTAAAGACATAGTTTATGAACAGCACGTGCTTCCACCTATGGAAGCAAGCATGCACACACAGGCCTTTGCCACAAGTAAGCTCAACACAGTAATTTCAGAAACCACACCAGGTCTGGAGTTTTTGACCTTCTGGAGCTTTATATATAGGATTTATGTCAAGTCAATTCCTGGGCACATTTCAGTTTCTTTAAATGATCTCCTCTCCCAGTTTCCTTTTCCGTAATGTCAGCTCTATAATCAATTATGAAGCATCTCTCCCTTCTTCTCTAAGCCCGGGAATAACCACAAAGTGATCCATCTTACCACCATTTATGTGCCTACATTCTGCTCCTGCCCTAGGAGCCTTGCACCAGTGGCTGTTAGGAGCCCTGCACCCTTGCTGGCCTTTCACCTCTTGAGGACATCCCTTTAGCCCATGTGCCTTCTTCACTCCTTCCTTCTCATTTTTTGTTGCTAATTTCAAATTTCCTGTTCCAGCTCGCTCCCACTTCCGTTGAAGCTCTCCATCCACATTTTTACTTCTCTCATTGTCTTTTTCAGCACCAGAATTTCTTCTCAGTTCTGTTTTATAGTGATTTATTTGTTTATTTATTTATTATTTATTCGTGTGTGAAGGGTGGGACATGGGATGGATAGGTTTGTGTGCATTGGTGGAGAGGGGGAAATACATGTTTTATGAGTATATTGGAAGGCCCAAAGTCAACATTGGTGCCTTTGTCTTCCTCAGTTAGTCTCTACCTTATTTTTTGAGGCAGGGCTACTGGTTAGGCTGGTAGGCCAGGGAGCTCCATGGGTTCTCAACACTGAGATTACAAGCATGTGCCAACATGAACTGCTTTTAATTTTTTTTATCTGAGTGCTGATAATCAACCATAGATACCTCACACTTGCTCAGCAAACACCTAACAAACTGACCTATCTCCCTGGCTCTGTTTCTCTTGTAATGAACACTTTCTGTTCATGTATTGGTTTCCTACCTTGGTTCTCTGGTCAACCTGTGTTTTCTTGCATCTCACTGAGCTCTCTTAAGATGGTTATTTTGACTTATTTTTCAGGACGTTCCTAGATCCCTTCTTTATTGGAGTGGGAACTATAGGTAGTGACCATGCGCTAACTAATTTAGTTGTGTTGATCATTAAACAAGTCATGCATGTATCAACTCATCATGATTTATGTGTCAGGTTACTGGAGAGAAACAGAGCCAATAGGATTAAATTATATATATATATATATATATATATATATATATATATATATATATATATATCTTTAAAATAATAACAACAGCAGAATCACACCTGAAGGCTGAGAACCTGGTAGTTACTTGGCCCTTGGGGCTGATGCCTCTTTAGTCAGAGTACCCACAATGTCTGTCTGGATGGGCAACAACTGTCTTGGCACAAGGCAGAGTGTCTCAGTAGTCCCAGTTTGGCACTGGGAACCTGGATGGTTTCTGGAGAGCAGCTGATTTCTGGTCCACAATGAAAGTTTGCACATAAGGGCTCTGTGCTTATAAAATCCAACATGGTTGATTTTACCAAATGAAGACTCAGGAGCCAGATGCTGGGGTGAAAGCCTGCTAGCTCAGAGAGGCAGAGAAAGCACCCAGCTGTCCTTCCTACTCCACTGATGTCCCAGAAGGGAAAAAATTAGTTCTCCTTCTCCACACTGTCTTAAAAACTCTTCCAACTGAATGTACCTCCTTTCTTCTTCCTGTATGTCTCTCTATACATCCTCCTGACTATCTATCTATCTCCATCATCTCTATCTCTCTGTTTTTTTCTATATTTTCTGCCTGTGAGTTAATTACATTCATTGCCCCACCTCTTGGCCTATGGTTGTCTTTATTCAATCTTGTTTACAACAAAGAGATAGCTCTGGATTAATGATGTGTGTCAGGATTGAGCCAGCCACACCACAACTAGAATCAGATTTTTCCAGGACATAATCTCACAGTGTGATTAAATACCCTGCGACACTCTTGGATTAAAGGTGTGTGTGCCAGAGCTGAGCCCACCACAACTAGAGACAAGCTTTTCCAGTATATAATCTCGGGGTTCACAGTGTGATCAAATATCCTGTAACATTACTTCCTTTTAATGGAAATAAAAGACTTTTTCTCTAACATCAATAAACTATATACTCTCTGGTAAAAAATTACATTTACAATATCCAGTTCTTTTGTATTTTGCAACCTTGGACAAAGCACTCTAGTCTCTATCCTATCTTGGCAAGTCCACATTTCTGTACCTAAATCACTTTCTATCAAAACTTGCATTTATCAACCTGAAAATATTTTTTTAGATCTTAAAACATTTTCTTAAATCCTAAACAACTTAACCTTAACTGTGAGACTGTAACTATCCACCCTTCAACCCCATCAGAGACCTGAGAAGGATAAATATTCCCTGAGTAAACAGGAATGCAGAGCAAAAAGTTTCTAAAACTATAGAAATGACAGAGGCTATCTGCAACCCTATAGGTGGAACAACAATATAAACTAACCAGTACCCCCAGAGCTCTAGCTGCCTATGTAGCAGAAGATTGGGAAAAGAGGCCCCTTGGTCTTGCAAACTTTATATGCCCCAGTACAGGGGAACACAAGGGCCAAGAAGTGGGAGTGGGTGGATAGGGGAGCAGGGCAGGGGGAGGGTATAGGGGACTTTTGGAATAGCATTTGAAATGTAAATGAAGAAAATATCTAATAAAAATTTAAAAAAAAAGAAAGAAATGACAGAGGCTGCTGACTGCCGGCTCAGTCACCCAAGGTTGCAAGAGTACAAAGCTGGAGGAGCCATCTCTTCAGCCCAGTGGCCCAGAATATCTGACTGACTTTTCTGTGTAGCAGGAATTATGAAGGGCTTGACTATCTTGTCCTAGCAGTTGACTTTCTTTGTGTCCTGCTTGGACACATACTGTCAGCAGTTGAGGGAAGGGCGGGGGGGGGGGGGGGTTGTTGCCCTGTGGCTTCCATTGCCAATTTGAAGTAAACTCCAAATGGAGGTTCTTCAATGTCCATCATCTTCCTTAAAGTAGAATGAAGGTGCTGCAGGAGCAGACATGTCTCACTGTCAAAAGTCTTTTACTATTAAAAACATCTTTAGAGAGCATATTCTGTAGATCTCTGAGGTTTTGAAGACTATCACATATCTGAATAGGTGAATGTTGCTTGTTTTTAGATATTTACTATCTGTTCAACTTTGGAAACATATTTCTGTAATAAACTAGACTAGTATCTAAACCTTGAGTTTGATTATCTAACTATTAACTGGCATTTCTTAACTTAACTATCCTAAGCAGTTCATAATAGCTTTCAAAAAGACTAAAACTTAACATTGAGTTTTTTAAATTACATGCTAAAATCCCTCACAAGGATTTGAAACATATATACAATATGTTATAACAAAATATAATCTAAATTTTTTACCAATATACAAAAATTTCTATATCAAAGTAAGCAAACATCACACCAATTCTGTATCATTATACAAAGATCTATACTTATGTAAGATTTTTGGCTAGTAGTAGCTCTATAGTTTAAGAGTAGACTCAGTAATCTACCCTTTTTTCCTGTTATTCCTATATTCCCTTTTTTAGTCTAAATAAAAGGGAAAGATTTTAACTCTACCACAGTAAAACTATTTACAATAATGGAGCTATTTCTACCAAGCTTTCTACAATGTCCAGCTTGGTTGTATTTGGCACTCTTAAGATTAAGTCATTCTCATATGAACTCAGAAATTTGAATGTCCTCAGCAATTTGTATTCCAAAGTTGATCTTTGGGTGCTATTTTTCATCTTGACAGCAATCCTGGTTAAGTAGAACACAGCAGCTAACCCAAAGGTGTCCAGTGTTTGCACAGAGCATAGCAGCAGAAGAGGTATGGTGCAGTTTTGTTCAGAGATGGCGATACCTCGGTCCAGGTGGATTCATCATTGCAGGGCCTCATCGTCTTCTTGCAAACATAAAAGGTTACTGTTAGGAATGGTAGAGAGCCTAAATATTTTAAATGCCATTTTCAGTATATCTCAGAAATATTTGAGGAGCACAATAACCTGAAAACACATACAGGAAGGTAGATGAGGCTTATTTTTAGAATTATTTAATAGTCTGTATTACTACTAGTATCATGAAAGAAAGGTTATTCATATATAATAATCTTAAACACTTCGAGATAATATTTATACCTTCAGAAAAGTCTCAGAGGATCAAATAAAAACCAAAAGATTATGAGATTAGTTTTCCATCAGCAACCGGGGAAAGGCCAAGTTAGAAAAAGCATAGGAACCCGATCTCCACCTGCTCTCCTTATCAGGGCCACTTCTGGAATAAGCCGTCCACTATCAGGGTGGTTCTTCCCGTGACAATTAAGGGTAACCAGGCTTCCTGTTTGGGCAGGGTCCTTACTCAAGTGATTCTAATTTGTGGCAAGTTGACTTGAATGACAACCATAATAATTATAACTTATTTATAGTTTGTGTTTGTCAATTCTTTAATTTTATAACAGGACAGTGATGTTGGCCCCCCTAAGGTAAGACACTAGAAAAACTCTTCAGGAAAATTTAATTCTTGGTTAAGTTTTCTCCAACCTCAAGCTCTCCCCCAGCCTGGGAACAATCCCCATGATCATAACATTTAGCACATTATTTTAAAGTTGCCTGTTTTTTAATCTACATGTGAGGTTTTGTGGAGGTGAGAATCATATCATCCCCTCCACCACCACCCCCACCCCCAGCCATCAGGCCAGTTCTCTCAGCCCATGATATTCTCATTCCAGCCCCAGGCCATTTCAGAAAGCGCTATAGCACTTACCTGAGCTGACTTCCTCCTGAATCTTCCCCAAACTCCTCAGACCAAATATGCTTAGTGCCTCCAATGCATATTGCAAGAGTATAATTTTCTAGGCCTCTGTGCTCCTGAGATGCTGGAATTCAGCCTAAACGGAGTTATGCCAGTGCGCCAACATTTCAGTGAGTGGCCATAGCTTTCACTTGTTTCTCTCTGCCTATGTGTCCTCATTCTTGCCTGGTGCCTGTGCTCCACCCCTTGAGAGCCCTAGTGCAATAGGTCATAGCAGAACTTCTAGCATAATCTTTATCCTCAGAAATCCTGGGATCCCAGACTTCACCCTATTTTCCGGGTCCATTTCCATACTGAGAAGTCTCTAGGAGACTCAGGATCTCAGGAACTGCCAGTGTTTTTCTCATCTCAATGCCACACACATACCTCCAAATAAGACCAGTATGTTTAATACTTTTAAAACAATATATGTGTGTTTTTAAGAGTGTGCTTAAATGAGCAGTAAATTATGCATGTGGGTCTGACTTGTAAGCACAGGGTTTTCATGGAAACACTCTGCAATCAACATCAGAATCAACCTAAATGTCCACCAAGAGGGGCCGGCTCGAACAGTATACATTTTAACCACACAGTGGAATTTTAAGCAGCCATTAAAATTGATGAGATATTTCTAAATTTGTTGACCCAGAAAGAAGACCATGGCAGAATGTTGAGTGGAAAAAGCAGGTTAACCAGCAGTCAGAGTGTGATCTCATTTACATAACTGCGTGTGTGGGTAGGTACCGAGTGTGTGGGTGTGAGTATGCACGTGAGAGTGTGTGCAGATGTGAGAACCCTGTTAAGTGTGGCCACATGGGAGTGCATGTAAGGGTGTGTGTGTGTGTATGAGAGGGGGGAGGGGGAAGAAAGGGAGAGAGATGGGGGGGGGAATATGCAGATGTGCTTAAAAATAACTGAGGATATCAGAACATTGCAATGACATTATTGGTTCTGGGTGGTGGGAGTTTCAAAGTCTTTTCATGTATATACAGGCTATGTGAGCTGTGACTTTATAGTGTGCACATATAATTCTACACGGGAGGTGGCGTGCTCTTTCTCACTTTTGAAGCTTTCAAGGGAAGTCTGAAACAGCCACAGTAAAACTTCTCCCTCTCACCTTCGTGTTGGGAAAGAAAAAAGGGTCAGGAGCTGGCTAGCACAGCTTCCTTCTTTTTATACAACAACAGTCAGTCCTTAGGCTTAAGAATCTCCATCAGCATACCCCTCACCAAGTCCTCAGCTGAACAGAGCCCTCTCTCTGGCCCCCAGTTGGACAGACCCTGCCCTGGTCCCCAATTGGACAGACACCCTACCCCATGCCACCCCAGCTGGGGTATTTTCCACTCCCTAGATGCCTCTTTGCCTGTACAGAGTAAAAATTTTTGAATAGTATTTGGAGATTTCTAGAAAGCATCTGTGGTCAGTTGATCATTTGACCCATGAATAGCCCACCAGAACTCAGCAATTCTTATAAAGGAAAACATTCCATTGTGGCTGTGCTACAGTTCATAGGTTCAGTACTTTATCATCATGATGGAAAGCATGGCAGTATGCCAGCAGACATGATGCTGCAGAAAGGGGCTGAGAGCGCTACATCTTGATCCGAAGGCAACAGGAAGTGAGCTGGTTTGAGTTTCTGAGACCTCAAAGCCCACCCCCTAAGGACACACCCCCTCTAACAAAGCCCTGCCTACTCCAACAAGGCCACACCTCCTAATAGTGCCATTCCCTATGAACCAAGCAAACACTTGAGTCTACGGGAGCCGCTCCTATGTTCCTACGTTCCTATTCAAAACACCCCAGGGTGGCCCATCTTACTTCCTCACACCTCAGTAGAACAGGAACCGCAAAGAGGATCGCAAGTGGAGTCAAGCTCCCAACAATAGAGCAAGACACGGTCATCACTTGCATTAGAATATGAACTTCTCTAACACACAACCATGTGTGCTCCCTGGTTTGGTTTGGGTCATGACTCATCCTTCTATAAGAAGTAATTGCCTTGCTAGATTAATTTCACTTTGCTAGTGTGCCTCTTTGTGTGACACTAAGAATATTCTTTCCCAGCACCAATGATTCCATATTCTCTTGGATACTTCCCAGCTTCCTCTGCAGTGGGCCATGTGGCTATTGCCAGCCAATAGACTCTGTGTGTCCGCTTGTGGGGCTTGTGGAGTTATTACAAGCCCTTGTCCTTCTTCTTTATACTCTTCTTAATGAGTTCAGGCAGCTCAATGGCCTCAAATTTCACCAGTGACACAGAGCAGGTGGCTCAATCTGCATCACATTTGGGAAATAAGGGGGGGAGATAAATCTTATTTATCAACTCTGCAGATTTCCTTGGGGAGAGAGAGATAATGAGCGACTTAACAGCAGGCATGCAACTGCACAAACACCAAGCAGAGGAAGTGACCAGGCTATGCAGATAGAATTTGGGTTAAAGGTTTCTTTTGTTTTGTTTCGTTTTGTTTTGTTTTGTGTACCTTGGAGACTTAGCATATTTGCTGCTGTCTATTTCTTCATATTCAGTAGCTGGGATTCCTAACTTTTAATTGAAACTCCTCGGCTTATTGTTCCCTATCTCCTCCTTGGAGCAGCTAATGACCAGTAAACAAATCCACAAGGGCCCAGCCTAACTTTGGTTTACACAACACTTTCTGAAACGCTGAAAAAGCCCCCGCTTCAGGAAGGAAGTAGTTCCTGCACTTGCCTTGCTGATCGGCGGCCTCCCGCTGCTGCAGCCGAGGCTTTCCCTTTGCTCTCAACTGTGCTGAGAAACCGGCTACTTGGAACTGCCCTTCAATCCCCAGACCGCGCTTCAAGTAAGGCATTAGAGATCTCTAGCAGCCTGCACCCAAAGTCCATTCATCCTCATCTGCAAACAGCCAGCTTAAACCGCCTCTGTGGGAGCTTTAACCCAGAGACAGGGCTAAGTAATTTCAGGTTTAATAAAATTTAATTAGTTTTACATTTCAAACCCTTCGTGCTTGTCCTTGAGGGGCTGATGCTGGTTTGGTGCTCAATGTCTTTTTTTCGAAGCAGTTCCAGAAGTGGGATCAAAGAGAGGAGTGAGTGAATGGGTCCCCACCCAGGACCTAAAAAATAATACTTTCAACCTCAATCACAGAGCAAGGCATCCCTTTCCATTATATACCACACCAGTGAAAGGGAAGCAAAGGCTCTGGCAGCAAAAGGGCTGAGACACTCGGGGAAAAAAACACTCGGAAAAAATACTCGGTAGGTCTGAATGAAGCTGAGTCTGGGGAAAATTCAATTCAGACTGAGATCATGAAGAGTCTGCGGGGCTTGAGCTGGAGATGAGCTCAAATCCCAGATCTATTTCTTACCTCAGTTTCCTCTTCTGTGAAATGAGAAGCATCATCCCCTCTGCATAATGGGAAGGGCTTAGAGATAACTTGTGAGGGATGTTGATACTGCTTTTGAGCACACTCCTGTCTTCTTTGCTTCCCTCCTTTCCTTTTGTTCTCCAAGGTATTTCCAAGTGTTACAACTCAAATCTATCTTGTGATCTACTTCTGGGAAAACACAGACCAGCATCTTCACTATTTCCCCCTGTCCCCCCAAGAAACATTAAAAGATGAATAGATAAGCAAAATGTGATCTGTCCATTAGTGAGATTATTTTTCGGTCATAATGGTGGAGTAGGAGGACAGAGAATCAGAAAAAGAGACCAGGGAGAAGGAGGACAGAGAGGAGGAGGAAGAGAACAGGAAGGAGGAGGACAGGGAAGAAGAGGAAGATGACAGGGTGGAGGAGAACAAGGAGGAGGAAGAGGACAGGGAGGAGGAAGACAGGGAGGAAGAGGAAGACAGAAAGGAGAAGGACAGAAAGGAGGAGGACAAGAAAGGAGGAGGACAGGAAGGAGGAGGACAAGGAGGAAGAAGACAGGGAAGAGGAGGACAAGAAGAGGAAGATGAGACGGAGGAGGAAGACAGAAAGGAGGTAGACAGGGAAGAGGAGGAAGAAGACAGGGAAGTGGAAGAGGACAGGGAGGAGGAAGAAGAAGAAGTGGTAGGAACATTGATACAGGCTTCAGTGTGAACATCCTTTTAAAGAGTTCAGACACAAAAGGTCACTTATAATATAATATTATTATATGAAATATATCATAATGAAAGAAGTGAATGGTGGGTGACTAGGGCTGACAGTCAGGACTCATGTTCAGAAATTGTGTTTATTGGTCAATAACCTATAATTACTATAACAAAAATCTTTGAAATGAACAGCTTATAAGGAGGAAAGGTTCTAGACTCACAGTTTTAAAGCTTCCTGGCCACGTTGTTCTGGCAGGAGTGTATGGCACACAAGGTCTGTTCACCACACATAGGCTAGACAGCAAAGAGAGGGGGTAGAGCTGAAGGGGTTTGCAGGAGGAACAACAATATGAACTAACCAATACTCCCCAGAGCTCCCAGGATTAAACCACCAACCAAAGAGTACACATGATGGGACTCATGGCTCCAGCTGAATATGTAGCAGAGGATGACTTTGTCGGTCATCAATGGGAGGAGGGGCCCTTGGTCATGTGAAAGCTCTATGCCCCAGTGTAGGGGAATTCCAGGGTCAGAAAGCAAGAGTGGGTGGGTTGGTGAGCAGGGGGAAGGGAAACGGGATAGGGGATTTTTTTGGAGGGGAAACCAGGAAAGGAGGTGACATTTGAAATGTAAATAAAGAAAATATCTAATAAAAAAAAAGGAAAGGAAAGGAAAGGAAAGGAAAGGAAAGGAAAGGAAAGGAAAGAAAAGAAAAGAAAAGAAAAGAAAAGAAAAGAAAAGAAAAGAAAAGAAAAGAGAAAAAAGACACTCAGTACTGAGCTTTGGCCTTCACATAAACATGTGTGTGGGTACTCAGTCACATAGGTGCACATGTATACACACACACACACACAGAGTGTGAGAGTCAGAGAGGGAGGGAGGGACAGAGAAAATCATAAACAATGGTTAAAATTTAAACTAGATCTCTATTATCATTTGTAACAACCTTAAAAACATACTGTTTTAGTAGAACTTGCAGAAACACACACACACACACACTATGACACCATTTAAGTTATCAACACATTAAGTTATCTATGGTTGACAAATTAACTGGACATTTGAAAGAGCAAAGCATCATCACTGAAGCCGGCCTCAAAAGTGACACTTCTGATGCAGCAATGGAGGACAGAGGAGAGCTCTGATAGGAGCTCGGAAAACAGCAGAAATCAAGGAGTCAAGGGTAGCTCACTTATTGGGCGGATGGGAAATTTGTAGAATTGAGTCTGAAATCACTGCATCTCTGCCCTTTTGGAGTCACGTGGACAGGATCAGCATCTCCCTTGTCATTGGAGGGCTCTTCAAACAAAGCTGCTGACTGAAGAGGTGAGCAGTTGCCATGACAATTGTCCAGCAGAGAAGAGAGTGACCAGTAGGATATGGCGTGAATCCTCGTCTTGTTGCTTACTGGAGAGAAACTTTGTCATCCTTGCTTTATTTTTTTATTTGTAAGTAAATATGAAAAAAAAATTTGTATCTGTTAATCTATGAGCAGTTATATAATTCTGTGTTCTTGTCTGTACTTGTAGTTCAACCTTTATTAGCTATATTTATAATGTGTATAATTAGCAACACTATTTCCATGTTTCTCTACTGTAAAGAGACCTAAGCAATCTTTCTTCCCCTCTATCAGACCTTGGGAATGCCTAATCATTCTGTATCTATGGATGTCTCATACACGTGAATGACATACACAGGTAACACATGGATGACATACACAGGCAACACATAGATGTCTTATACACAGGTAACACATGGATGACATACACAGGCAACACATAGATGTCTTATACACAGGTAACACATGGATGTCTTATACACAGGCAAGACATGGA
The DNA here is from genome assembly GCA_902729485.2 of Mus minutoides. NCBI lineage: Eukaryota > Metazoa > Chordata > Mammalia > Rodentia > Muridae > Mus > Mus minutoides. Next base: position 2,112,238 of record LR749650.1, on the reverse strand, counting down.
TGTCTTATACACAGGCAACATATGGATGACTTATACACAGGTAACACATGGATGTCTCATACATAGGTAACACATGGATGTCTTATATACAGGTAACACATGGATGACTTATACACAGGTAACACATGGATGACTTATACACAGGTAAGATATTGATGACTTATACACAGGTAACATATTGATGACTTATACACAGGTAAGATATTGATGACTTATACACAGGTAACATATTGATGACTTATACACAGGTAACATATTGATGACTTATACACAGGTAACACATGTCCTTTGGTTGGTTCATTTCCCTCTGTGCACTGTTCTCCAGTTCACCCATGTTGCCCCTCATATAACAATGTCACCATATTTATGGCTTAACAATGCCTTGCTATATGCACAATCCAGGTTTTATTCATCCATGTACCTGTTGATGAACACTCAGGTTCATCCCATATTCTGATCACCGTCTTATTCAGGGTTCCATTTCTGTGAAAAGACATCATGACCACGGCAACTCATATAAAGGAAAACATTTAATCAGAGATGGCTTACAGTTCAGAGCTTTAGTCCATTACCATCATAGTGGGAAGCATGGCTGCACACAGGCAGACATGATGCTGAGGAGGAGATGAGAGTTCTGCATCTGGATCAGCAGGCAGCAGGAAGAGAGAGAGGCACTGGTCCTGGCTTGAGCTTCTGAAACCACAAATCCAGGCCCAGTGACAACACGGCCATACCTCCTAATAGTGTCACCACTCCCTATGGCTATATGGGAGTCATGTTATTTCAAACCAGCACAACCACTTTAAATAATGCTGAAATAAGCATTGGCATATAAGTTACTGTTTGCACCCGTGTTTCCAACTCCTTGGCATCACCCTAAGTCTGCAACTGCCAGGTCGTGTGCACCTCCAGGTTTCATTTTGTAAGGAACTTCTGCTCTGCCTTCCACAGCATCTGCCCCATTTTGCATTCTTACCAACAACATATGAGGGCTCTCATTTCTCCCCACATTATCAACACATATTCCACCTTGTTTTATTAGTTATAATCATTTCAGTAGACATGGAGTGGTTCTGGGGTGGTTTATATCTCACTGTGACTTTTTTTTTTTGCACTAACAAATATTTTGAATATCAGTTCATTTGTGTATTTCCCATCTGAGTATCTTCTGTGAATAAATGCCTATTCAAGCTTTCTCTGTTTTTAAAACTTTTCAAAATTAAAATGCAAGGTCTTGTCTCCTGTAATGGACTTTGTGTCTTGAATGTAATGCTGTCCTTGGCCAGAGATATTACTCTCTTGACTTTTCTGACAGTCAGGTTTTATTCAACTTCATCTCTCAGCAAATTCTAGTTTCAACTACATCATTCATTCCCTCAGTCAGCAAGTTAGCTGAGAGCTTTGGCAAATCTTCTGGCAACATCGAGAGTGACAAGTAAATTCAGTGTTGGGCAAAGGTCCCCAAACATCACACTTCAGGAGGCAGGGGCAAGGGATGTCAAGATGTCATCACTATCAGCTTGTCCCTCATCCTGGGCTAAGGGAACTGGGAGCTTTCTTCTGTTTTTAAATAGGAAATTAGCTTTCCCAAGCCCTAATCACAGAAGAGGGAACAGAGGGAGGAGATGTTTTAAATGGGAAAGGTACTGCCTCAAAAAAAATCCTTAAAAAGCATCAACTTTAATTCATATCAAAATGTAAGTCTCATGAAATTCATCAGTGTCTGTACTGTCTAAGGCTGTTCTCCACTAGTGTCTAAACCAAACCAGCTCCCCTCTGCTGCCTCTGTTGTATGGCCTCCATTCTGTGTCCTAAACACCTCACCCTCTAGTTATAAGTCATATCTATGTCTCCCCCTGCTTCATCAAAGGTCCCAGACACATTCCATATTCTATTTGATGGTTGATACTTTCAGCTTGGGTTCAGGGATTAGAATGTGGGCTGCAGATTCAGGAACTAGGCGACAGAATCTGAGCTTTGTCCTTAATACCGTGGCTCTTTCTGCTGCTACTGCTGCTATTCACTTCTCCAATGTCTTCAATGGTTTTTGTTGTTTTGTTTGTTTGTTTTGTTGGTGTTGTTTGGGTTTTTGTTTGTTTATTTTTGTTTTTGAGACAGGGTTTGTCCATGTAGCCCTGGCTATATTGAAATTCAGACTAGCCTAGAATTCAGAGATCTGCCTGTTTCTGCCTCCTGAGTGCTTGGACTAAAGGCGTGTGCCACCACTGTTTTTAATGTTTTTAAGAACTATTGCCCTAAATTGCAACATGAATGTTATATCTCACTCTATAAAAACAACTGCATGCTAGTGATTTGTAACCAAATACCTGACCATAACAACTTATGGGAGAATGGCTTCTTTTGGCTCACAACAGAAGGTACAGCCTGTCTATCATGGTGCATAAATCATAGTGGCAGAAGTTTGAAGAAGCATCCACAGTCAGAAAGCAGAAAGAGATGAATGCTAGTGCTCAGGTCTGTGATAGTTAGGTTAACTGACAAAATGACAGGCTCTGGAATCTTCATGAGGTAAGCCTGTGGGACCACCTGTGAGGGAGTTTCCAGATTATGTTACTCTCTGGGCATGTGTGGGAAAGAGAGATTTTCTTGAGTATGTTAACTGAGTAGAATGGTGTACCCTTAATGTAGGTACCACCGTTGCATTGGCTTGGGTATTCCTGGACTGCGAATGAAGAAGAAAGCAAGCTGAGCACAAGATGCTGTCATTGTCCACTACGTCACTATGGAGGGAAGAGGAGCAGCTGCCTGATGACTAAAACCAGCTACTGTAAGCCAGAATAAACCTGCCACTCTCTCAAGGTGTTACTGTCAGGATATTTTATCACAGCAACAGAAAAAGTAACAAAAATAGCACCTTCCTCCCTGCTATTCAGTCATGCTGTTAGGGAGAGTCTTTTCACCTCAGTTAACACAAGCTAGAAAATATCTCACAGGCATGCCCAAAGATTCTACATCTAGTCAAATTTGCAATCAAAATAAACCAGACACTTGGTCTGGGAAGTCCAGAGCTGTAGTGGGATTTTGAGCTGATTAATTCAACCATTCAACGATGTAATATAACACACACACAGAGAGAGAGAGAGAGAGAGAGAGAGAGAGAGAGAGAGAGAGATCCAAAACTTAATTAATTAATTAATTGGTATTCTATTTTCATGGATAGAAAAACTCAATGTTGTCAAGATGTCAACATTCCTGACTTAGGGCAGAACCAGCACTACCTCGGTCAACAGCGCAGTAAATAACTCTGTGGATATAGCTCTCAGAGATGCAAAGGCCTAGACACACAAGGTTGAAAAACAAAAAAACAGAAAGTCGGTACCACCAGACTGTATGCTTTACTAAAGTAGAATTTTAGTTACCAGGAGGAGGAAAGAAGAAGGGAAAGAGACAAGAAGGGTCGGTCAGAAGGCACTAAATTACAGTTAGATAGCAGTAGGTTCTACTTGGTTTTTGCACAACAGAGTGACTGTACACGTTATACAATTCCAGAAAAGTAAAGGATGGTTTTTTTTCTTGCTGCTGGATACCCAGCTTCATACAGCTGAGGCGAGTGCTCAGCCACTGAGAAGTACATGCTCAGCTCACAACAACAACAACAACAAAGGTAATGTTTCACCACAAAGAAATGATCCATATTTGAGGGAATAGATATCCTCAAGCCCAATCTGAGCACACAATATACACATCCATCAGATCATTATATAATAGTCATGGTTAAGGATTAGCTCAGTGGCTGTAGTACTTCCCTCCATGAACAAAACTCTGAGTTCTATCCCCAGCACACACAAATTGGAAATATAGGTGGACTATAATCCCTGAAGCCAGCTGGTGGAGGTAGGAGGATCATCTCCAGCTTCATAGAAAATTTGAAGTCTGCCTGGGTTGCATGAGAACCTGTCTTTTTAAAAAATTATGGAATACCCTATTCAAGTGACAATCAAATTTTGAAAAAAAAAAGATATGAAGTTAAAATAATAAAAAGGTATATCGACAAGAAAAGAGTAGGCAAAAAAAAGTTAATAGCATAGATAAAGAACTCAGAAATAGGACCACGTAAATACAGTCAACTGATTGCCAGGCATGGTGGTACACACATGTAACCCTAGTACTCCCGAGGCAGAGGTCAGAGGATTGCACATTCAAGGCCATTCTGGATGATGTAGTAAATTTCATGCCAGCCTAAGCTTCATAGTAAGACACTGTCTAGAAAACAAGACACAACACAACAAAACACAACAAAACAAAACAAAATGATAAACTACTGTCTGACACAGAAGGAAAATCAGTGTGACAAGGAAAGATAGACCAGCTTTCTTGCAAAGAGCGCTGGGATAGCACAGGGTATCTGTATACCTGAAGAGCCGAGCTGTTACACAGATCTTACAATCACCACAAAAGCAACTCAGGGTAGATCACTGGCCTGTTGTAAAAGCAAAGATAGAAAAAAATAGAAAAACTCAGGTGGCCTTGGATTTCCCAAAAAGAAAGTCATAACGAAAGCATGGACTCTGACTCTCTTTTCCACCTGTTGTTTAGCTCACCTCCATCCCCTGCACCAAGGTGTTCCCATAACTAAACCTGGCCAGGGCAGCACCTCTCTGGTACTGCTTCATCCATGGGTACTTGTCCAAAGCAGCATATGCTCCCCTGAATCCAACTGTTCCTGAAAGCAAACTTTAGAGCCCTTTATTTACACTTGTACCCCAAGAAATAACAGTTGCACTATTTTTTAAATTATTTGTGTATGTAAGTTCATGTATGTGATACATGTATGTATGGGGGTGCGGCATGAAAGTACACATGTGTCTACTGCAGCAGGAGGCCATTATTCAGGGTTGTCCACTGATGTTTTCCCTCTTGCTTTTGTTTTTATTCATTTGGGGGTTTTTTGGTGTTTTGGTTGGTTGGTTAAGACAAAGTCTCTCACTGACTTAAGATCCATCTGTCTCTGCCCCCAACACTGAAGTATCCAACTTCTTATGCAGATGTTGTGGTTCCAGATGCAGATACTGACCCTTGTGCAGCAAGCACTTTGCCCACTAAACCATCTCCACTGACAACCTCACACTATTTTTAAATTAAACCAATTTGAATTAAACTGCTGTCACTGTCCACCAAAGGAACTCTAACAGGGGGTAAATGAATAAGAGCTCCCATCACAGATGGTAAGAGTGTCGGGTTGCAAGCTAGGAACCTATGAAAGTTTGGAATTGTTGGAGTTTAGGATGGGAGTAAAGAACCCTTGGGAAGTAGCAGGAAAGCCATGTCCTAGGGCCTTCATGTGGCTAACATGGTTGAGACAGAGGCACTAAGTCCTCCTTTCTGAAGTTACTATGATCCAGCATGACTAATGAGGCTCTGCTAATGAGAGTATACTTACACCTCAGAATTCCTACCCAGCAACTGATGTAAACACAGTCCCAGCCTGGCTGTCAATGCTGCTGCCTTCCTTGGTTGCTTTTGCTTTTTGTCCTGGCTAGTATTGATTTTTAAAGAAACTCCTTGTCACAAAGACTTTCCTGGATCCCCAGAAAGTCAGGCATGAACTTGAAAGAAACTGGATGAAATCAGAATCCCCTGGGCATCTCTAGAACATGTCTTCCAGCTGTACACACACACACACACACACACACACACACACACACACACATGTGCATTGTGCCGTGAAGGTGGGACTCAAGACTCCTGGGCTACACTAGAGGGTGATTATTTGGGGAATGTGGGGACACGATGTATCTCTCATCTACTGAAATTATGAAGACTTGGGTTCTAACCTCCCACAGGACCCTCAATCCCACAAGTATCAGGTAAGAATTAGTCTGAAGGAAGGATACAGTCAGTCAAGGGAACAGAGAAAATGGGAGAAACCAAGCTGTGGCCTGAGCATTGCCTCTCAGACTCTGAAGAGATCCCTCATCCTAGCTTCAGGACAAATTCTCCCCACAGTCAGACCCCAGAGTCCGCATAAACCATGGTTTGATGAGCCACGTGTAATTATAGTGTGATAGAGCCCAAATGCAAATATAACAGAAAAGACAGAATCAGTCCTCAGCTCCTCCCTCCCCTGGTGGTCCTGAACATTAGTCCTTGGCAATGCAATGATATTTACACATTTGGGATAAAATTACAGCATCTTGTTAGCACAGATTGTAAGGCAACTGTGGATGACAGCAGTGACTGAGCCCAGTTTCCAACACAGACATCAGAGTGCCATCTTGTGGCTATATGTAAAGATGAGGAGGGAGTACTCCAAGGACCCCACCTGTGCAAGAAGCAGGACCCCCACCTGTGCAAGAAGCAAATACTCCTGTCTACAGTTGAGCTAGGCCTTAAAAATTCTCCTGCACTTATCTAGCCCAGGGTCCCAGCAGCTCACACTGCTTGAGCACAGTGACCTGAAGCCATGGAGAGATCAGAAAACCCCTTTCCATGAGCTTAGCAAAGCTGGAAACATGGTCTGTTGATTTTAACCCAGATTCGTTTCAACATATTTTTTTTGTTGTTCTTTGAAAACTTAATACTTAATGTTCTCTACTTCCTAACCACCAGCATTGAAACTCCCCTTGTACCTCACAGTATGTCCCTTCTCAGTTTTGTTATTGTTGCTGTTGTCGCTAGCACCCTGAGAACAAACAGTAATGACCATATGCACATGGGTGTGGGGCACTTTACTGAGACAAAGACTTTTTATTCCAAAATTGAAATGTATTAGTCAGCCTCTACCAATGCCTAGACTCTGCCCTCTAGCATCATGGCCATCCTATGGTAACAGAAAGTATGGGGTGAGCAAAAACATCTGAGAGGTAGATTTTGGATAATTATCTTTCCCATCCTGCACATGTCCCCTTAGGGCACTTTGTACTTCCCTCATATGTTTCAGGAGTTAGCCTTGGGGGGGAAAAAAAACCAAGACCAAAAACCTTTCCCCTTTGAAATAGGGACCCACATCTGCTCCAGGGTCAAGCCTCTTCGTCCACTGTCTCAACTAGAATAAGCAGCAGAGGGTTGTGGCTAAGAAAACAGGAAAGACAGGCAGGTGTTCACCTCATTGAGTTGTTAAATAGCTCTCCATAAGTGAGGTTCTTAGAAGCATTCCTGCAAGAATTGTGCATGAGCACTGCTACCACTCTGATTCTACTGTTGTTCCACAAATCTTAGTGCTGACACCAGGGATCCCACGCCCTTCAGAGCCTGAGGATACACCAAGCTATGCTTAATGCTTGAGAACCTCAGCAGCTGCCACTAGGAATGGACTGTTGATGTTGGCCACAGTGGTGTATCCCTTTAATCCCAACACTTGAGAGGCAGAAGCATGAGGATCCCTGTGAATTTGAGACCAGCCTGCTCTGCACTTTGAGTTCCAAGACTGATAGGACTGTATAGAGAGACCTCTCTTTCCTTTACCATCCCTCTCTTTCTAAGAGCATGTCATGTGTAGCAGTTTCTTTCAAAATAAAGCTCCATCTTGGTGAGAAGCTCTAAAGATACAAGGGGTGTCTAAAGGGAAGGAAAACATTCCATTCTACTGGGAGTAACCAACTGAGAAACTCGTGTGTGTGTGTGTGTGTGTGTGTGTGTGTGTGTACATATATACATATACATGTGTGTGTACATATATACATATACATGTGTGTGTGTGCACACGTGCATGCGTGTGTGCATGCAAAAGGACTGCACAGAGACATTCTCAGACAAGGCGAGGAAGGTGAGGTGCCTAGAAGACGCTCAGACCACCTGAACTGGCTGAAAGAGCTTTCATGAACTGTTACCAACAGTGGGCTTTGGTGATGTAGCTGTTTTTGAGTCATTTCTGCTCCTGTAGATAAACCCTCACCCAAATTCCTATAACTAACCCCAATAAAACTCATTGGTTCACAAAGCTGGGAAAGTTTTTTGCAAGACTTGCTTTGAACTGCTATCAATTTCTTATCTGGGTGGAAAAATGTTTACTTTTGTCAAAATTTATTTGAACAAAATTTTATTATTGTTGTTGCTGCTGCTGTTGTTGTTATAGTATAATACAACAATATGAAAAATTAATTTACAACAGAAATCAGTGCCACAGTTGTCTCTTAGAGGAGAACCTCTAGGGTATGAAAGAACTTTCTAGATGTTAAACATGCCCAGTGTATTAATAGGAATTTGGAAGACAGAGCCGTAAACATTTATTACATTCATTGGAACTATACACTTACATGTGTGTTTTACTCTGCAATCACAGTCGTTATAACTCATAAAAGTCCAGATCTGAGCTTGGAAAAAGAATAAGAGCTGTAGAGAGGAGTAAAGGGAAGTTTTTCCTGGGCAAACACAGTAGGCATTTTACAAATTGTGTTATAGGGAAGCCATATCCTTGGGAATACTGCTAACAACCTTCCTATTGGGGGCTGGGGAGATGGTTCAATGGGCCAAGTGCCTGCTAAGCAAACATGGGCACCTAATGCTGTATCCCTAGCATTCAACATAAAAAGTCAGGCATGGCAGCTCAAGATGTAATATTAGTACTAGGAGATGAGGACAGGAGGTTTCCCCAGGGCTAGCTAGCCAGCCAGTCTAGCCAATGACTAGACTCCCTCTTCAGTGAAAGATCCTGTCTCAAAAAAAGAAAAGGAAAGGAGAGGAGAGGAGNCACTGTGCTGAGTACTCCATGCGTGCTAGGATCCACTGTGCTGAGTACTCCATGCATGCTAGGATCCACTGTGCTGAGTACTCCATGCATGCTAGGATCCACTGTGCTGAGTACTCCATGCGTGCTAGGATCCATGGTGCTGAGAACTCCATGCATGCTAGGATCCATGGTGCTGAGTACTCCATGCGTGCTAGGATCCACTGTGCTGAGTACTCCATGCGCAGGAATCCATCCTGTCTTGCTCCATGCCCAGAGTAGTTATCAGCCTGGAGCTCCTAATTTACAGATGACAGGCACTGGGGTGTGGAGTTAAAAACTTACCCAAGGCTGGAGAGATGGCTCAGTAGTTAAGAGCACCGACTGCTCTTCTAAAGGTCCTGAGTTCAAATGCCAGCAACCACATGGTGGCTCACAACCATCCATAATGAGATCTGACACCCTCTTCTGGTGCATCTGAAGACAGCTACAGTTACTTAGATATAATAATAAACAAATCTTTAAAACTTTAATCCCAGCACTCAGGGGGCAGAGGCAGGTGGATTTCTGAGTTGGAGGCCAGCCTGGTCTACAAAGTGAGTTCCAGGACAGCCAGGGCTTTACAGAGAAACCCTGTCTCGAAAAAAAGAAAAAAGAAAAAACTTACCCAAAGCTACTGAGCAAGAGTAAAGCTATTGCCCAATCACAGAGACCCTGGAACTGGAAGCTCTGGGTAAAGCAGTTGTGTCCAGTGAGGAAGGAGAAAGCTTTCCTGTCACAAAAGCTGTACAGCTGATAAGACCTCTTCACAGCGCTGAGCAGATGCTGGGAAGAAAAGGAGGACCTGAGGGTTGGTCATCAGCATCCATATAAAAAGCTGGCAGTGGTTGCGCACCAGTGATCCCAGCACTGAAACGTAAGGCAGAGAAGAATGGAGGAAGACATGTCAGCACAGACACAGCCACTCACTCATCAATACGGTAGGCTTTGATGACCTTCCCCTCTTATTAATTCGACATCATTTGTTTTCATAGCTTAAAGGGAATCTTACTTTGGTATCTGTTGTTTACTTTTGGTGAGTCTCTCTCTCTCTCTCTCTCTCTCTCTCTCTCTCTCTCTCTCTGTATGTGTGTGTGGCGTGTGTGTATTTGTGTCTGTGTGTGCCTGTGTGTGTTCATGTCTGTGTGTGTCTGTGTACATCTGTGTGTATCCATGTGTATGTGTTCCGTTGTGTGTGTGCACACAAGCCCATACAGGCATATATCTGTATGGGTACCTATGCACAAATCAGATGTCAACCTTGGGTGCTGTTCCTCAGGAACCACTGTGTGTATCTGTGTGTGTGTGTGTGTGTGTGTGTGTGTGTGTGTGTGTGTGTGTATGTGTGCGTGTGCGTGTGTGTGCATGTGTGCACACATGCCCATGCAGGTACACATCTGTGGGGTACATATACACAAGTCAGATGTCACCCTTGGGGGCTGTTCCTCAGGAACCGCTCACCTTATTTTTGAGACAAGGTCTTTCGGTGGCCTAGTGCTCACCAAGTAGGCAAGGCCAGTGAGCCTGAGAGATTTGCCCTTTTGCCTCTTCCACTGAGATCACAAGCATGCACCACCATACCCAGCTTTTTCACATGAGTTGTGGGACCAAACACTGGTCCTCATACTTGTGCAATACATGTTTTACATACCAAGCTACCTTGATCTGATTGTTGTATACATTCCTTCTGGCTAACTTTAGAAGTATAAATTCCTATATGAAACATATATGTTACAGTAGTCAGAGAAAACCCTACTATGTGTGAGATAGCCCAAAGCTTTACTGTCACATTTTGCAGCACTCTACTCTGAAATACAGAAAGCTAAAAAAAGCTGCCATCCACTTCAAATGTGGAGCAGGACAGAGAGACGACTCGGAAGTTACAGTGCCTTGTGCTCTTGCAGAGGACCCACCACCCACGCCAGTCATCTTACAACTGCCTGTAACTCCAGCTCTAGAGGCCCTGAAGCCCTCTTCTAGTCTCCATGGGCATCTGCTGCCATGTACACAATACACACACACACACACACACATACCATATATATATATATATATATATATATATATATATATATATATATATATATATATATATACACATATATTTTTTTTAATTCTAAAACCTCAAATGGAATTTGTATGCAACATGTATTTTCTAAGTCTAGAAACTCAAATGTAATGTCTGTGCATACACAAAATAATGTCAGGAGGAGCAGCCTTGGGGAAATTTGGGAAAGAGCAAAGTTCGCAGACCTGCTCAGGAGACCACCTCCACTCCTGCAGTTTTATCTGGCTTGATGATTATCTTATAATGTAGGAATTGACCATCCATCAATGTTTCCCAAGCAACAATCTGAGAATAAATATATCAGGACAGGGATTCTCAGCAACAGCACTCCAGGAGGCTGCTGGGACATTAACATTGACCGATGGCTGAGACACTGCTCTCTTGGGCTAGAGGGGAACACAGGATGGATGATGGCAGGATGCAAAAGCCAATATTACAGGAAGAGCAGGCTGATGAGACCACACAATAACACCTAAGAAATGCCACAGAACAACAGCATCGGAGACTAAAAAAGGAAGCAGGGCTGAGCAAGCACTGGCATGCACACCAGAGCACACATGTGAAAGCCTGATTTCCCTTCCACTATGTAGGTCCCTGAGATTGAACTCAACTTATTTGGGTCACAGGCAAATGCCTTCACCCACTGAGGCATCTCACTGGTCTGATGCTATCTAACATAAGTGACTTGCACATCCTGAATTCTGGTGCCCGTTTTGGGGGTGAGAGTAGAGGCTTGGAACCAGTGTTCAAAGATACTAGGAGATGATTTCAGTTCATACAATGATAAATTCATAAAGTTATCAATAAATGTGTGTGAAATTATCATGTAAACTGGCACAAAACTCCAGGCATTTGGGGTTGAGACCGGAGGCATCAGAACACAGGCACATGGCAGCTTGACCTTGTCCCGTTGCCTGATCAAGGTTTCTGACTCTTCTTACCTTTGCCTGAGCAGAAGTGTCAGACTCTGTCAGGAGACGTAGCAGGAGAAAAGGGAAGGTAACACGCCAGGCACTGAGGACAAAGAAGCTGACTTCACACTGGAGCAAGGCAGCACTTTCCCGTCCCCCTCTGCAGCCAGGTAAAGCACTCCTCCATCTCTGCTCCAGGGGAACAGCAGAGTGACAGCCAATAAGGAGCCAATATTTTCCCTGCTCCAGGGGAACAGCAGAGTGACAGCCAATAAGGAGCCAATATTTTCCCTGCTCCAGGGGAACAGCAGAGTGACAGCCAATAAGGAGCCAATATTTTCCCCAGAATGTTTTCAAAGGGTTCTAAAGCATTGGAACGAATTCCAATTTTACAGTGGATTGACCAGCCCTATTGATTTTCCTCTGTTCATTTCTGTAAAGATTTTCCTTATTGTATGAGTTGTTCCACCTGCATGTATGTATGTGCACCAGATCCCCATGTAACTGTACTTACAGATAGTTGTGGACTGCCATTTTGGTTGCCAGGAACCAAAACCTCGGGCACTCTTTAGTAGAAGTAAGTACCCTTGACTGATGAGCCAATCATCTCTCCAAACTACCACCCACTTCCCTTTATACTTTTGCTATCTTTCATGATAGAAGCCAAATATTTGACTTCCAAGACTCTCTTGCAGCTAGGGGTAGACATGGAACATAGTACAGAAAGTAGAAGGTTAAGCAGATATTCTGAGAACTGTCTTATTTCAGTGGTTGAAAGGCATATAAATAGGAAGCCTTAAGACAGATAATATTATAGGGATAGAGTCACCTCATGATTATAGAGGCAAGAGAAGAGCAAACACACTAACTCAGACTTAGCTGAAGCACCAAATCACACTCTCCAGAGACAATGTGAGTCCCATTCTCTTTCTCCAGAGACAATGTGAGTCCCATTCTCTTTCTCCAGAGACAATGTGAGTCCCATTCTCTTTCTCCAGAGACAATGTGAGTCCCATTCTCTTTCTCCAGAGACAATGTGAGTCCCATTCTCTTTCTCCAGAGACAATGTGAGTCCCATTCTCTTTCTCCAGAGACAATGTGAGTCCCATTCTCTTTCTCCTTCCTGTCCAAGTTTTCAAAAAGTAGAAAATAAACATGAATTCTAATAGGTGGGTTTTCTTATCATTTTTTAAAAACAACGTATTATATTTTAAGCCCTAAGTTTGCCTGATCCTCCCATTGAGATTTAAATAGGCTTTTTTGAGATATAGTCAGTCCACTGGTTCTCTGAACTGAAAAGGTTCAAAAGGTTTACAAACTATTTCATAAAGATATCTTCAGAGGAAGTTGGGAGAGGATGTTTGTGTCTACAAACAATACTACATCCCATGCTATGTGTTCAGCCTGTACTTCCCTGATATTTTTCACTTAAATGAGCCCTAAATTGAGGTTTATTTAAACTTAAATTGGTTATATTCAGTTTTTTTCCCTTCTTCATCATTCCAACTTCAGGCACTGGTGTACCAAAATCGTTCTACTTTTCCTTTGTGTTAGCATAGCCCTTGGGTCATAGCAATCTTTAAGTGTCTGATGGGTTTAATAGGTCCTTACACTCTGCCTTCACCATAACGGATGTGTCTTCAGCACTATCTAGCCCACTGGGGCAGGTGGAATACTTTTTCCCATCCCAGAAATTGGTCAATAAAACTGAACCTCAGTAACAATTTGAAGGCTCCAAAAAGAAGCCCTGATGAACATGAGGCAGTTTTTGCTCACTCTGTTATACATCTGCAGTCACAAAGATAAAATCATGACCCAGGATTGAGTCCAGGTACTCAATTGCCCAAAACCATAAAGCACACAAAAGAAACCTAAGCTCAAACCCTTTCTTAACAACCCAAGTTTTGATTATGACTCTGTTCCAGCTGTTCTGTCATGTACTGCAAAGCCATGTAGACAATTTACAAATCATCACTGTGTGCCCAAGCCATGAGACAGAAGGCACAATTCCCTAGATGTCCCCTGCCCAGAAACCATCAGCATCTGGAAACCTGATTCTGCAATTATCATTTCATCTCTCAGCCAAATTGATGCCTAGGCTGGGAATGTAAACTCAGTGTTGTAGTGCTTGCCTAGCGCAGTGAGGCTCTGGTATAATCATAATCCACAGCAACACACACACACACACACACACACACACACACACACTACAGATAAGTGTGGTATTCGTTTATGCATTAATTCAATAGACATGCACTGACCACATTTTATATATTAGGCAGAGGGAACAGAGAAAGGCAGGTTAGTCCCCACCTCCATGAAGCCGATAGTCTAGTCTGTGTGCTTAAAAGTGAGGAAGAAGCACTAACTATATGAACAAATATAATAAATGTAAAAAAAAAATCTAACCAAGTACAAAAAAGCATTAGAGGATAAGGAAGCACCACTGGGTTTGGTTATGGACCCTTCCCTTCCAACAAGCAGATATTAGAGCAAAGAACAAGTGGACATCACAGGAGAGAGCCATGAGTGTCTAGGAAGAAAGGGTTAAAGTAGAATAGTCAGTGCAAAGGCTTAAGGAACATCAAGGTCTTTGGAGCCAGAGTTAAAGAAATAAGGGGAAAGTAGTGGAAGGGGAGGCTGGAGCTGAACAGGGGTCCTCAATACAGGCCTGCTGGGAACTAGCAAGAGCCTAGACATACACACACTGCAGCTGTCTGTATGGTGCAGACCTATTCTACGTCTGCACTATGTAAGATACTCTCTGTATACTTCCCATCACACAAATTGCGGGCTGAGATACTGTCCCACCACCCAGTGAGCTTGATCCCTAGAACCCAAGATGAGCCAGGTGTGGTCGTCTTCTGTCATCCCAGCGAGGATGAGGTGAGAAGCAGAGGAAGGCAGAGCTCTGAAGACCAGTGTGAAGACCATGAAGTTCCAGGCCAATGAGAGACCGGTCTCAGATAAAATGCCAGACTGGCACTGGGGTGTCCTCTGGCCTTGGCACATGCCCCACGCATGCACATGCTTTTACACAAACAAGCAGGCACATATGATTCAAAAATGAATGGGTAAACAGACACAAGCTGCTTACTGAGTGTCAAGTATAATCAGAGTTTCTAGAAACCAAGGCCCATTTTACATTCTAAATCGACAGCCGTATGGGAGGGGGTGTGTGTTTAAATCTCTGGCCTTTTCTTTTTTAGTTCAAGATGAAATAAATTCCTGATTGCATGTGAAGCACATGAAGACTGTGTAAACAGCACATTAAACTCAATCACTCTCATGGGGGCCTGTTTTCTATTCTACCTGGGAGGTTGAAAAATGCAACTTTTAATTTCTAAAATGGTATCTCACACAATCATCGCAATTATCATGCTATTCAACTCCAGAGGTAATTTAAACCATGGGTCAGTTCTCCAGCAAACAATCTATTTGTAATATGCAATTTGGGCTTGGATTGCAAGGATAAATATTATCCTCCAAACAAATTCAAGTTAAAAGTAATTCACAAATAATGGTATGAAAAGAACATAAATAGTGTGCAGACAATATAATTGAAAAAAATAAAAATTTTTGAAGCAATGAGAATCAATAATAGTTCTAAAAGATGGTGAATAAAATGGAGAGGAGGCCCAATGGTTAAGAGAACTTACTGCTCTCCCAGAAGTTCTAGGTTCGGTTCCCAGCACTCAAGCTAAGCAGCTCCAGGAGCATCCAATACTCCCTTCTGGCCACTGAGGACACTGCATACACTTGACATACAAATAAATCAAAAGATTTAAATCTAAACAAAAGATTGCAAAACATAAAATACATATCCAGATGTGACATATATGACCTAGAACATGTGTAGACATGTGCTTGTGTGTTTCCAGGGTGCATGTGGTGGGGACGGGTGTCTAAGAACAAGTGTCACCAAAATGTTTGGGTTTGACATGAAAGAACAATAGATGCTTAAATGCAAAAATAATGATGGATATGCACCTCCCCCAAACATCACCTCTATTTGTAAATGCTACCTCATGCCAGATGCTGAGAAAAGTGTTTCACAGATTTTGAGCTCGAAGCACCTAGGATGGATTACTTCTCTAACTTACAAATGTAGCTGGGTGTAGTAGCACACACGTTTGATCCCTACACTCAGGAGGCAGAGACAGGTGAATCTCTGTGAATTCAAGACCAACCTGGTCTGCAGAATGAGTTTTAGGCCAACCACGGTAGCATAGTGAGACCCTATATCTAAAATATGTTTCTTATGTATTATACATTATATATATTATTTATGTGCACATATTATAAATATTATATAAAAAGAGAGGAGGAGGGAGAGAGAAACTGAATTGTTTCAGAGGAAAGGGTGGTTTTCTCATGATGAAGTCAGTGTGACATTATCAATCCTAAGGTCTGCCTGTGTCCATGCATATCCTTACCCTGGCCTCTCCTTTTCAGATGGAATTGAGTTTTGCAATGTTCTGCCTAATATTCACAGTCTTCCCTGCTGGGTTTATTTCAAGCTCTTCATTCATGCCTAGTAGAAATGGAACCCAGACTATAGGGGGCCCTACCCTTGTCAGAGTAAAAAACTAGTCTATAGGAGGTGCATTCCCAAGTTTATTTTCGTCTCTTGGACCGATGAATTGGTCTTTAAAAAGGAAAGGAAAATGCTGTGTGCATTTTTTCAGATCTGTACTCTTTTTAAAAATTATACTATTTATTAATATCACTGAGTGGGGTGTGCACATGCCATGGTGCACACGTGGAAGCCAGAGGGCAGCTTTGTGGGGCTAGGCAGCTCCTCCCATCTATCCACGGATCCAGGAGATCACATTTACACCATCAGACTTTCACAGGAAATACTTTTAGATGCCGAGCCATCTCACCTGCTGGCCTTTGTGTGTGTGTTCCTGAAATGGAGACAGATAATATAAGGATGACAGAAAACAGATCATTCTCTTTCCCATGCAAACAAACACTCCTCAGTAAAATACCAGCAACACAGACAGAATCCACCAGTGCCCAGACACTGCAACACAGAATCCACCAGTGCCCAGACACTGCAACACAGAATCCACCAGTGCCCAGACACTGCAACACAGAATCCACCAGTGCCCAGACACTGCAACACAGAATCCACCAGTGCCCAGACACTGCAACACAGAATCCACCAGTGCCCAGACACTGCAACACAGAATCCACCAGTGCCTAGACACTGCGGTCACAGTGAGTTTCCCACAATGGCACCCAGAGCACACTGTTGATGCTGTGGAAATGAAATTTCCCCTACAGGCTCTCTACTTCATGGGCACGGTGGACTGAACCTTGCACTGTGCCTTTCTTCCTTAATTCTTTTTTCTACAATGGAAAAGCCTGCCCTCAGCTGTAGTCAACGTGGTCCTCGTTACAGTTATCTTACCTGGTCTTCTTGACATCATCTTCTTATCTGGGTCTATTTTCCTTTGACACGGGGTAACAACTTTTGTTAATTTCTTCTGAGAAGATGGGTGTGATGGGAAGAGAAAGACAAGAGGACACAGTTTCTGGTACCCAAGGAAATGGACTGAGCCATCTGGCAACCTGACTCTGAAGTGAGAGGTTGAACAGAATCCCCCAAGGTCAGAAGCAGAGTGGGCATTTGAATGTCTAATGTACGGTAGACAGACAGACAGACAGACAGACAAACAGAAGTGGAGATATTTAGGGAAATTTGTAGGAGGTGGGAGAAGGAAGAGGTGCTAGAAGGTGAGTGAAGAAAGCGCACCACATACTTCAAGGAAAATCTTTGATGAAATCGTGACAATAAAAAATGGAATACACTATTTTTTAAGAACTAATAAATACCCTTTCTCTTAAGCATTTAACCAGTTTCTATTGCTTATAACTGAAGCTCTAACTAGTACAGATGTGTGGTAACATGGGGGACGAAACCTCCTAATCACCATCAGTTATTCATTTAACATTTATGGGATGCCTTAAAAAATATAGCCTTGTATACAGCAAATAGGATCATTTTAGAAAAACACTGTTCAGGTCTTCTGTCATGAGTTTTTACAACAAAAACAAAAAGCTGAGCCATGTATCTGAACTAAAAATAAAAGTGTGTTTTGTTTTGTTTTGTTTTGTTTTGTTTTGTTTTGTTTTGTTTTGTTTTGTTTTAAGACAGGGTTTCTCTGTGTAGCCCTGGCTGTCCTGGAACTTGATCTGTAGATGATGCTGGCCTCCAACTCAGACCTTCCTGCCTCTGACTTGCCAATGCTAGGATTAAAGATGCACCACCATGCTCAGCAATGCATGATTGAATTGAAGTTGAATTCAGTCTATCACTAGTGGTCATCATAGTAAATCCATAAACTGGGCACACTTACAAAACCCAAGCTTTCTTGTTCCACACTGCCCTGCCTGGTGTTTATTCCAAGAGCGCTCCTATGGTTTGAAGGTCTTCAACATGTTCCTGCTGTCCCTCAGGACAAAGACTTTTTGCATCTGCACTGCACAGCACATCAGGGAGGAAGGACATAGCAGCAAGCCCTGCTCACTGACAGAGTGAACCCGCCTGACGGTCTTTGGCTTCATCCCAGCTTCTCCAGATGCTGCTAGTCACCTTCTCAGACTCTCCCTCAGCTAGAGAGGGCACAGGACTAGGTCCTGTCTAATAGGAATGTTCTATGTGATTTCTGAGTCTACTAGAAGGAGCTGTTTGGAAAAAGCACCCTCTCTGCCCTTCTGCTGTCCAAGAGCAAATGTAATGGTCAGAGCTGTAGGAACAGACTTGAACTCTGATGTGATCTTGAGAATGAAAGCCATGGAGTGAGCATGGAAGCTTGAAGGAATGAAGTCCCAAACAACTGACAACTGTGTTACTGCTACACCCTGGTGCATGTCTGTCTGTCTGTCTGTCTGTCTGTCTGTCTGTCTGTCTCTCTCTCTCTCTCTCTCTCTGTGTGTGTGTGTGTGTGTGTGTGTGTGTGTGTGTGTGTGTATGCCTATGAATGTGTTTGTATGTCTATGTGAGCCGTAGCCCTGCACATTCTGCGTCTAAGTCCTCATTGCTAGAGCCCTGGTCTCTTTCCCAAATTTATTATTATTCAAGTTTGTTTATACACTAGGTTGTGGGCATGTTCTTGCCTCTCCCAGAGTCTCTTAATGAACTGAAGGTTTTACAGGAAGAGAGAAGAGAAACTATAGACCTTGCCTAAGGAAAAGGAGGAAGAGGCGTATAGGAAGGAGGATGAAGGAGAGAGGAAAGAGAAGCCAGCAGGGCAAGGTGGCACACACCTGAAATCTCAGGCCTTCAGTGGTTGGGGAGGCTGCAGCAGGCAGATCCAGAGTTCGAAGCCAGCCTGAGCTTCATGGTGAGATCCAGTCTTAGTTGGGGAAGTGTCTCACTGGTGGAACACTTGGCTAGCACACAGGAGGCTCTGGGTTCAAGCCCCACTAAAAACTTGTGTGGTTCTTTCTCTCCATCGGCCATCTCTATGACGTAATTCTGCAAGGAGCTATAAGTTTCCTCCTCATACTCGTCGTCAACTGGGAAACTCAGGGCCCACAGAAGCAAGCCTGAAAGCCATGAAGTCAGCTAGGGTGGGAGTCAATCCTGAAGCCTTGTTGTGAAGAAAAATAGTTGTCAAGTTACGCTTTGAAGGGAGGAAAATAATGAAATCAAGTGAGCACAGCTAAGAGAACTGAAACGGATTATCCTCCTGAAATGGAATGATTAAATATGCTAACACACTCGAGACGCTGTTCTCTGGCCCTAGGCCTTTGTGCGTAATGATTTGTTCTTTGTTTGAGAAATTGTACACTTGTTTGGCAGTGTTTTAAATGATTAAGAAGCAGAGAGATACAGGCCCGCAGAGGAGAGGGAGCAGCGTCATATTTTATTGCAAATCGGGCCTGACTTAAAAGTCAGACCAAGCTTCTAAAAACATGAACTAGGGAGTGAGCTTAGAAATAATATTAATCATTAATAGGGAGTACTTAAGGTTATGAATTCTTCAAGCCTTCAGAAGAACTTCTGGAAATTCTAAGGCCACAGTGAAAGACTGCATATTTTATTCATTGAGGTAGGTGTGTGTGTGTGTGTGTGTGTGTGTGTGTGTGTGTGTGTNTTCATCTTGGCCTGAAGATAACTTGTCTCTTACGCCATCACTGCCTTTCATTACACAGATCAGGACGGCCATGGAGCAGAAAGGACAACTCATTCATTAGGGACAGGGAGCAGAGCAACATAAGGAATACAGTAGGTGCCATAGTTCTGCATTCCCCTGCACATGCACACCACCTGCACATGCACGTGCGCACCTGCACGCACACACACACACACACACACACACACACACACACACACGCACACACACGCACACACACACACTTTCTTCTCTCAGAACAGAGAATTGCAGCTGCTCTCCCACGCTGCTGTGGCAAGTTTTTACTGGTTCCAACTAAGATTTACTGTCAACAGCCACATACATAGCAGCTGTTTGCATTTCTTATCCTCTGCTGCTTCTTGAATGTCAAGCTTGAACAAGCTGGCTGGGCTTGTTTTAGGTGTTAGGGGAGGTTTTTTGCACAGTATCATCTATTCAGCTACCCCTCTTCCCTTCAGCTTTCCTTGTCTGGGGACAGAGAGGATGGATACAGGGCATCACCCAGACAGGGTCAAGTCACTTACTTTGCATCTGATGGTGTGTAATCTTGATTCTGGGAGCACCTCCCCTTGTCCCTTTCCTGATGGCCCCTAGCCTCGTTTTTGTGGTATATGTAGATTTCGGAATGGAGTATGTCTGGATTTGCTGTCCTTTTGGAGCCTAGCTGGGAAAACCACCGATATCGGTCTAAAGGCAGATTTTCCTCTACTCAAGTGTTTTGTCGGTCTTCCCTTTGTTCCTCATTTGTAATCTTGCCTAGGTAGACTTGCTGAATAAGTTCAATGCCCACAGGGACATATTCATCACTGAACGGTGACAGCCAAAGCACCGCTGCAGAGAGAAAAAGAGCTCGGGCTTCTGTCCCCTCAGAGCAGCGGCAGCGACAACCTTGGGGTGTCCACTCTAGGAGTGTGTGACAGAGACAAGGGTCACAGCAGACACCAGGTCTTGTTTTCTGCTGTTGCTTTTGGTTTTTGTTTTGTTTTGACATATCTGTTTTTCCTGTGCGACCTTAAATTGTATATTCAGAGTAGACACTAATGTATTTCTGGATCATTAACTATGATCCCTGGGTGCCATCAAGATAGCTCAGTGAATAAAAGCACATGCTGCCAAATTTCACAACCTGAGTTCAATCCCCAGCATCCCTACTGAAGAATGAGAGAACCAACAAGCTCCTGTGGTTACCTACTGATTCTCACGGGCACACACACACACACACACACACACACACACACACACACCAGGGATGATAGAAGCTGTCTGTGTGTGTCTACCTACTCAGCAAGCAGTTTTAAGCAAACTTCAGGAAGAGAGAGAAGCCTTACTGTGCAAAGGGATAGACTCAAGATTTGACCCTGGCATTTCCGTCTTTGTTAAATGGAATTTTTCTAAGCAAAATATTGTTTTCTGACTCTTATGACCCTTCCTGCCAGAAACTCAGCTCCATGCACCTGAGGAGCACAGGGACTCCCCAGCAACTGTCACAAGCCAGGCCCTGAAGGCATTCCTACTAACAGCCAGTGTGGACCATTACTGCAGCAAGCCATTACTACTCCAAGTGATCTCCCTGTAGTAAGTCAACACTCCCTCTACTCTGCCCTTTCTAAAGGGTTGTGACTACTCTTAGTCTCACTGTAAGAATGAAAACGCTGAAGGCCTGCGTGAGGAGCCAGCACACAGCTGCTAATGACAGGCAGGGACTGCGGGCAGCCCACGCACATCTGTCCTCAGGATGCCTGTGCTGAGTTTCAGTGTATGTGGAGCCTCCAGCTAGGGCTTCAACCAAGATGAGGTCAAGGAAGGTAAATTCCCCACACAGGCCACAAAGAAAACATATCAACCTCTGTGCAAAGCAAGCATCAGAGAAGCACATTGCTGGTGCAAACACAGAAGCAAAATGCTGGCCCAAACAAGTTTGCTACCAGTCCTTTCAGTCAGTGTAACAACGAGTGGCCATTGTCAACATCTGGCTCTTGCTACAGCAGAACTGAGTATACCTCGTTAGCCTGCTGACCTCTGGACTTCTGGTCACCTATAACAAGCTGTAATGTTTAATCCACTATTTGCTACGTGCAGCCAAAGGCATCCTTAATGAGAAATCTAGCAGTAGAACTTCTGAGGTCTTTCAAGAGGAACCCAAGAATGTTATTCAAAGATTATTTATATCCCGGATTGCACAGGCAGAAGCTTGGACTGCTCTCCCCAGCGTCATGTAAAGAGCGTCTCCAGAGTCATGTAGGAAAGACTGGGAAGCTGAGAGGAGGACTTTAAAGCTACTGTAATTTTCAGCTTATAAAAAAAATAAAGTGTAAGGCTGTAGCTCTAGCTCAGTCAGTAGAGTGTTTGCCCGGCATACACAAAGCCCTGAGCTCCAACCCCCGCGCCATTCCAGCACTCAGGAGATGGAAGCAGTATGGTCAGAAGTTTGAAGTCATCCTCAGATGTACCTTATCTCAAAAACATAAACAACTAAAAATAAAGAAAAGGGGAGGAGAAGAGGGCCAGTGAGAAGTGGAAGGGAAGAAGGGGAGAGGGGAGAGAAAAGGGTAAAGGGAAGGGAAGGAGGGGAGAGAGAAGAGGGAGGAAGGGGAGAAGGGGGAAGGGAAGGGGGAGGAGGAGAGAGAGGAGGAAAGAAAAAAAGGAGAGAAAAGGGGGAGGGGAAGGGGAGAGGAGGAAAGAGAAGGGGAAAGGAAAGGGGGAGGAGGGGAGAGCGAAGGGAGAGGGGAAGGGGAGAGGGGAAGGGGGGGAAGGGGGCAGAAATTTTGGCCCAAGGCCATTTGTGGATGTCATATACTGGACCCTGAGGTTTTTTCCTTCTTTCAAGGCAGTAAGGGCTGTCCCTGGTGGATTCAAGAAGCTTGACGTTTTCTTGTTGGCACCATTCAACCACATTCATGCTTTCCTGTTCTATTCCTGTGACTACAGGTACTACTGACCAAAGGAAACTAAGGAGGATTCTAATATGTGTTTTCCTTTGAGGTTGAATTTCTCACCAGGACATTACAGATGCTGCTTTTGATGATGTTGGGAGGTGACTCCTTCTCTCAACCCTACATCCCCAGAGCCTGTGTGTGTATCTTCCTATCTCCCCAAGTCAGAGAAGATTCTCAGCAGGTTTGGGACTTGGCCTCAGCAGTGACTGGGAAGGTCTCTTTATTGCTTGTGTTGCTGTGGGTTATTGGTGAGAGAACATACAGACAAAGGATTTTATAAGAATAATCCTGTCAGAGTTGGATGTTTTAGCTGTGTGCAGACTTCGTATATCTGAGTAGGCTCTCTGTCTCCAACTAGTGCAGTTGTATAAATAGACTGGTCCCTATTCTCTCAATTCTGTCTCTTAACTGATGGTGTCTGGGTCAGTATAAGAAACTGTATGTAACAGGGTGATGAACCTGTCTTCTCTATCCTGCCATCCATCCTAGCCCACCAGCACCTCCTTCCTCAAACTTTCACCCCCACCCTTCCCACTAACCAATTAAACAAGGTGTGGGGAAAACTATGAGGCCTTTGATGCAATCTTTACATGGTTTATCCTTCAGGGCAGGATGAATCTCTGAGAACCAGGAAAGCCTTCCTACAGCTCAAACCTCCATGGTTCAGGAGACACAAGGAAAGGGCCAAAGGTACACTGAAGAGGTGGTTGGTTTCAAGAGCCCTTAAGGCGATGAGCCCTGATTATGGCGTCCATGAGGAGATGAGGGACGGCCAGCAGCCTCCTTGAAGTGGCTCCCAGCAAAGGTGTTGTTAGGAATGAGGGTTCACAAAAGGGAAGTGGACATCTGCATTCACCAGTCTCTGCTTTCTGACTGAGGATGTGACATGCAAGGCACACATCTGACACTTCTGTTGCCATGCCTTCATCACCATGACAGACAGTAAACTTTCTTAAGTTTGTTGGTTATTTTATCATAGCAAAGAGAAAGGTGCACAATGCAGATATCAAAAAATAATTACTAGCATTGATGCTTTTATTAGCATTGATACTTTTATTAGCATTGTTAATATTATGTAAACATTATCAGTATTTCATATTGCTAGTTCTATCCATATAAAAGATGAATTCTTTGGGTAGCCACACCCTCCTTACTTCTGTCTGTCTTTCCTCCCCTTAAGTATGGTTATGACCTTCAACTTGCTTCAACCAGAAGAATGTGGCAAGGTGACAGCATATACCCAATTGGAGGGTTACAGTACACAAGACTGTGGCAACAATTTTGCTGACATCTGTCTGCCCTTTGTTTACACATCCTTTGAAGACAGAAAAGACATACTAGAAATCCTGTGTTGGAAGGAGCTTCGAGTGAGTAAAATGGGAATCTAGGGCTGGAAAGATGGCTCAGCAGTTAAGAGGCCTTGCTACTTAAGCATGACAACCAGTATTCAGATTGTAGCACTCTGGTAACACGCCCAGTCCCACAAACAGCTGATTTGATGCCCTCTTCTGGCCATTGTATGTACCTGTGTCTATGTGCACATACCCACATAATCTTAATTTAAAATAAGTCTTTTTTTTTTAAGGGAGGAAAAGAAAAGGTGACTTGTCCTTAATTCTTTTTGTATTTTAGACAGTCTCCTGGAAGTCACAGAGATCTGCCTGCCTCTGCTTCCCAGGTGCTGGGATTAAAGGCATTTCCCATCACGCCTCCCTGCCTTGTCCCATTAAGTATTAACAACCAGTTTTCCAGCAAAAACCATAAAATAAGCCATCTTCCCCACTTTTCAAGTATAATTTGCCTTCTCAGTATTTCCACCACAAATGATACTTTTGATTGCTAAGAAGTTCTGTGCTAACCAGAATCCTAACTAGCTAGAATGGATGGTGTTGGGTTAAGAGGCTGCAGAGGAAATCTTGCCCAGTGGATCCTAACCAAGGTGCTCATAAAACCAACACCAGGATCTAATTTGCTGAGACCCGAGGGGATGCATCTCTAGAGAAATGAGGGAGAGGGAGCGCCCATCTCGCAGCTGCTGCGGAACCAAGCGCAGCCTTAACTGCAGAGATAAACAGCTTCTCACAGCCATAAATACTTTTTTTTCTCTCTTCAATGAGCGCTGGGGGATGAGAATCTGGTTATAATTGGATGTGTTGCAATATTGCTTTTCATTTACAATTACAGCACGGAGGAAATGAAAAGGAATGGCGTAAGGTTTGAGAGCAGCAATTAGACATGGTGCTCATCACGGGCCGCTCCTCTCCCCTTCCCCCACCCGCTCTCCACCAGGTACCTGCAATGCGGGAACTAGGTAGGTGCCCCAGGAAGGGGAAGGCTCTGTGACATTAGTACTATGGTCCTTCCTCTGGCTGACTTTCAATAAAGGGCAGAATCATTCAGCTTTTAGCCTGGGTTTTACCCATCTCTGACAGTTTTTGACATAATTATCCACACACAGGAGTGGAGAAGAAAAATGATAATTGGGTGGTAGACCGCTTGCCCAGCATGCACAGAGCCCTGGGTTTGATCTCGAGCACCGCATAGGACTAGGCATAGTGATTCACACCTGTAATTCCACACAGGAGGTGGGAAGGCAATCAGAAGTTCAAGGTCATGCTCTACTACTTAGGAGCTCTAGCCAGCTTGGTGGGATCCTGTTGCAGAACAAAAACTTTGCATAAGGAGGCATAAGCTGAAATCCCAGCACAGGAGTAGACAAGGCAGGAAACTGGCTTGTTCAATTCCAGCTTAAGCTACACAGCAAAAACTTGCCTCAAAACAAATATATATATATATATATATATATATATATATATATATATATATATATATATATATACATATACATGTGTGTTTATATATTTTATAGACTATATATTGTCATATATATAATATATATTGCACATAAAATTACATTCAGAACATAATGTTTAAGAGAGGCAGTAGCTTACTGTCCTGCTGGCTTGTGTATGCTAGGTTTGTTACATGAGGTGCTAATTCCATAGGTTCATGGGTCACTCCTCAGGGCTCAAACTTGAAGCTGACAAGCGAAGGACACTGGCATGGTAGGTAAAAGCTACCTTGATTCAAGAAATGAGGGAAATGGGCTTCTTGGTAGGAGAGCCCACGGAAGTGAGGTGGGCTTCAGTTTCCCTGGTTCTGTCTCTCCCAGTCTCTGTGGGTCTTCATGCCACCTGTGCTTTTGTGACTCCATACTGCTGTTTCCAGAATCCAGCCTGTTCTACGTCGCAGCTACTGTGATTATAAATTTAATTTAGACTTTCCTCTCATGTATATAATTGTCTTTAGAAGGGAATTCAAAATCGATATATCACACTCTCATACTTTATTGGTTAGGGTTGAAATAAATGTGTTTATGTGGCTCCACACTGATTGCATTTTCAATAACATGTTTTAATGATAGTTTCCCTTTTGCATCCAAAATATTTTAAGGCCATGAAGTGTTGGACAAATCGTAGCTGCTGCAATGAGCCATTGCAGCAGACAGACCATACACAAACTTGGAGAAACTGACTGGAGCCATGAAGGGTGTGGTTTTATAGACTCACAGCAAGACACTTGTCTACACTGAGCCTGTCTCTGGACCGATGCATACATTTGAATATACACTAAGAGTTCTGGTGAATGAGTGAAATTCTGCCCACAGTAAGAAAAAGAAAGAAACTAAACCAGACCTGGAAGTACATGTTTGCAAAACCCAGGAGGCTGAGACAAGAGAATCTTAAGTTAAAGGCCAGCCTGGGCAACTTGATGAGACTGTCTCTTAAAAAACTAAAACCAGGGTTGTCTTGGGCCTGGGGAGATGGCTCAGATAGTAGTAGCCTTGCTGTGCAAACACGAGAACCAGAGTTCAGATTCCCAGCACCCATGTTAAAATCTGGCTGGGGGCACTGGCAGATCTCAGCTTTGAAAGAAGTGGAGACAGTGAGTCCCCCAAAACAAGCTGGCTATCCAGATAAGCCAAAATAATGAGCTCTGGGTTTATCAAGGATTGGTGCCCCAATATTTAACCTTTCTCAACCCAGGGCATCCATAGCTACATGGAGATAAATGAAAAGACTCCTGTACACACATATACATGCAAATACGCATGCACACACCCCCCCCCCACACACACACACAAGATCACCCTGTCTCAGAATAAAAGTTTATGGTATCCACAAGAGGCGAGAGCGATCCATCACCTTCATCGAGGTGGCATGGCCTCTAAACACCTGCAATTCAGGCAGTGAGGCAACAGCAGCTGCCACCAAAATAGCAGCCACAAGTGCTATACCCTACTCAGGCAGTGACAGTCTGCAGCTCTCCTTACTACATACAACACATGCTTGGCATTGATATCACTATCTTAATGCTGCTGTTTAATTGGTCCTTAATAAAAGCTCTGGCTTTCCACATTAATTACAATAGTGATTAGCAACTATTGGCCTCACAGCTCATCATGGTTTAAACAGAAACAAGCAAACAGACAACAACGACAAACCCCACCAAGTCTCTGGATTGATTAGGAACTATATTCAGCACTGACTGGCAAATCCCTGAAAGACTGCACAGGCTTAAGTGAACTGGCAGTGTCTCCAGTCAGCAAGATAGGCCAAGGCTACAAGTAAGTAAGTCCTATCCTTCTAGTACTTTCTTAGCATACAGCTTCTATCCATAGGACCGCCTTATGGTGGCAGAATGGCTGCTAGGAACTAGGTAGCACATCCATGTCCAGGCAGGACAAATGGGTGTACTTCTCAACTGATTCGGTTCAGGTCTTTCGCAAATAGAACTCATGTCGCTTTTACTGTCATTGTGGGTGTTTTGCTGACACCATGCTGTTATTTTGGCATGGCAGATAAAGCTATCCTGTGTATTGTCCAGTGTCTGTGTCTCACAGTCTCATTAGTCAGCACATATATGTGGTCCGTGTGTCTGTCCACTCTGGCGCACTCTCTGCTCTTCATCCTAACCCCCCACCACATAGCAGGCAGGTACTGCACCACACTGCCATGTTCACTGAAGGGCTGGATCAGCTGCAGAACAAATGCTATGAGAGAGAAGAGTCTCAAGTCCTACTGGAAGGGATTTCCTTCCAGCCATGTCAAGAAGTCATTAGAGACACCAACTATTTACACCAACATAGCAAAATCTTTCATGGCCAACTTGCTTGCCTTCAGCTGATGTCCCGGTTGATTTTTGTCTAGTTGAAACAAACTAGAGTCACCTGCAATGAAATAAAAATAAAAATAAATGCCTCCATCAGATTGCCTGTAGGCCAGTCTTATAAATGATTGACGTGGTGTGGTTCAGTGCACTGTGATACCACCCCTGGGCAGGTAGCCAGGGGGTATATGAAAACAAGCTGAGCGAGCCATGATGAGCAAGCCAGTAGCATTCTCCCATGGCTGCTGCTTCAGTTCTCTAGGTTCCTGCACACACACACACACACACACACACCTCCTCAGTGTTATTTCACGAGTCTGGTGACTGTTCTTGGTTGTCACTTGACTCCATCTGAAATGATCTAAAACCTAAGTGGCTAAGCAGCCCTGTAAGGGATTGTTCTAATTAAATCATTTGAAGTAGGAAGACTCACTTCCAATTCAGATCTTTTGAGATGGGAAGAGCCACCTTTAATTGGGCCATACTTTCTGCTGGCAGCTTATATAGAGGACATGGAAAAAGGAAGCCCTCTTTGTGCCTGCTTGTTCTTGCTCTCTCTGGCAAGTCCATTCCTTCACTGGCATTAGAGACTGCTTCTTTGGAATTATGGTGAATATTGAAGATGAGCTGAGACACCCAGTTTAGTGGACTGAACAACTACCAGATTCTTTAACCTTCCAGGGTTGGACTAGCTAGATCACTGTCTACAAGCCATTCCAATTAATCTCTTTTATCTATTTATCATCTATCTTTCATCTATCTATCATCTATCTATCTATCTATCTATCTATCTATCTATCTATCTATCTACAGAGATTCAATTCTATCAGTTATATTCCTGTAGAGAAAACTGACTAATGGGGTAACATGACCAGATGAAGGAGCAATTCTTGGTTCCAGTTAATTCTGGGAGTCAGTCCATGTAGTGGCTCAGATTTCTGAAGGGAGTCTGGCCCAACTAAGATGTGAAACTCTGTTTGTTAGCTTTCTAGTTCCTGCCTGGGAACGATGATGTGATAGTAAGAATTCCAGCAGCCACACTGAACCCTGCGAGGCCGTGTCTCTGAAAGCCTACCTCTCAGAAGGAAAATAAGAAGCCTGAGCCTTTGATAGTCATGAAGTTGATTTACCATTTCTAAATGCCAATCTTGGACTTCTACTAGGTTAAACAAATTAAAACCATTATTAATTTAGTTTTCCTTTATACACTACAGAGCCTTATTGTAGCCAACAGAATAACCCTTAGCTTAGAGATTCGGTTTTGCAGATTTGTTGATACACTGACTTGGCAGTTCTCACCCCTAGCATGCAAACATCACCTGAAGGCTCTTCACAGTGTAGATCTTTGCAGTCCATCTGCAGGGATCCTGGCATTCCCTGTGCTGACAGGAGCCTCCCTGGGAATCATCTTCATAATTTTCTTCTTCAGGCCTGCAGCAAAGGAGCCACCAGGAACTGAGTCATCTCTGTTTTCTTTTTTTATGAAGCCAAAAGTTCTACTCCCAAGCACCTCTAAATGTGCCTTTTGCCTGATTTTTCTTATAATTTTTTTGGCAGTGTGCCCTTCCACATCTGCCACCATAAGAGCCCTTGCTAAGTTGCTAATATAGGCTTTCCACCCTGGCGGCGAGCCACGCAACACACACAAACCCAACACAGAAGGCTCTTCACCTTGTCCATGTTTCCCCTTGGTCGTCATTGCCAGAATTGCCTTGGACAAATAGCTCAAAATCACACTGCAGGTTCTGGGGGTGTGAGTAGAGGCTTATGACTTCAATTTTTCTGCCTCTGAAAGACAAACAGAGCTTCTCCCCTGCACTACTGTATCACTGGATTCGTTATCTCTACAGATCAGTCCACACGACAGCCAACCATCAAGTTTTTCCCTTCAATTCCAATCAGACCACATATTTTCCTCTTCTGAGAGGCACACAGCAATCTAATGTCACTGGACAGCAGCTGTTTTTACAGCAGCATCCTTTCTCCTATGCTGTAACTACAGTGTAGCACCCCAGATCTGACTTAAAAATAATTTTCTCTCTTCAGCCCTTAGTTGTACATTTTTCTTGTGGTATTATCAAATACTAGAAGAAACACAAGTGTGTGTGTGTGGGGGGGTGTCTTTTGAGTGTTACTGTGTCAAAGTTTCCTCAAAAGTGAAACATTCCTTACTAGAGGGCAGCTCATTAAGAGGAAGTCCTAAGGAAGGCTTCTTAAGAATCAGGAAGTAGAGCCAGGCAGGACCCCCAGTAGAGGGATAAGAACACCAACAAACCCACAAAACTTTCAATCCAAAGTTTGTCTTGACAGCCGGGCATGGTGGTGCATGCCTTTAATCCCAGCACTCGGGAGGCAGAGGCAGGCGGGTTTCTGAGTTCGAGGCCAGCCTGGTCTACAAAGTGAGTTCCAGGACAGCCAGGGCTACACAGAGAAACCCTGTCTCAAGAAGAAAAAAAAAGAAAGAAAGAAAAGAAAAGAAATGCAGGGACAAAGATGCAGGCAACTGGAGGAATGGCCAAACATTAACCCTGGCCTAATATGAGAGCCATCCCATGGGCAAGAACCAATCCCTGACACTGTTAACGATCAAGTAGGCTTCATCCCAGAGATCTAGGGATGGTTCAACATGCAAAAATCTGCCAGTGTGATTCACCATATAAACAAATATAAAGAAAAACTCATGTGATCAACTCATTAGATGCTGAAAAAGCCTTTGACAAAATCCAATACTCCTTCATGTTAAAAGTATTAGACAGATCAGGATACAAGGCATATACCTAAACATAATCAAAGCAGTATGCACCAAGCCAATAGCCAACATCAAATTAAATGAAGAGAAACTCAAAGCAATTACCCTAAAATCAGGAACAAGACAAGGCTGCCCATTCTCTCCAGAACTATTCAATACAGTACTTGAAGTTCTAACTAGAGCAATAAGACAACAAAAGGATAACAATGGGATACAATTGGAAAGAAATAAGTCAAGGTATCTCTATTCACAGATGATATGATAGTGTACATAAATGACCCCCAGAATTCTACCAGAAAACTCTTACAGGTGATAAACAACTTCAGTGGACTGGGTGAATACAAGATTAAGCTTAAAAATCAGTAGCCCTTCTATATGTAAACAACAAAAAGACAGAGAAAGAAATCAGGGAAACAGCACTCTCCATAATAGCCACAAATAATATAAAATATCTTGGTGTAACTCTAACCAAGCAACCTGTATGATTTGAAAAAAAAAAAAAGTAAGACTTTGAAGAAGAAAAATTGAAGAAGATATCAGAAGATGGAAAGATTTCCCATGCACATGGATTGGTAGAATGAACATAGTAAAAATGGCCATCCTACCAAAATCTATCTACAGATTCAGTGCAATACCCATGAAAATTCCAACACAATTATTTACAGACCTTGAAAGAGGAATTCGTACCTTCATATGGAAAAACAAAACACATGAGATAGCTAAAACAATCCTGTACAATAAAAGAATGTATGAAGTTATCACAATCCCTGATTTCAAGGCATACTACAGAGCTATAGTAATAAAACCACACAGTATTGGCATAAAAAGATTAACATGTTCATCAATAGCATCAACCTGAAGACCACATACCTTTAGACACCTGATTTTTTGATAAAGAATTCAGAAATACGCAATGGAAACAAGAAAGCATCTTTAACAAATGGAGCTAGACTAACTGTATGTCTGCAGGTAGAAGAATGCAAATAGATCCATATATATCAAACCTGAAGAAAACTCTAGTCCGAGTGCATCAAGGACCTCAACATCAAACCAGATACACTGAACTTGTTAGAGAAGAAAGTGGGGAATACCTTTGAATGTGCTGGTACAGGAGACAACTCCCTGAATAAAACATCAGTGACACAAGCACTAAGATCAACAATTAATAAATGGACCTCATGAAACTGAAAAGCTTCTATAAAGCAAAGAACACTGTCAATAGGACAAAACAGCAGCCTACAGAATGGGAGGAGATTTTCACCAACTCCACATCTGACAGAGGGTTACATTCCAAAAACTATAAGGAACTCAAGAAAGTAGATATTTAAAAAAAAACAAATAATTCATTAAAAATAGAGTACAGATGTAAACAGAATTCTCAAATAGCTGAGAAATACTTAAAAGAATGTTCAACATTCTTGGCCATCTTGGGAAATGCAAATCAAAACAACTTTGAAATTCCATCTTACACCTGTCAGAATGGCTAAGATCAGAAACATAAGTGACAGCTCATGCTGGCATGGATGTGGAACAAGGGCAAAACTCCTCCATTGCTGGTGGGAGTGCAAACTTGTAAGGCCACTTTGGAAATCAATATGATGGTTTCTGAGAAAATTGGGAACACCTCTACCTCAAGACTCAGCTATATCTCTTCTGGGAATATACCCAAAGAACACTCCATCCTACCACAAGGACACTTGCTCAACTATGTTCATAGTAGCTTTACTCATAATAGCCAGAAACTGGAAACAACCTAGATGTCACTCAACAAAAGAATAAAGAAAATGTGATCCATTTGCACAATAGAGTATTACTCTGCTGTTAAAAACAATAATGACATCAAGATTTTTGCAGGCAAATGGATGGAACTAGAAAAAAAATCATCCTAGTTGAGGTAACCTAGACCCAGAAAGACAAACATGGTATGTACTCATTAGTTGATATTAGCTGTAAATAAAAGATAATAATGCTACAATCCACAGATCCAGAGAGGCTAAGTACCAAGGAGGGCTCCAGGGGTAAAGCATAGATCTCCCTGGAAAGGGGAAATAGAATAGATTTTTCTGGTAGACTGGAGGTAGGTGGGGAAGGGAACAGAAGAGATCAGACAGGTGAGGGGGCAGAGGGAGAGTACTTGGAGATATGAATGAAAGGGAGGGGGAACATTTCAGGGACAAGATAGAAACCTGATGCAATGGAAATTCCCAGGTATCTATGAGTCACCCTAGCAAAAATTTCTAATAATTCAACATATGAGGCTAAACTGGCCATCTTCTGTTACCAGCAAAACTTCCATTAAAGGGTTCGAGACACCAACCTAGCCACAAAACCTTCAACTTACAATTTGTCCTGCCTGCAAGATGTGCTGGGATAAAGGTGGTGCCAAACTTGTGGGAGCGATCATAAAATGACTGGTCCCACTTGAGATCTATGCCATGAGAGGGAACTCATGCCTAACACTGCCTGGAGGGCCAGAAACCAGAGGTTGGCTAGTTCAGAGACCTAGGATATAACCAAACATGACCAGCAAGAACAAAACAAAACCAAAAAGCCAGCAAAAAAATTCCTAATGATACTCTGCTATACTCATAGTCCAGAGCCCAGCATAGTAGCCTCAAAGAAGCCTTATGCAGCATCTGATGGAAACAGATACAGAGACCCACAGCCAAACACTAGGTGTGACTCAGGGAATCCTGTGGAAGAGGGGGAGGAAAGATTGTAGGATCCAGAGATGTCGAGAACACCACAAGACAATAGCTCACAGAATCAACTCACCAAGACTCATTGGGGCTCAAAGAGACTGAACCAACCATCTGGAAGTCATTATGGGTCTGACTTAGGTCCTCTGCATATATATGGTTGTGTAGCTTGGTGCTCTTGTGGGACTCCTAACAGTGGGAGTGGGGACTGTCTCTGACTCTGCTGCCTACTTTGGGGACCCTTTTCCTCTTACTGGGTTGCCTCATTCTTTCTTATTATGAGGAGAGGTACCTAATCTTACACTAACTTGGTGTGCCGTGTTTGGTTGATATTCCTATAAGGCCTTCTCTTTTCTGAAGTTATCCAGAGGAAGAGTGGATCTGGGGGAGAGGGGACATTAGGAGGAGGGACTAGGAAGAGAGGAGGGAGGGGAAACTAGGAGAAGATTCAAAATTCAAAATTAGGAGAAGAAAAAAGAATGTTTTGTCTTAGTTTCTCTTCCTATTGCTGTTGTAAAATACCCTGAAAAAAAAAAAAGATTGAGGAGAATGAGTTTATTCTGGCTGGTAGTTCCAGGTGACAGTCGATCACGGTATAACAATCATAGTGGCAGGAGCTTCAGGCAGCTGGTCACATTGCATACAGTCAGGAAGCAGAGAGCAGTGAATGCTGTGGTTCATCTTGGTTTGCCCATTTTATACAATCCAGGATGTCCTATGTGGGGAACGGTCCCTTCCAGGGTTAAGATTAATCTTCCCATATCAGTTCGCATAATGAAGATAGTCTGCCACAGGAATACCCAAAAGCCAGTCTCCCGGGTGACTCTAGTTTCCATCACGTTGACAATTAATGTTTGCCATTAAATTTTCACTACACTTTAGCAACAGAGATCCAGAAGACACTGGCTCTGGTTCTAATGTCTTTTGTCTCACTTTTCATTGCTTTCCTGAATGAAACTCACATCTAAAATGACCCTACTGACTTTCCCACCCAGGCTCCCCCTCACATCCAATCCCCAGCTTAACCTCCCTAAAGGAATCAGCATCCCTACAAGTGCCTGACTGTTCCAGGAGGTCATTCTTCAGTACCAAGATCCTGATGGGGAGAACCAGGGGATCGTAAATAATATAGAAGACGTGGAAGTTGGAATCAAGAATTCTGCACAATTTGTGCCAACAAGTTTATTGAGAAGTACAGAGTCTTATTATACAATATTTGCTGGGGACAAATGGGACAGAGTCAAAAGAAAACTGTCACAGAATAGGATGAAGTCAGCAGGAAGCTTCAAACAATGTTGCACAAACAGAACACAAGGCATCCCACCTGTGCCAATGGCCAAGCACACAACAGCCTTGGGATGGATTGACATACCCGCTTAAGTGGAAAGAGCTGGGTTCCCAGTGTCTTAAATCCAAGGTCCCCCAAGGCCCCTAGCAGGCATGTTCCTGATTTTAGACAAGGAACTATGTTCCTTCTCCATACATGGGGACTCAGGGAAAGCCTTGGATTGCCCTGGCTCCCAGCAGATGATCTACCTGCACATCTAAGAACCCTTAATTCTCTCTTTTCTTCCCCTCTTGCTCACACACCCAAATCTTTCAGTACACCTGTTGTTCTTCCCAGATAGTTATCAAAATCATTCCTTTCTCAATGCCTCACAGGGCTGCCTTTCTCAAATTCACCATCATTGTCCAAATACATCATGCATAAGCTTCCTGTTTGGTCTTGGAGTTTCCGTGCTTGTCCCTCTACCTGAATTAGGAACTTACCATCACAGTCACATGCCACATAATTTCGCTTCAGTTAACAATGGATTGCATACACCATGATGATTTCAGGAGGTGATAACACAGCAACTAGAAAGTGGTTGCAACTGTAGAAAGCAGAGTGTGATTGGAGGAAACCCATCACTGACAGAGTATCCACAGGAAGAAATCTCTGAAACCATGAGCCGAATCTTCCCTGCTTTGATTTTCTTGGGTGTGATTGTGAATCTGACTTGTCAACTTGATGAGACCTAGTATCATCTGAGAGATGGACCTCTGGGCATGCCTGTTGGGGATTATCTCAAATAATGGTGCTGGGAAGATTTACTCACTCTGGGCAGCACCATTCCCTTGGCTGGGATCATGGGCTGTAGAAAAGGGAGTAAGTGGGCTCTGAGCATGAAAAAGTATCACTCTTCACTTTTTGAGTGGAGATGCAACGTGGCCAGCTGCTTCAAGCCTCATGCTGCTATGACTTCCCCACCATGATGTACTCAAACGGTGAACCAAGGGTACCCCTATATGGGACATATGAAGGACAATGTAAAGGAACACAGTGCTTCAGACCCATGAGAATGACAAGACCTTCCTCCTCCAGGATGATTGCTCCCTTACAGAGCCTGCTACTAAGACCATCTCACCTTCTTCTTCAACTCGATTTAATACATGGCGGAATCTCCCTGCTGTTGTACAACTCCATCAGAGATGACCAAACCTAGAGTCCCATGACAAAAGCCTCTCAATAAGGAATTGTGTAGTGACAAGTCTGAAATTTTGGTTTCAAAAAAAACAAAAAACAAAAACAAAAAAACACACAGAAATATTACATGTCTTTTTAATCCCAGGTGTGGGGATGTGGGGCTGCTTTGGACTGTCCACAGCAGCTGGCTGTGATTTGCCTCATGCTCTAGCAGAGGTGTGGTTTTGACAGCTGCAGATCATTTCTGTGACTGTATGACACTTGGAAATCTGGAGACTTATCAGAGGGTATATAAATGCTAGGGGCTAAAAAGGTGGTTGTTAGCCATTCAACAACTATGTTATCAGTAGTTGTCCTTAAAGAAGAAAGAAGAAATAAATTAGATTTAGGACTCCAACTCTCTCTCTCTCTCTCTCTCTCTCTCTCTCTCTCTCTCTCTCTCTCTCTCTGTGTGTGTGTGTGTGTGTGTGTGTGTATGTGTGTGTGTGTGTATGTGTTTGTGTGTGTGTGTGCATGTCTCTCTCTCTCTCTCTCTCTCTCTCTCTCTCTCTGTGTGTGTGTATATGTGTGTCTGTCTGTCTCAGTCTCTGTCTGGTTCTCTCTCTCCCTCCCTCTTTCTCATCCTCTCTCTCCCCTTTGTCCTTTCTATTCTATCTAGTGATAGTAGATGAAGTCAGGAGGATACAGGATGGGAAAAAGAAGAACACACAAAATAGCAAAGACCAGCTACACCAGCTACAGGACTATCTACATGAGTTGGCCTTTGGGCATATCTTTGGAGGATAATCTTCATTACACTGCTTGATATTGGAAGACCCAGCCCACTATGCTTGACACCATTCCCTAGGCAGAGAGGCTCCTAAATTGTATAAGAGTAGAGAAATGAGGCTGAACACAGGCAGGTTAGCATGCATGAGTTCATTTTCTCTCTGCACTTAACTGTGGGCAGGACTAGAATCTCTTCTACAGTGATGGACTGTAACCTGGAATCGTAAACTGAATAAGCCACTTTCTTCCCTGAACTTTCTGTCAGGTATTTTATCACAGCACAGCTACGAAACCAGGACAGACACAATAGATTTCAGTTCATCCTCACAGATCCTAGATGTAAACCTTTTACTTTACAGCTATCTTTCCTTCCCTTTCAACCTGTCCTGATGACTTTAAACCCAGTGCTGGCCATTGAATCAACAACTAGAAGCTAGCCAACCACCTAGTTATGGGTCACAACCCATGAACAAATTCTTGCTCCATGCAATGCCTAGCGTATGTGCTTCTCCAATGGAACCCACACCTCAGATCCGTTTCTGGAGAATACATCCAAAGGCAAGCTACTGGATAGATGTTTTGTAAGTGTTGTGGTAGTTTAACCCTGATTGTCAGCTTGACCAAGATTTGTACTCATCAAAGCAACCAGACTTGGACCTGTCAATCAAGAATTATCTAGAGTGTGTTCATCACAATCAGAAGAAACAGGTCAACTGTGCGCATCACCATTCCCTGGGCCCCTAGGGGCTCAGGCTGCAAAGAAGGGGGAAAAAAAAGAAATACAGGATGACCTGAGTATTGCTATTCACAGCTGTCTGCTCCCTGCTTCCTGACTGTGGCTGCAGTGTGACCAGCTTCCCTGCCATGATGTGCACAATCCCTGGAACAGTGAACCACAATGAACCCTTCCCTCCTTAAGTGCTTCTCAGCAGCAGCAACAACAACAAAGTAACTGATACAACCGCCAATGCAGAGCATGTACAATGGCTCTCAACCCAGGCACACCAGACTGAAGTTCTTCCAGAGCTCACAGCCCCTATAGGAGGAAAATGGCAGAATTCATCTGGTTGTATAAAAACTGGTGCAACCTGCTGGCACAAGGACCAAGAAGGAGTCTCCACACAGAGAATATCACAGCAGGCAGGTTGAGGGCAGAGACTGACTAATTCTCAGCCTAGGTGTTCTTGCTGGGTATTGATACTTGGTCTGAAGTCAAAATAGAGTCTCTCTCACTCTTCCTACACCAGCAGGTGTTTCTCACGCCTAGCTCCTGCAATGTATGCATCTTCTAAGACTATAAAAATAGGCATCACTGATGTTTCTCTATAGGAACACTTAAAAACAAACAGCATACATCTTTTATAAACCTGTTCTGCTTCCATAGGAGGTCTGCTAAATATGTGTATATTCATAAATTTCTGGTGCTGCTGTACCTCAGATTTCTGTCTTCTGAGGTAAGCAGGGGACAGATCAACTGTGAAGAAGCCTTTTATTTGAAGAGTTGTGCTCCAAACAAATTTGTAAATTTCCAGGTCAATTCATGTTGCTAAAATCTAGGAACTATGGCTTATAATTTAAAACATCAAACTCTAAGTAGAATACTGGGAAATCCTCAAATAAATTTAATTTCCTAATTTAATAAATAATTACTACCCCAATAAGACAATTCTTATGCCAAATGTTTTCTATCTACCTAAATCTCTAATAACTCCTCTTACAACTAGACTTTGTTCTCAGTAGAAAGAGAATAAATTCTATATATAATGAGTTATTTTAAAGCTGTTTTTATTGTGGGACTTCAAGACAGACAAAATGTATTCTTCTGGTGCTTTTTAGCTTCGGATCAATAGCCCATTGTGATAGAAACCACAGATCTTGTTTTTCATAAGGGATATTTTGACTGGGCTCCTGCTGTTGGTGGTGTGTAGGGTGGGGCAGGGTAGGGAGACAGATGCTGATGCTGATGCTGATGCTGATGCTGATGCTGATGCTGATGCTGATGCTGATGCTGATGCTGATGCTGATGCTGATGCTTGGGCTTTGTTTTGGTTTTGTCATCTCAGCCACCCCTGACTCCACCATCAATTAGAAACCAAGTTTTCCTAATTTCACTTCTTTTGGAACTAAATGGGAATTTGGTTTTCAGTCTCTTCCTGTCCTGAATTTTATTTTAAAATCCTTATATTTTTCTTTCTTTTTTTTTAAAGGGATATGTAGCAATATTAGCATAAAGATTTTAATTTGGGCAACTTTGATTCTTTTATTTTCTTTATTTTTTAATTTTATCTTGTTTTTTCAAGACAGGGTTTCTCTGTATAGCCCTGGCCGTCCTGGAACTCACTCTGTAGACCAGGCTGGCCTCGAACTCAGAAATCTGCCTGCCTCTGCCTCCCGAGTGCTGGGATTAAAGGCGTGTGCCACCACGCCCGGCTGCGACTTTGATTCTTAAGAGAAAACAAAGCATGTGAATAAAAATTGAAGTGATCACCTCAGTTTGGGACCAAACTTCTTGGATCTTGTACAAACCGGTTTCGTACAATAAGGAGAAGGAGGCCTTTCTGATCACCTCTCGTTCCCCTTTCTACACAGCCATGTGTCCCGTGGAGTTGCTCCCAGCCTCCCTGTGCACCCTGCTCTGTCTCATTTCTCCTGGGCTGGGCTTCCCGTTCTCCACCAACAGCTCCAGTGTCCCACCCTTTGTAGTCCTGCTGGGCTTCAGCAAGAGAAGTGGAAACTGGAGGGCAGTTTCTATGAAACTTCTGGATTCTATTATCTTTACAAATAAAAGATGAGAAAATAATTTTTCAATATTCTTATTGGTCTTTTTATAAAATGAAAAGAAACGCCTATGCTTGAGTAAGGATGGTGGTTATGGCTGGGTGGTCTGTGGGGCTGTGTGTGTTTGGGTTTTTCGCTTTTTTCTCTTTTTTTTTAACCTTACGTTTTGGGTTGAAACATTTTCATATGTTGGGGGGCATCTTCATTAAAGGGTCCTGTGCTTGCCTTTCGGGGCAGCGGTCCCCACCCAGCAGGTGAACCGCTGCATCTGTGCATCTGTTGGAGGCCGACTGCACCCTCCTCCCCGAGCCTTCCCTCTTGGGTTGTTGTGCGTACTTCTCTTTACTTTGCTAATTTCAATAGTTAAGTTGGTTTTACTTGAATGATTCATGTTTAGGGAAGAAAAAAAACACCCTTAAAATTTTTTTCAACTCCCCCTCAAAAAAACAATAAATGAAGTGGCAGATGTAAATATATATAATCATTAATTAAATGATGCAAATACTTTTTTCCATGAAATTACGATTTACATAGAGGCTTATAAAAAGATACTAAAACATAAGGAAAGAGAACATTACCCTCCAGACTCAGAGAAAAGCTTCAGTCAGAAGTGAATCTCTAAAGAAATAGACAGATTTCAAAAAAAGAATGTTGGCAAATACTAAGTAGGTATTTATATTTACGTTTGATCCGCGCGCCCCGTCCCGTCCCGCAGGAAGAAGACACAGACCAGTTGGGTTCCTCGACTTAAGTTCGTTTACTTAGTCTTTTATGCATGTAGTTACAGCTTAAGCGTAAAAGTAAATTCAGTTTTCCCTCTCTTCTCTGGACTTATCCCCCCCGGGAGCAACCAATTAAACCCTATCCTGGCCACACACAGAATGCCACGTAGCTCCTGCTCATACGCCAGGAATTCTCGGGCTTCAACTTCACATTCTCGGGCTTAGAATCACATCACTGCCAACACAGCCTAATGCCATATAAGGAGTTATTTATGCCAGCAAAACTGATAAGGCCGAGGCAGGCAGCGCCATCTTCAAGGCGCGGCCGCTAGGCTTCCTACATACGTTCATACCTATATCTGCTCCAATTAAATGCAGACATAGTTATCTGGTAAGTAACAATTGTTTGCCTGACATCTATATCTATTTAAACTAGATATAATTAGATGCAGATATAATTGTCACAGAAGTTAATAAAGCCAAGAGTCCTCCATGAAATATAAGTATAAAACTGTAAGATCTAAAGCCAGCTTCTCTTCCACAGCCTTTCTGCAATGCACCACATGCCCTGTTCACCCTCCAGGCCCAGCACGGCTGCACATCCCGTGCTCTGGCTCAGCCTAGGACGTGTATCCTCTTATCTCTTCCCCATCAGTATGCACTCCGGTCCTTAGGTGTTCTGGCTCCCACATGCAGTGCCCTACCCGCACCTTCCTCAACCTCTAAGCTTAGCTAGCCCACGATGTACATTCTATATGCCAGCTAAGTCTGCTGTATTCACATCAGATACACAGCCAACAAAAGAAGTCTCCATGCGTAGGGCTCATCCCTAAAACATAAACAATATAAAAGGTAAAAGCAGTATGCTACCCCCCAAAAAATCAATAAATTCAGAGAGGGTGAAAAATCCATGTATTCTCTCTGAACACAGTGCTATAAAATGAATTCAACAAAAAACAAATCACCAATTAGCACAAAAGCCCTGGTGTTAGATAGCTCTTTACTGAATGATGACAGATTAAAGAAGAAACAAGAAAGATACCAAAGAGTCCCTGGAAACCTGGCTTCAGCTGGCCAGAAAGCATTACTGTTAGTAATGTTAGTAGTAAATGCAGACTATCCATCTCACTCTGTCTTCTACACAAGACTATTGTCTTATATTCTCTGTTTTCATGTATTATATTATCTGTATATAGCATGAAGTGAAAATTTCAAACTAAAAACAAAACGTTTCAAGTTCTGCACTTCAAAAAAATGAAAATAACATACAACCAGGCCTCTGGGGCATCATAAGGGCAGTACTTCAGGAGAGACGCTCCTACACCAAAAAGCAAAAAGCAAAAAACACAAATAAATGACTCAACTTAGAAAAACATCAACACGCCCAGTGGATGGCAAAAAGTAACCAACAGGAGCAGAAATGGACAAAACAGAGGCAGAGAAGCAATGAACCCCAGAGCTGGTTTCTCAAGATGATAAACAAGCTGATACAACTGACCAAAGAAAAGACAGAAAGATGACCCAAAATAACAGAGTCTGAAATGAACAAGGAGAACAGTATAACTGACACCAAAACTTCAGAATATAATATCTTTAAAAACCTACTAAGGGATAGCTCAGCGGTTAAGAGCACTGGCTACTCTTGCAGAGGTTCTAAGTTCAATTCCCAGCAATCACAAGATGGTTTACATCCATCTATAATGTGATTGGATGCTCTCTTCTAGCATCCAAGTATAAATACAGATAGAACATTCATATACATAAGATAAAAATAAATCCTAAAAGAAAAGAAAACTACACTCTATTAAGTTGGTGTCTTAAGGTTTCCATTGCTGAAAGAGACATCAAGACAACTATTATAAGGGACATTTAATTGGGGCTGGCTTATAAGTTATAAGGATCAGTCCATTATCATCCAGGCAGTAAGCACACCAGCATCCAGGCAGACATGGCGCTGGAGGAGGTGAGAGTTTTACATCTCATTCTGAAGACAAACAGGAGAAGACTGACAACGTCTGGGTAGCTAGGAGAAGGGTCTCAAAGCCCACCCCCACAGAAATAAAAAGGAAACTCAAATTCACTGCTGGCGGGATTGCAAACTGGTCCAGCCACTCTGGAAATCAGTGTGGAGAATTCCCAGTAAGCTAGAAATAAGTTCACCCTATGCTCAGACCCTACTGCTCCTTGCCATTCCCTCAAAGGGCTCAACATCCTACTCCATGGATGCCTGCTCAGTGGCCTGTGCTGGCCTGAAATAATGCAAATGTCCACATGGCATATGCACATGACAGAGAGAAAACTGACACCATAAAATGGGCAAGTAAATGAATGGGACTAGAAAAACAAAGGTGACCCAGACCCAGAGAGACAAACACTACACGTTCTCTCTCATGTGTTGCTATGTGTTGCTCCTAGCTCCAATCTTCAGACATGAGTACATGATCTGGAGTATCTGCAGGAACCCAGAGAGTTAAAAGGGACCTGGAGTGGCAGGAGGAACCAATAGGAAGGGGAATAGCAGGACTCGGTGATTAAAATTGGGGAATGGGAGAACTCAAGAGAACCTTAGATGCAGAGGGGAGAGGGAGGGCCACACAAGAGAAGGAAGGAGGGATGAAGACATTAAGAACTTTTGAAAAAGATAGTGAATGATTATTTTATATTTACCTAAAGCTACATATTAGTGTGTGTGTATATACATATACATATACATATACATACACATGCACATACACACACACACACACAAACATATACATATACATATGCATATACACATACACATACACATACACATACACATACACATACACATACACATACACATACACATACACATACACATACACATACACATACAGTTTAAATTAAGGTATACCACTTGGGAGAACAATACTCTCCACCTTCAAGAGCCATAGCCTAACAAAAGCCCCAGTGCTGGGCATGGGAAACCTCCATTCCAGTTGGTTAGGGGAGTCCAAGAGATTTATAAATAATACAGACAAGTTTTGGCTCTTTGTTGCTTTCCAGGAGCTGAAGGCTGCTACCTGTGGTTGAAGATGCCACACACCTCGGACATGGAACACAAAAGATGTGAGCTGGAGGGCTGGTGAGATGGCTCAGCGGGTAAGAGCACCCAACTGCTTCCAAAGGTGATGAGTTCAAATCCCAGCAACCACGTGGTGGCTTACAACCACCCGTAATGAGATCTGACACCCTCCTCTGGTGTGTCTGAAGTCAGCTATAGTGTACTTATGAATAATAATAAATGAATCCTTGGACCGGAGAGAGCAGGGACTGAGCAAGTGGGACCGACTGGAGTAAGCGGGGCCGACCAGAGCGAGCAGGGTTGACTGGAACAAGGAAAAAAAAGAAAAGACATGAGCTGGAATTGGCTCGAAAGCCTCTTCCCTGAGCATTAGGTTTCATCCTAGAAAGTGCTATAAAAGCTGATATGGAAGAAAACAGTCAACAATTTTACCCCTTGCCTATGAGCCACACCAGTGCTCAGCATGGCAAGATGTAGCCAAGTGAAAAATAGTGATGCTTGTGTCTTAGCAGTAACTAATAGTTATAAAGACTCAAAGCCAGTTTGACACGAATATTGTGCATGGTACCAGACACCTAGCCAACTGCACATGGCTAATGAGGTCATGAGCCTTAGAAGCCTACAGCTGTCACTTTCCTAAACTAGGATAATTGCTAACTGCATTCTAAATGCCTAGCCATCCAGCCTTAGATAAGTACAGTTTTCACTCCTCATCACAGACATTTCTTTTTTGCAGCACATAGAGACCATTACAGAAAGTCCATAGCTGTTCAAAATGCAATAGATGAGTGACTGTGGGGTGCCCTGCCATAATGTATACATCGACAACACAGCTCCTGCACCGACAACTCAGGGAACACCCTGGAAAGCGGAGTGGATAGATTGTGAGAAGCAGGGAGCCTTCTGGGAAATGATGCCATCTAGCTATGGCAGGAAAAGTATACCC
This sequence comes from Mus minutoides, assembly GCA_902729485.2. Lineage (NCBI taxonomy): Eukaryota > Metazoa > Chordata > Mammalia > Rodentia > Muridae > Mus > Mus minutoides. The sequence continues at coordinate 2,068,161 of LR749650.1, read as the reverse complement.
AGGAAAGTTTAATAACGGAGCTGCCTAACTGAGGCCAAACCACTCCAACAAAAGTTGCCATCCCAACTGGGATGAAGGAAATCACACAGAGCCAACCCTACATAAAGAGCTACACTCAATCAGCAACTGCTGAGAGAAGGAGAATTAATCTTCTCCAGGAATGAGCCCCCTAATTGGTTATCCAATACAGTGTGATTACCCTTAGAAGCACGTACAGGCGGGCAAACAGCAGAACATGCCAGGCAGGAAAAGACTCAGCTGGTTGTATTTATGTATCTATTCATTTTATGTATATGGAACAACAATGCTTAAAAAAGAATAGACTATAGATTTGGGAGGTGGCAGAGCCATATAAAAGAGGTACGATGGAAGACAGTGGAAAGAAGATACGATTAATTTTAATTAAAATGTTTTTAAAAAAGATAAAACATAAATGCCATATTACATGATAAAATAAGTCAATAAAATCTCAGTCCTGGTAAGATTTAAAATCCATCCTGGCAGCAGTTTCAAAAAAAAAAACATTGTAGACGTGATATAAGAGAGAAACCTGAACCACCCTCAAGAAAGGACAAAGCAATCAAACTCAATTTTCTTTAAGAAAAAGAACAAAAATGATAGCCATAAAATACTGAGAAAAATAAAACATGTTTATTGCAAGGATAAATATAAATAGGTACATTTTCTTGCCAGCTGTAATCATAAAACAAGATAGTAGACATAACACCAACATGTTTATTGTGACAATAAATACAAATTGATTAAATTTCCCAGTCAAATGGTTAGAAATGTCAAACAATGTTTAAAAAATACAATCATTCATATGTATGTATGTGTGTGTATATATATATATATCACATATATACATATATATCATATACATATACATAGGTTTAAACTAATAGACCAAACACACCTATAATCTTAGCACTGTGAGGTTGACTCAGGAGAGTTAGGAACTCAAAAACATCCTGAGCCACATGGTGTCTTAGTTAGGGTTTCCATTGCTGTGAAGAGAGACCATGAGTATAAAAACTCTAATAAAGGAAAACATTTAACTGGGTTGGCTTGCTATTTCAGAGATTTAGTCCTTTATCATCATGGCAGAAAGAATGGCAGCATCCAGGCAAACACAGTGCTGAAGCTAAAAGGTCTGCATCTTGATCCACGGGCAACAGAAAGAGACCACGCACCACACTGGATGGAGCTTGACCCTAAGAGATCTCAAAGCCCACCCCACACTGACACACTTCCTCCAACAAGGCCACACTTCCAAAGACTGCCACTCCCTACGGTCCAAGCATTCAAACACATGAGTCTATGGGGGCCATTCTTATTCAAACCACCACACATTCAGGAAAAACCTGAATAATGTTAAGAATCAGACCCATCCAAGACTTTCTCAGAGGCCTGGTGAAATATAAAGGGAACTTAGTTGTGTGCCCTTTCCCGGGGCAGGATTCACAAGGTTCAACCTGGGGCCAAGGCAGTTGGTACCTGTTCACAAGAACTAGCTGTACACAGCTATTCCCAAATCCACATTTGGTAACATGGCATTGATACCAGGAGACCAGCCCAGGAAGAATACTAATGCTTAAACAAAATCAGCATGACCTATATAGGTTAGGAGAGATTTTCCTTCTGTTTGGGAAAAGTGCTGTAGTTTGAGTCTTAACTGTCTCCCAAAGGTCTGTGTACTGAAGGTTTGGTTACTACTGTGGTGTTACTGTGAGGTGGGGAACCTTTAAAAGGACAGATGGCTAATCTGAAACCTTATGTCAATTGAATGGGCCCTTTTTAGTGGGACTCAGTCCCTTTCTTCTCTCTTTCACCTTCTAGTAATGAGCTGAGTGGTTTTGTCCTACTTTTTCATAGACAACAAACTAAAACTATGATCAAATATAAACCTGTTTAAAAGCTGATTGTCTCAAGCACTTGTTACAGAAACAAAATGCTTAGCATGGGGAGACAGTTTGGTTAGCTGGGTGGGTTTGCTGGCCTGAAGCTGGTGCACTTACTAATGCGTTAGCATAAACACCTTCCTTCCTTCCTCCCTCCCTCCCTCCCTCCCTCCCTCCCTTCCTCCCTCCCTTCCTTCCTTCCATCCTTCCTTCCTTCCTTCATCTGCTAGGCATTTCTTAGTTCCGTTATTGTAAACTGTTCTTCCTCACGCCCTAGTTGTGACTACTGAAGTGATTGTATTGTCATAGTCTCCCAGTTTGCATTCTCTTGCTGTGATAAATGCCATGACCAGTAGGAACTTGGGGAAGAGAGGGTTTATTTATGCTTACACTCTACCCCTGAGGTAGGAACAGAAGCAGAAGCCATGGAGGAACCCTGCTTACTAGCTTGCTCTTCATGATTTGCTCAGCCTGTTTTCTTCTGCATCCCAAGGCCACCTGCTGAGGTATGGCACTAACCCTACAGGTCTGTGTAGGGAGAGTTTCTCTAATTGTTGATTGGCTAAATAAAGATGTCAAAAGCCTATCGCTGAGCAAAAGATAAGGTGGGGATTCCCGGACAGGACAGGAAGAGAAGGACGGAGTCAGAACAGGCGGGAAGCAGATTAGAAACTGTGCCCATGTAGGTCTCTTGAGGCCAAGGAGGATGGGGCAGGATATTTTTTGCTCAGCCTTTGAGTTATCTGGTCAGTTTTAAAATATAAAGGTCTCTAGTGTTTTCCTTCCACAGAGCTACAGGGAGCTGGGTGAGGTGGCCATTGCAATGGAACAAACAACAAGCGGAGACCAGGAGGGCTAGTGTGGGAGCTGAGTGAGACAGGGTGGTCGTTGGCGGCTTGGTGGAACTAGAGGTTGAAGGCAGAGAGGGGGCAAGTGTGGGTGGCAGTTGCAGGAAAATGCCAGCAGACATGGTGGTGGCTGTTAGCTAGCAGATGGGCGGCTACTAGTCCCAAAACCAAGCAGGAACTAGCATGGTTTTCTAAAATTACACACAACAGGTCTGGGTCTTCCCACATCAGCCATTAATGAAGAAAATGCTCCTCCCGCCCCCAAACATGTCTATTGGTCCATTGGATGGAGGCATTTTCTCAACTGAGGTTCCTTCTTCCTAGAGGACTCTAGCTCTGTCAAGTTGAACAAAAACTAACATTCGGCTGCAGAAGGTATCGGAGCCCCTGCAACTGGAGTTACTGGTACTTGTGAGCTACCTGATGTATATGCAATGGCAAATCGGGTCCTCTGGAAGAACAGCAAGTGCCGAGATTAGCAGCAGCTGAGTCATATCTCCAGCCCCTCCATTCTTTTGAATACTAAACTTACCTAGGGTAGCCTTGAACTTGTGATTTTTCTGCTTTGGTCTCCTGAGTTCCTGGTTAAATGCAGGGCCATCCCAGCCAGTACTTTCTCTTCACTTCAATGAAACTTTCTTGAGCCTTAAGCCTCCTGAGACATAGAGTGAACTTAGACATGCCAATCTTTGCGATCATGAGTCAACTTCCCAAATATCTTGAGATATTTATGCATTTTTGTCTCAGTTTATCTGGAGGATATCAACTAATATTTCTGTTATAAAGTTTTCGCTTTTTAAAATAATTTTCTAAATATTTTCATTATTTTGGAGCTATGCTATTTAGCGTTACTAACTTAATGACTTAAAGCTTTATTTTCTATCATGAAGTCTACATTCATAATATCATTGTCTCAAGTCATCTCTTGTCTGTCTAGAACATGATGCTAAGAGATTATTTTAGGGCACAGTGTTTTAAAGGAAGGGCTATTATCTTAGGGTTTCTACTGCTGTGAAAAGATACCATGACCAAGGCAACTCTTTTTTCTATTTATTTATTTATTTATTTATTTATTTATTTATTTATTTAATGTATATGGGTGCTCTGTCTGCATGTACACTTGCATGCCAGAAGAGGTCATCAGAACTCATTATACATGGTTGTGAGCCACCACTAGGAATTGAACTCAGGACCTCTGAAAAAGCAGATAGTGCTCTTAACTTCTGAGCCATCTCTCCAGCCCCAAGATAACTCTTTTTTTTTTTTTTTTTTTTT